>JAJGOT010000009.1:3415000-3577726 GCA_022457155.1 Cladopsammia gracilis
GGTCAGCTATTGCCAAAAACATGTTATTGACACCTGAACCTAGTTCAGTATTCGTGCCCGGCCAGAGAGGCCCAAAGTAAATAAATTTCCACCGAACACTGATTTCAGCTATTGCCTAGCAAACCTTATATATACATATTGGTACCTGAACCTAGTTCAGTATTCGTGCCCGGCCAAGAGGCTCAAACGTAAATAAAATTCCACCGAACATCGAGTCCAGCTATCGCCAAGCACACCAAATTAGCACCTGAACCTAGTACAGAATTCGTGCCTGGCCAGAGAGGCCCAAAGTAAATAAATTTCCACCGAACACTGAGTTCAGCTATTGCCAAACACATCTTATTGACACCTGAACCTAGCTCAGCATTCATGCTCGACCAGAGAGGCCCAAACTTAACTAAATAATTGCACAAATAAAAATGCACAAAACAACACCTAACCTACAAACGCGAAAACTAGTCGATGTGACCCCAACTGAATAGCGGAAAATATATTTGCCTGTATGTTCGTAGCTTGAGGATGAGCTTGTGGAGCTTGTTGCCGTAACATGAGCAAATTTCATTGTTGCTCAAATTTTCTTTGGGTTAAATTATGGAACAGAAACATTTTGTGAAAGGAGTTTTTCTGCTGGAGCATTATATGGTTGAGGTGTGTAGATAATAAGCAAGCTTTGTTTTTCCGTGACTTTTTTGTTTTAAATTAACATTTCGTATTTCTTCGATTCAATGATGTAAAGGTGATGGGTTACAAATTTCTTTTTTGATGTCTTGCTTGTATAATTGCATTGAACAATGAAATAGTTATAAACTTTTAATTTAGTTTAGTACTTAATTATTTCTCTACTTTTGCATTTGTAGATTTTAGAATTATACAGGATTCCTATCGATACAACAGTTGTTTTTCTGTTGAAAGGAGTACGATGATTAAACATAGTTGTTGCTTATTGTAGCGCATTCCGTCGTATCGTACGTAAAGAGATTAAGACAGGCCGTGGTTAAGTTTTATTCTGAGTGTCAAAATAACAACTAAACTAACTGATGACCAGAAAACATCTCGTGTAAGAGCGACGCTACATGTAAATTATGCTACCGAACGAGTAGACAGATAGATAAGTCGTTTATTAGAAACTCCTCATTTACAGCAGAAAATTAGGGTGCGTTCGATTGACCTTATTCCGGAATAAGAATAAACGGAATAACCCTGAATGCCCGTTCGATTGAGTCGCTATTCCGATTCCAGAATACATGGAAAGTATTCCAAGCATTCTGCACTAGGGAGCAGAATGCTCGGAATAATCCCGAATAATGACGTCACCGTCGTCCTCGCCTCGCGGCCTTTTCAAAACAACAAACAAAATGGCTACCGCCGGCGACTGTGAGTCGGCTACCATGTGGGAAGAAAATGAGTTGTTACTCAACAAAGGATACTCCTGGAGTCGAGAAGAGACGCTTCTCCTCATTTCCTTGTACGAAGAAATGAAAGAGATGTTTTAAAACGTCAATAACAAAAAGAAACAAGCCTGGGATTAGATCGCGGGCATTATTCAAGAAACAGAATAATCGTTTTATTGACCTACGAAAGGAATGGCTATTCTGGAATAATCCGGAATATATTCTTCTTCCAGAATAGGGTCAATCGAACTTAACCTTAATTACAAGGCCTACATTATAATAACAATACAAATAAGTAATACTAAACACTTAATGACTGCTTCAGAGGGAAACAGTGAATTTTGTTTTCCGAGAATCTCGATCGATGTTTCTCTCGACTTCGTCTCGGGAAACATAACATAACTTTAATATTAAAGAGGAAGCCTTCGTCACTTACACGTGGTTTACAAAAGGGTCCTCAAAAACTTACAATAAAATAAAAAAAATAAAAATAAAAACATCTATATAGTATACAGTCAATCTAAGAAAATCATATGAGAAAACCAGTTAAAAATGTACTTAGCCATTTAAAAATTTACTCGAAGCATTAAATGACTAAAACTAATTATCAATAAATAAAAATAAGTTAAGTATTATGGAATACTAGGATTAAAATATGGTCTAAGATAAGCCACTTTTTAAAAGTACATCAAGATTGGAGGGAAACAAAATTCACTGTTAATTTCCCGAGTGATCAGTCATTAAATGATCTGTTATATAGCAACCAAAAAAAAACACAATACAGTTTGAAAAACGCGCCGAGCACTCGAGGTAAACATCAATCGCATCATAATAATGCCACCTTTTGTCACGGTCTGATCACGTGTGCTAGCGGGCAATAGTGCAATGTTACCCTCTGACGTCAAAATTGTTGCCCGCTTTCGCAAAGTTGCCCGCTTGGGACATGCAATTGGCGGGAACAATTCGTTTGTTAGATTTCATGTGGCCATGAATCAACCAATCAACGCGCGCGTTGTGTTGAGAAATATTCCAGCTATATAACAAATCCTACTTATTAACCCCATTAATTGTATTATTGATTATCTAAAGATGTGTATAAAAAAAGACCTCGGTGTATTTAGATCAAATCATGATCGTTTTTAATAAATGTTTCATGAATTTGCATCCGATATTACGAAGGTGTTCCTGTGTCTGTCAGTTTTATATAACATGGTACACCTAGAGTTCCTGTTCCTTAAGTAACAGACGGGTGATTTTAAAGTGCCTATGAAAGGAAATTTTCGACCCGTTCCTTATACTAAAAAATTGAAGTCCATGTTCCAATGATTCATAATTTTCCGATTTAAGTTATGGTCAAGCGCGCAATCTATATTTTTTCTTCCCTCAAAGTTGGCCTATTTGAGCCAAAAATATGGGACAACCAGCGTGTGGCCAAAATATGCAAATTAGGACTTGTGACGTGACAGTTGTACAGACCTTCGTTGTGAACATGGTAGTCAAAACTCATCGTCGGAGGACATTTCCAACTGACCAAAACTGCAAAACTATAGCTAAAAAAGTGGTTTGTTTACGATTAATACTGAAAAGTACAATAGCCGAGGAGGGACTTCAGACTTCAGACTTCGCCCACTTCCTTTTCGTATAGTGATTTTAGATGTAAAACGCATGTAAGTTGCTTATCCAATTGCGTAACCAACATGTTCGCATACACAAAGCCCACAACGCTGTTAGTTGAAATCGATTACCTTGTCCACTTTTAATCTAAAAATAGTAGATTTGCATTGTACTCTCCTGTATACAATTGTGGTGGCTTGAAACTGCTCTACAAATGTTTACAACTTTAAATGTACCATATTTTTAGATTAAAAGTGGACATATTAAAAGTGGACATATTTAAAATTAATTAATATTTAAAATTCTGGAAAATAGCGAGTCTGGAATAGATTAGTCTAGAATAGGGTTGCAAAATGCAGCTAAATGGTCTAGTATAGGTTAAGGGTCTCAGAGTCCCAGCGGCACACCCCACCCAAAAATTTGCAGAGTACCCCCCCCCCCCCCCCCCCAGGCTCTAACTCCAGTTGCTGTCAGATGTTTTGCAGTATCCCAAGCTTCAATGGCTGCAGGGACCCAGTCGACTGGCTTGAGCGCGCAAGTCTCTCACTCAATGTCGAATTTTTCGGCCTTCTTCGATTTGCTTCTTGAAGGATTCATCCAAAAATATGGACTGTTCTGCAGTCTGCAATCTTTATTCGCCACAGATGTTTACGCTTTTTTTCGAATAGTCCGCAATTTGTCATCTTTGAAAAACCACTGTTCGCATGTGCAGTCTAGAGTCTCAAGTCTCATAGGGGTGGGGTGGTGGCAGAGTGGGAGGAGAGGGTTATGCAGTTAAACTCAAAAATAAAAGTTGTTTCGTTAGGAGAGGCGGGACGTAAACCCCTTGATAAAGATGGGAAAAATGACGACAACTCCGAAGAACATCTTGCAAACTTAAAACCTAAGTATAAGCAAGAAAACTACAAACAAACAAACAAACAAGAGTAAACGTAATATTTCGGTTCTTATATCAAACGTAACAAAGATATGATAATGCGCTAACATATAGAGGGCCACTAAGTGACAAAGAATATTAATAAGCTAACACTGTGTCAAATGATTAGTTTTGTGGAATTTAGAGGTCCACGATACTTCATGACTTTTGGCGAATCCAAGATCGGAACGCGAAGTGTCATGAAACGTGGCGTGTTGGAGAGTGTCATGTTACTGACACCTCAGTCGTGACGTGTCCGGCAGAATCATAGCCCGGGTACGTCACCTGCGGCGTGTCAAGGAATGTCAGACTCTGGCACTTAACGACACTATACTTAGCATTTAAGTTAAAAGTGAAACAAGCGGTAATATTCTAGGCTTAAATACGTGTTCGCAACAACATTATAGAATCTTAGAACGAATAAAGAAGGTACATAAGCTAAGGCGTGCCGAGAGAGGCATGATCATGACTAGTGCTATAATCGGAACATCGGCATTTCGAGTGTTTTCGAATTCTGTCTGGATTTAGGAATCTTTATATTCAAAAGTATGGCGTCCAAGTATCTTTACGTATCTTTACACTCCTTCACGCAACGCGTAAGGCTATATCTACGGATCACGTAAAGGCATACCTTTTAAGCATTCTTTACACTCCATTGGAATCACGCATCGCGTACACACACGGCATAAACTCCATTTATCAGCAACGGAACGGTGAATAGTACTATACCAATAAAATCCAGAATTAACCATCTCACCGTTCGTTTACCCAATTTCAATTTAATGAACGTTCCGTGAATTCGCCGTTCACCTTCCTTGGGTGCGAACGCAAGGAAAACGCGAGGTAATTTCGACGTTTTCCCGCGCTTGGAAAACGATAGATCTAGAGAAGGCACATTGTTTTCTCAAGCGGGAAAACGCGTTGTTCACCTGAGTTTTTCCAAGTGTTAATGTTGATGGTTAACACCTGGAAAACAAGACGTTTACCCTCAATTTTCCTACATTAGTTTAACGTAACGTTTGCTGCAGGTCTCCTAACTGGGTGAACGCGGCATTTATCTCAGGTTTTTCAAAGTGTAGATTTTGAAGGTTAACACCGGGAAAACCCGACGGTTACCTACAATTTTCATGTATTTGAAAAATTTCAGTGAACCCTTCAACGTTTCAACTATGTTTTCCGTAGTGAGTAAACGCGGCGTTTGTCGTTTTTTTTTTTAATATATTACTATTTTCTAGACCGATGGCCATGATTATACTGGAACCATTTTAACCCAAGCAGCAATTTGAGTCATCTGTTTGTTCATTTGGTCGACCGATTGGACAATTTGATGAGCCAGAGGGGCTATCTTAACTTGCTGGGACATTCTGAGATCGGTTTAGCCATTATGCTATTAAGTTTGCTTATGATTTGTTTGTTCATTTGGACCGGTTGGACTATTTGAGTCAGCTGAGTCATTTGGTGCCAGACGGATTTCTAACTGATTGAGACATTAATACCCGTTGAGCCATTCGGCAAGCTGGTTTGTTCATTTGAGTTGCTTTGTCCATTTGGACTGGTTGCACCTTTTAAGCCAGTTTAATCATTTAACCCAATTCAGACTTGGGGGGGGGGGGGGGGGCTTTTCGAACCCCCCCTCCAGTAAAATTGTGATAACTCTTACACCGAAATAGCTATGAGGCTGAAATTTTCTGACTTTTCCTAGAATTTATCTAGCGACATTTTGGTATCCATAACATGTCAGTGTGATTAACCATGTTGCCATGGCAACCGGTTTTTGACACATAGGTTTTCAAAATATTAAAATATGGTGAATTTTTTATTTTAAGATCTTGTTCTTTGACTTATAGTGCATTTTCTTGTTAGAAGAGTTTTTTCTTGGGTCTAGTTCTTGAAAGACATCAAAAATTTTTAACATCAAATATTTGGGGGGAGGGGTAGGCAAATTTTTGCTCATTTTTACTTTTAGAGAAAAATTTTGTACTATTTATTAAATAACGCTTATAAGTTCATTGTTGGGATAATAGACATTAGTTTGATACATGTTTTATACATTCTGATCCTTTTCTCTTTTAGATATTTTTTAAATTTTAATTCAAACGAAAAAAAAGGAAATCCAAGATGGCGGATCCAAGATGGCGGATCCAAGATGGCGACCAATAATTTCAAAATTATAGTTTTATCGCCTGTTTTTGCCTTTTTTCGCTTTACAAGTGTGTCCTTGTTTGTATTTATTATGTTTTAATATTAAAGAGATGATTTTACAGTTATATTTGATATTTTAAGTATCTGGATGGAAAAATATCAAAGAAACGTCGGAAAAACAAAAATTACGTCACTGTGACGTCATAATTGGGTGTGGCAGGTCAAAACTGGGTGTGAGGTTTTCTTGTATGGAGATGAAAATTGTGTGAAAATTTCATGATCCTAGCCTTACTGGTTCCAGAGATATGAAGGGGGGTCCGGGGAGCGCCCCCCCCCCAGTCACAGATTGCCTAAAATAGGGTTAAGGGAAATTGACTTCTCTAACTGATTGAAACATTAATACCGGTTGAGCAATTTAAGCTGGTTTGCTCATTTGAGGTAGTCCATTTGGACCGGTTAGAATATTGAGGCAGCTGAATCTTTGAGGCAAATGGATCGCTTTAACGGGCTGGGACACATATAATGGACCAGTCAAGTCATTTAAGCTGGTTTGCTCATTTCAGTTGGTTTGTCCATTTGGACCAGTTGCACCTTTTACGCCAGTTGAATCATTTGAGTTAACCGGCTTAAATGAAATATAGTTCCATATATATATGGTGTGGTTTAAATTTTTCTTGGGTTAGAAAATTTACAAACCAGTTTTATTTTTGTTTATCTTTGTCTTAGATTATGGTAATCTGAGACTAAGGAAAATAAAGCTTAAACTGGTTTGAAAACTTTTCAAACCAAAAAAAAAATATAAACCACAAATACAAATATAAACAGACACACACACTACATTGCATATATTACTAATAGCACAAATATACTAGTAATAATACCCCACAGAAAAAATTGCATTCATGAAGATTTATTTTCATTTAAAAAGTTTATTTACAGTTATTTATAAAGCTAAAAGGAATATAATCAAAGGCTCCTTAGAGCCAACCCGTGAATTTGAAATGCTAGCGTAACTCAATATTGCGGTAAGCTTATGTTTTCACTCTGCCACGGTTCAATATATATATATATATACCTACCTGGATTTTTGAAAACGATATCGCTCCAAGTAAGCGTTTGTGAGCGTTCTTGGCCTTGTTTTTAATATAAAGGTATAAAATATAATAGACTGTTGCTAGTCTTTTTTTCGCTCGCTCTTGCTACCTTTTCCTCTTCTCTCTCTTCTCTGTCATTTTCGGGCTGATCGGGCTCATAAAAACCCTTGTTTGGGCTAGTTGCAGTGAAATTGCGTAAATTTTCGTTGAACACGTTTTGAAAAATTCAGGTATATATTTCAAGCAAATGCTGTGGAGTGTTCCAGAAAGCGCTGACTTTGGCCGGAGATTGCTTTTTGGTACTTTTCCTGATCATTGTCGCCAATTCATTAACCGTTTTACTCTTTTCCCTTGATTTATCGTTCGTCGGCGAACGATGAATTGGCATGCTCATTATTAGAAGGGAAAGCCCTCAATCGACTTGACATAAACACTATCCATCTATTAGCATATGGTCATTTCTTAGAAGCTACTAGTTGAAAGATGCTGTTTTAACTGTTAAATTTTCTTTAGTTTAGCTGTACCCTGAATGTATCTGAAAGCGACCAAATTAGAGTAAAAAAATGTGACATTTCTATGTGCACCTCAGAAGTAAGAAATTCAATGCAAACAAGGCAACTTTTCACAAAGATATAAAATAAATTGTACTGGCCACAAAAAGAAAAATCTCATGAAGGTTAACAGTCTCGTATACGCCAAACATGTTTCTAAAAGAACTAAAATAATGACAATAAGGCTGGTTTAAGGCATTTTGCTGGCATTATATTGAGACAGGGGCCACAAATATTTGAATTTGTGTCACACATGCATAAGCTTATTATCTGACTGAATTTGTTAAAGCAAGGCTCTAGAAATTTCAAGTACGTTTTAACAATTTCACACTTAAGGCGAATGAAAAGCATTTAAAAGAATCTAGTTAGGCTGAAAATGGCATCCTAATTGCTGACAGTTCACGACAAGTTGCTCTCGGCAAAAGTGACAAAGCTTTGCAATGAATTCGAAATTAACAACCAAAGCAAGTCTTATTAACCTTTTAGTAGGTCAAACGATACGGTTTATAGCAAACGTTCGCCGCAGATATCTAGAACCCAGAATGGGCTATGTAAGGCACTATTGCTTTAACTAAACACAGAAGAAGCTGTTTTATGCCTTGCACGGAATATACTAAACAGATGGATCGACATACCTGACACTGACAGCTGATCAGCATTGGTCAACAACAACTCGACCAAGCCGGAAATCACACAATAAAATTCCTTTGCAGCAGTAGAAAGGCTTCCGGGAAACTACCGATAGTTTTTCCATGATTCTCACAAGCAAAATATCATCAAATAACTCGAAAAGACTCACGCTCTTGGCAAGTAAACATCCACAAACATTTGTCTTCGCAGTAATTTTATTCGAGTTCCCGGATGTAGACTCGCATTTGACAGGGGAACACATTCTCTTGCCTTCAAAACAAATTTTTACTAAGTCTTTCGCCGGGTCAAAATTCACCAACAATTCGGCTGCTGTCTAATAGATATGACCCGTAGAAGCTCCTTTTTGAGGCCAAAGACTTGTTACCGCCAACAACAAAGCGCACAATATTAGTAACCTTTTCGTCTGGACCCGAGATCAAAAGTGGAACCCGTTTAGCCTCAAAAGAGACGAAATACAGTAAGATATAAGGACGAGGACACAGACTGTGCCAATCGCCAGCTTTCTTTCCCTCACGGGACTTAATGATGTCCTCAGGAAAACTTTGTTCAAGGCGGCCAAAAGGAAATCTACTGAAAATAACCGACAAAGTAAGCCACTGATTTCTAGCGCGCGCACTGGCTTCGAAACGTTTGAGTCTGTCATAGTAGAGAATCATGGGAAGTAACGACAATCTTTGCACTTGGAGGGAAAGGGAGGGGTTCGGGGGGGGGGGTCGTTTGTTGGTTTTAAGATAATTTCAAGCTGTGGAGTGTTCCAGAAAGTGCCCACTTTGGCTGAAAATGGCTTTTTGGCACTTTTTCCAATCATTGTCGTCAATCTATCGAGATATCTACCTGGATTTTTGAAAACGATATCGCTCCAAGTAAGCGTTTGTGAGCGTTCTTGGCCTTGTTTTTAATATAAAGGTATAAAATATAATAGACTGTTGCTAGTCTTTTTTTCGCTCGCTCTTGCTACCTTTTCCTCTTCTCTCTCTTCTCTGTCATTTTCGGGCTGATCGGGCTCATAAAAACCCTTGTTTGGGCTAGTTGCAGTGAAATTGCGTAAATTTTCGTTGAACACGTTTTGAAAAATTCAGGTATATATATATATATATATACACCCGTTTGCAAAAAAATGACATTTAAAAAAATAGAAATATATATATAGCTGTTGTGTTCGTATCACAAAGGTGGTGACAGGCGGTAGACACCTTTTCACAGTAACTACAATACCCTTTGTCAAGTGTTCATTACATCAGGCGTCTGTTAATCAGAACCATTGTTCACGGAAAACATTATTGAATAATTTTGCAGATTAAATTATTCAATGCCTGAATATAAACAAATGAGCCACAGACAATTTATTGATTCGAGCCTATGCTTCTTTTGAGGCATTACGGATAGCAACGATCTTCGTTGGAGAAGCAAAAAAGTAGTAGAAAATAGACGTTCTTGGATACAAATATCACAACAGTTTAATCAAAAGTCTCTTAAAGCCATCTCGTTAATGCGTTGGAACGTGAGGTTAAAAAAAGAAGAATCTTAAATAAATATAAAATAAATATGGTAAAGATGGCGTTGTAGAATCAGACATTATGTAGAAAATGCGAGGCGCAGTCACGGTCAACTGGATATGGTTCTTGGCAGGATAGAGAAGATTGAGAGAAAGTTTGAAAATTCCTGTTGGTGCAAGTCAATAAAAGTTATCAGTAACAAAGAATCACGAGTGTGAATGTAAATAATTTTGATGTTAGTGAAGTGAAAGTGAAAGACTTTTCCCGCCTTGCTAGCTAATTGACGATGAAAATGTCACGTGCAATGACTTTATATCTGATCAGATGACACATTAATATTAATTATCAAAATATGAATTGACACAACAAATGGTGACTGAATCTTTAATATTCTTTCAAGCAAGGCCCGGTTCAAACATTGAACTTCACATGTGCCGAATCTAATGGAAGGAGACCGTAACAACATGTCATTTCTCTAGAGCTGCCTGTCCCCATGCCAGGACAATTTGAGCTATGTTTAGCAGACATCGCGCCATCAGCCATTTCTTTTTCAACTCTCCATCAGTATTCGAAAATAAAACGAAAGTCAAAATTTATGGTATTTTGCTGTTCCTACTCTTGCATAATGAAACGGAAAGTTTTGTAGTTCGCTAAAGTATCAAGTCTGCTGTTTTATATATTTTGACGTGAAAAATGGCGGGAAAATGGTGATCACATGGTCATTTTTCGGTCACGCCTGCTATGGACGCACTTATATTGAAAATATTGGGTCTGGAGCGGGTAAACAGGACACCACTCCTGGCGGTCACTTTTTTAGTTTCCCTTAGATCGAAATAAGGTTCATGACAGGCCTGCACCGACTCCGCTATGTGGTTTTGCGGTTGCGATGCATTTATATTAGCTTTCAAAGTTTGGCTGTTATGAGTATGTCGTTAAGTGATTTACGTCTTGTATGATATGTTAGGCGGCGTTTTGTAAATAGCTTTCAGGAATGGTTGGTTTTGAACGAAACTCCATTTTTCATCAGTATTTGTTTAAGGTTTTTCAGTCGTGGGTGAAATGTTGTGACAAAGGCATTATTATTTCGTGAGTTTAATTCGTTTTGTTTTTTAATGCCAATTGCGTTCCGGCAAAAGTGAAATTCAGAATACCAGTGCATTTAGGAGGGTGCTAATGGGGTTAACAGTTACCTGACAATTGCCCAAAAATATAGTAGTTAACTGATAAATGAAAAGTTACCGTATTTTCTCTATTAAATGCCCCGGCGTTTATTTCAAACTTGGCCTTATGGACCCGGTGTTTCTTGGTATCAGCAGTTTTTTTCTCGCCCGCCATTTTTTAAGAAAGGGTTATTATTCGTTTTTCTTGGCAGCCTTGTACCTTGCCCTTAAATCTTAAGTTTATTATACCACAAACAAACGTTTGAGGAGCTTCCTTACAACTTCCTCTATTATACTCGGCGTTTATTCGGGGCCCGGCGTTTAATCGAGAAAATACGGTAACAGTTAAGTGACATTCTATTTATTATACTAAATTAACGATTGTTGTTGTTAATAAAAGCAACATAGTTTTTTCCCTAACAGCAAAGCTATTTTGTGACTTTTACCTGCCTCGCTGCGTGACCAGGTGACATATTAACCGATATTATATGCGAAAGGTACCAGGGTCGTAGAGAGTTAACCTTGATCTCCGTGATGGCGTCGAGTTGCGTTGTCAAAGTTATTCTGAGTTTTTATCGAGATGATGACAAAGGATCGGCATTCGAATGACACATAAGTCGCATACCGTTTGACATGACAAAGTACAATTCAATGGACATATAATCAAACAATAAGCGGAAAGTTTGGACTCGGTGCGTTTGATTTAAAGTTGTTCCGATTAGAGAAGATCGACGGGAAAGCTGTTACAAAGGCTCAGTTGGAAATAGAGCTACCTTTTCTAATGGGAAGTGCGACAAGTGAGATACATGGTGTGTATTTTGTTTCGTCATTTTGTCCAAGCACGCAAACGCGGGTTGACCCCGGGGTTGACCACACGAGCCCTTTTTATCTCGTTAATGCGCATGCGCATTAAGCGAGATTTCGAAATTACCACGAAAAAAAGGGGCAAAAGCTGTTAACAAATTTTTGTGGACTTTTTTCCGGGGGGGAGTTTCTTCTTTCTTCTTCATAGAAGCTATATTAGGGCATTGAGGATATGGTTGGTTAAAGCGGTTAGGATTTCAAGAAGGGCGTCACATACCGTCACTAAAATATTTGAGGAACACCCCCGGTCCTATTGTTAATTTCCCTAGGGTATTGGGATGTCAGAACTTGTGATGAACTTGTCATATTTCACATTACGTCACCGCAAAGATATTAAAGTTCTTAGTTTCGATATCTCACGTTACGTATCAATATATCAAATTTTCAATCATTTGTCGTAAAGCCATTCAAGCTGCTTTCGAGAATGGTAAAAATAGGTCAAATACGTTTTCTTGGGAAACGTAGTTTGAGAATTTCACGGTCTATTTTTACGAATGGAGACGTTATTGGATGGGAAAGTTTGTGTTTTAATATGAGCGATATGGCAGAGCAAAATAGCATGAACTTTGCGTTTGTATGCAATAGTATGGGAAAGACGTCATAGTTTTATTGGTTTAGCTACCGTGCACAAGGAAATTTTGACTGAATTTGTTTTGCGGGAGGAAATTTTTGTGCGCGGTCGGGACAGCTTAAATTTCTGCTGGGAGGAAATGTTTGCGGATTTCTGGTCAAGTATAAATAAAATCCAAGGCATCGGTATTAAATAATTTCACTTCCTGACCGGAGGTTTTTATAGTTCTCCTAGTTATATGGTTGCTGTTCTGGCGCCAATATGAACATAAACAACCAGAAAACTAGTGAGTGAATTATTGTACGTTGTTGTAAAAATGTATTAGTATTATGATAACAGTCTCTGGTTCTTTTGAGGACGTGTGTGGAGTTGAATCGGGAATACAGATGACTGTTGTGCCGGTCGCCTCGGAGTTATGATAGCAATATATTCACTGTTGAAAAGTTCTTGTTAAGCCGATATACATCATTAAAACAAGTAATTTTTTCTGCGCGAGTATATTTCTGCGGTGGAAAATTTAATACAAAATAAAGTAATACTGCATAATAATGCAACAACGAACAACCTTGCCTGTATCTCCGGCAGATCAGAAAAAGGTTTTGAAAAATACTGCGGTCAGGAATCCCGCATGTTTGATTACTTTAGTACAAATGTTATAATTTGAGAAATTGGGGCGCTAAGTTTCATGATGTCACTTTCCGGGAAACTTGATTAAAGTGTACAGCTATCATGCTGGAGATTCAAATATTTAAAACCGTATGTAATGATGCTATACTTCTGACAATGGAGATACTGCCTAACTCCGAGAAACACATTACACTTACACGCGAAATAAACTCTGAGGAGCTATTAAAAAACAATTGCAAGATCCCACTATTCCAATATATGACTATCGCATAAGACTTGGATCTTAATAGAATATTTTACGAAATTTTACTGCGGTCGTGACCCCGGGGGTCGTCAAGAAGACACTGTCAACACTATATTTTGAGGTTTAAAGCAGACCCATTTAATCTCTAATAGTTACTAAACACATGATACCGGAAATAGAAAACTCTCGACTTTCGAATAAAAAAAGACAGAACTACTATATATTCGCAAATAACCCATTCATGTATAACATTAACTTATGCAGCCATTTCTTTTTCAACTCTCCACAAAAGAAAAATCAATGTCCGCTTCACTTTCCAAAACATTTCATATCGATAGCGATAACAACATACAACAACTGCGTGAAATATTTCCTTTAACAAGCATTGACAACTAAGCGGAAAACAGATATTTCAGCCCACCCACATCTGACGTCTGAGTTATCAAAAGTTTCTTTGCCGCCGCTTTTGTTGATAATTTTGTCCGATGGATTATGAATGTTTTGCGATACCTTGTTATCTTTGTGGAATGTCCGGTTTCCGGAAGATAATAAAAGAACAGGAATGAGCGAATCTCAAAACTGTAAAAATGAAATTAACGTTGGAAAAATATATATTTGCTCAATTCTTTCTTTGAGGAATAGAGGAATTCTAAGGATATGCACTTTTTTGTCTTGACTTCCTGACTGAATTTAAGTCTTAAAATAGCAATGAATATGCGTGAACGGACTCTGATCGATCAATGACAGACATTGTAGCGACCATAGGTCATGGATCAGTTCTTTTCTTCTTTAAAATCTCCGTAAAATTCTTAGATGTTTATATCTTATATATAAAGATCTACAAACGCGGATAAGCGTAAACATTTATCCGATGCGTTGTGGCACACATCAAAGATTTAAATTGGATGATCCCACAGGCAGATGATCGTGATGTGAGTGACATCAAGTTACAGATTCGAAGCCAGTGCACAGTAATGAAATATACTAGGTAATAATACGATTTGTCACGGAATTGATAAGCGATAGAAAAATCGAAAATATTACACACTACACATTACACAAAGTCTTCTCACCTTTACTTTATTGTCTCTTGATGTATCCTGACCGGTTTAAATGCATTTTTACAACTTTTGTCACTCGCCCCACTATCCACTATAAAAGAAGGGAAGGCTGGAGACCTCTGAGCGAACCCTCGCCACGCGAAAGCCAATAAATTCTAAACAATTCAACTCAAGCTCCCCGAATTGCCACCAGTGAGGCCGCAGGTTAAATGTCTACCCGTGCGATTCGTGCTAGCTTCCAAATTCCCTTTCACGGTCTCTAAAAGGGCTCCGTTTTGGAGCGATTCTGGCCATCTTTTTGTACCACGAAATTCGAATACTAAAGCTTAGCGACCGCGTCACAGAGACAAAATGACATTCACCGGAGGGGAGGGTCGTTACTTTTGCTCTCGCGCAAATTGACACCGTCGGGGGAGCCGGTGCGTGTAATTCGAACGGAAACCACACGCATGACCTGTCACTTATTTGTCTTTATTTGATAAAGTGCAATTTTTCATCAAGATAAAAAGAAAAGTCTCTTTTTAAAATAAAAATGCTCGAAGGAAAATTATTAAGCTTGTTAAAACCAATTTGCGCCAAAAAATCAAAAATCAAAGGTCACGGATATGTATGTGTATACCGGGAGTCCAGGGTGTACTCTAACTGCACGTCCGATCCAAGAGAGAGGAAGATAGGGGCCTTGGGAACGAGGTTGGTAGACGTTTCAATAACAAATTGATCATTACATGTAAAAGACCGTTGGTATGGCGCGCCATTCGTTTCAAAATTACTTTTGTCTATTGTTGAGAATTCAGCTATTATTAATGTATATAAACATGGTCAGTTGCATATAACTCGCTCAGTCGCCTACATCTGTTAATTTGTGTATTGTCATTATTCAGTTGATCAGTATTACGTTCTCCGTCGATAATGTATTAGTTTATCAGTCCGTCTGTCACACGTCTAACAACTTGGTTGTGTATAGTACTCGGTCAGTTGTGCGTATTCCTCGGTCGGTTATGTCTTAATTACTCGGTCGGTTGTGCGTATTTCTCTCTCAGTTTGACTGTGATTTCTTGGGCAGTTGTCTGTATTACTCGGTCAGTTGTGTGTATAACTCGGTCAGTTGTGTGTATTACTTTGTCGGTTGTGTGTGTTACTCTGTCAGTTGTGTGTATTACTCGGTCAGTTATGCGTTGTACTCGGTCAGTTGTGCGTTTTACTGACTCTTTACTCGGTCGGTTTGTGTGTATAACTCGGTCAGTTGTGTGTATTACTCGGTCAGTTGTGCGTTTTCCTCGATCGGTTTGTTGTATAACTCGGTCAGTTGTGTGTAGTACACGGTCAGTTGTGCGTGATAACACCGTCAGTTGCGTTAATTACTCGGTCAGTTATGTGTATTACTCGGTCAGTTGTGCGTTTTACTCGGTCAGTTGTGCGTTTTACTCGGTCAGTTGTGTGTATTACTCGGTCAGTTGTGCGTTTTACTTGGTCAGTTGTGTGTATTCGTACGGCAATATTGCGTTACGCGTTACGCGTTAGCATTTTTTCTTCTCGGGTTGCCTCTTAGGAGCCTTTGATTAGACATAATTTCAAGCTTATGTTTCTCTGTAAAAGCACTCAAATCACTTGGGAATCAATGCTGCAATAAGTTAAAGGCGCCACGAGTTCAAGCTGTGTACAGCTTCTTGTTCGCTTAATATAATCAAGTTGAAGTTTCCCCTCAGCTGTAAAATGAAGACTATTTTGAACAAATACGCTAAATTAACATGAAAATTATTTACATTCATACTCGTGATTATTTTGTTGCTCATGACTTTTATTGAAATAGAGCCCTTAAGTCCTCTATGACTGCAATGTCTAACTCTTCGATTAGACCTACAGGTATTTTCAATCTTTCAACTTCAATAAACCATTTAGCAGCTTTACACATATTACCTATCACGTCTTTACTACATTTACCTATCAAAGGCACCCAACTTTTCCAATTCTTGTTGTTGTTGTTGTTTTTTATTAACCTTACATTCTCTCGCATTAACGAGATGGCTTTAAGAGCCCTTTGATTAGATTAAATGAGTAAGATTTCTGATTACACTAAAGCCTGTATTAAGCAGACTCCAAAGTAAGTGGACACACCGTATTTCATTGGACACAAGCATCACTGAGCTTCGATTTTTATCCTTCCCATACTCTCTGTGTACGATCCTGTATCAAACAGACATCTTACTGACGATCCTTATTCCCGGGGGAGGGACTTCCATATGTGGTCGGGCGGGGGTGCTCGTCGTATCTTTTAGGGGTTAAAATTCGGGATCTATGTATCTTTTAGGGTATATGATGAAAAATCCTTATTTTCCCAGAAAATGGTATCTTTTAGGGTGTTCCTGGCGAAGGACGAGTCGCTAGTGCCTTCCCGTGTTCCTTCTGATCGTAGCTGGAATTCGAGCCCATGTATAGTCAGATCTATTTATTTCCAGCACTGTAGGCGCATTGTTCGAGCACATATTTGGTGAAAAAAATGGTACCTTTTAGGGGTAAAATTCTGGTTGACCACGCCCACTTTGGTATCTTTTAGGATTCCACTTTTTTTTTCCCGACGAGCACCCCCGCCGGACCACATATGGGAGTCCCCCCCCGGGTCCTTATTACGACTGTGGAAGCTATCTTGACAGGTGAGAAATTATGGTTTTTGTATGAGAATCTAATGTCGAATAATTTTCGTAAAGCGGCTGTTCTAAAAAATATAAACTAAAGCTACACGGCAAAGAGTTCTACTGACAAATTTTGGGGGCCTGTTGCTTGTTTTAGTTTTCCATACATTTCTCTGTCTCTGGTTTTATGTAAACAAAACAAGGCTTATGTCACGCAAAATTCGTTAAGAGAGAAGGGGTGCGTTGTCGCGAACGCCTCTGTTTGGCACAAAAAGTCCATGACAATTCTCAAGTAAGAATGATTAAATCGCAAAGTCCCTAGATCTTTAGTCACAATGTTCACCAATCCCGAAAACGCATTCACTCTGGTCATTCACATGGCCTGTAAAGTAACCTTATCTCAACTTTGCAAATTTAAAAGCCTTACTGATATACGTAATTTCCTACTTGTCAAGCTAAATCACTTGATAAGATCAATGAATGAAAATATTGAAATGAACCGATTTCCGACAGCGTGACCCAGTTAAAAAAGAAAAACATAAAACTTTCTTATACAAGCGCATGAGTATAGGCTACCAGTGTAGCCTCTTGTTAACTGACAATTGGCCGAAAAAATAGTAGTTAACTGACAATTGGGTACCCCCATTAGCACCCTCATTTAGCAGTGCTAGATTAATTTGTCGTGTGTTTGGCCTTGTTTACAAAATGGTAAAGTAAGCTCACTGTAGCTGTCGAGAAAAAGCTGCGCCGGGTTTACAGCTCTTTACAGACAAATTCACCGCGAGAAACAACTTCAAGCATCACGCTTCAGTGAATGTTCTGACACCTATAGAATGAATTGAATTCCATTGTAATAATTTGATTCAACAATATGAATTGATAAATTGAGACAATTGGCCACAGCTTGAATGATAATCGCATCCGCCCATGTTCCCTGACATGACATATTACTCAAATATTCTTGCCAGGAGTGTTCAATATTACTTTCAATAAACTGTTCTGGGTTATATACTAAATACTCAATGCCAAGACTACGTATGTAAAAATGGTTGGTAGCATTGCCATACAATTGATGTGATACGGCACGAAAAAAACAATCGCCACCTCCTCCAACATCAAGAGCAATTCTATTTCATTCAGATAACCTACTTTCTAGTAGTGAAACTGAATCTATGGCACCTGAAGCATCAAAAGCAACCATTATAAACAATTGATAATTTTGTTTTACGAAATAATGTGAATGAATGAATGAATGAATGAATGATTGGTCGTTGTCTATGATCTATCAGAGTACAGACGCACGGCTGACGTCATGGAAAAATTGTTTGCTTTGTTTTGTCCAACATGTAGCACAGTTTTAAAAATGTTTGCGAGATTATTCTGGATTGAGCAAGTGAAAGTCTCGAAAAATGTTTAGCAGGAGCTGTTTACAAGCAAGAAAAAGAAGAAATCAAGACGAAAAGTGTTCTTGTCGACTTGAAAAATACCTAAACTGAAACAAATCTTCGAACAGTCGAGCGCTACGAGGCAAGTTCGTAAATTGTACTCTTTTTACTTTTCTGTCCTTTGTATAAAACAAATAGATTCCATTTGACCGTGTGTCTGTTCAGTTATAGATCACAGAAGGTGTCAAAATGTGGTATGATCATCAGTGACACACTCGCCTTCGGCTCGTGTGCCACTTTTTTGTTCTTACCACATTTTGACGTCATCTGTGATCTATAACTGAACAGACACACGGCCAAATGGAATCTATTTGTTAAGTAGATTACTGTGCCAGGTATAAAGGTTCTTGGAGACCACTGAATGGAAGTGCCCAAGAGGAGAGGCAGGAGAAACCACGGCTGGAAACGAGTCTGATGCGCTGGCCTCTAGAAAACCGAGCCTCGACAGCAACAAATAGGTGCGTACTGACTGAGAGATATAATGCAAGTACTTAAATGAGCCATGTCTGGGGATTAAAAACTAAGTATTTTTGTCGTCCACGAAATGCTAATAGAACACTAAGAGGAAGACATCAAGTGAATTTTCTAAGAGAAAATAAACCATAAACAGAGTTTTAGCAAGTTTTCCAAAACAGAAGCGATGAACTTGAAAAAATAGGCTAATTAAACAGACGCGACGGAATTTAATCTTGCACATATTTATTGTTATTTTCATTACTAGCCGTTTCTAGTCTTCAACCGTTACTTGTTTTATTAGCCTATGGTGTGTCAGCATTTTATCTTAGCCCTTTTTAAATATTGTAACCGTTTTTGTTTCCATCTTCACTTAACTTTCCTAGCCTCTGATGAAAGTTAGTTTTGTCTAACCGAAATATCGGGCAGATACTATTAAAAGAAATCGAACGAATTTGCTGTCTGATCAGCCTTGCATGTAAAACTTTTTTTTTTTATTTTGTTCATTGCCGATCCTGATCTGCTCAAAGATCCAGCTACATTTTGCTATTGTTTGTTCAAGTGGTCCTTGCAGTTTTACAGAAGTTATTGGTTCCATTAAGGGCCGGGCAGTCGGGCACCGGGCAAATTGACCTGGCTGCTTTGAACATCTAAACCTTATTTTTTTCATCAACAAGTTAAATAATTTACTAACTTGGCTTTTTTGATGCGTGTTTTAAAAAATAAAGCATATTTCAACTTAAAAAAAAAACAACCAGGTTATTGCTTAGTTACCTCCCGTTGCTCCTTGTGCAGAAGAAACGTGACAAACAACTGAAATCGCCCCACAATGCATTGTCAGCTTAGTGCTCTGCGTTATGTTCTGCATGATGTCACTGAGTTGAAAACAAGTTCCACATGTGTTATGGCGACCGGGAAAAGGTCAGAACGGTCGATTAAACAACATTTTTGTACTCAACTTGATAACTTGATGTCCATGACTACAGATATCTGTATTCAGTTGATTGAACAAACAAAATATAATGTTTCAAGCAACAGTAAGATGCTTAAGTTCTTGCTTCAAAATGCAGGAAAATGCATCTCCGGGAGACTAAAATTTAAAAATTTCCCCGGGGGAGCATGCCCCCGGACCCCTACAGGGGATGGGCCTTCGGCCCTTCTAATCATGTGCCCACCACCTGCTCAAACTCATTGCCCTCCTGTTCAAAATCCTTGTACGTCCGAGGGTTAACTTATCATCGGATCAACTTCAATGCTCTGTTTTTTCTGCTTTTATTTTTCTGCTTTTAGACAACAGAACCCCGTGCCCCATGATAATTATTTTCAATCTGATATTAACTTGCGGCTATGCTGAGAAGATTATTTGCATTCTCGCTCCTATTACCGCACGGTCTCTATTCCAGTGATCAGATATCTAGATAATACAGCTCTCGCCTTGCTGGAGGTACTTTGCTTGCACAGGGAAGAGAAGTCACGTCTGAAAATCAACAAACCCTCCAATTCTAAAATAACATGACGTCATTCAAACTGACCAATCAGGTGTCGGCCTTAAAATAACCACGCTATATTATTAGTTCGGTGTCATACGGCGTGGGGTACTGAAATATATATATATTTTTTTTATTAAAAGAGGACCATGTGTATGGGGGATCTGTTCTCTTAGATTATTTTCTCTTGGTGTAATACCCAAATTAGTAGAAGGTTTAATTTTCTCTCCTTTTTTGCCACATCAGCCCTATTTAACCAATTAGAACACATATCATGCCAACTGCACTGGTTTGAACATCCATTCTCATCGTTCTACAGTGTATATATGATATTGTACATGTAGCATGATCAATAAGAGCGAGTCTATTGGTCCATTTTGGTTGGCTGTATCCTTGTTTATGGACCAGCTATTCTTATGTCTTAAGGTGGCTCGAAATAGTTCCCAGCATTTTTCACAATTTCCACTCTTAATGGATGAATGCTACAATTCCTTATCAGTTGATGCTGCAGTAGTCATTGTCAAACAATCTATGGTCATCGTCATGACGTTTACAGGTTACCATAGTAACATAATATAACCTTTTTGTTTGATACAAATTAAACAAGCAGTATATCCTGCTTGTTTGCTACCGTTATTATAGCACTAGCTGATAAAGAGTGCTAGTATTGATCCATCAAAGTGTAAGCACTGGAAATTACTAGAATCTGCCGTGAGCCACCTTGACCTAATTTGTGTCAGCCATATTTATACAATTTGTAACAAAATATTTGGGCGAACATGCCCCCAGACCCCACTAGAGCTGAAATTTCCGTCGAACCGTGGACCTGCTCCAATTAATAATCCAAATAATCAAATGTTGCTCCTCTCTCCCCAATGCTGCGTTCGCATTCCAACAAATGTGACTGATATTGTAGCTGTACCCCTGTGATGTTTACGTAAAATGCATGAAAAAAAATGAAAAAAAAATGATCTAAACGCTATCTTGTGGACTCATCCGCGTTCAAATATACAGTTTACATATAGACTTCGCTAAGCTTTTGATCGGTCCTCGTCTAAACCTCGATTTATCCCCTAACCAGGTCCCTAAGTTACATTCTTGTTAGATATTGCGACAGCGAAAACTTGCTGACAAAAAGAGTAAGACACTTATGTCACATATAACGATATACATTTAAATAATGAGATCTTTCCACACATGCACTTTGTGTCATACAACTATATCGTTACTACTAAAGCAAAGCGAAACCAAACGTAAAAGAGATTTTGTATTTAGACAGCCATTAAAATGCACACAAGTCAAGAGAGTAAAGACCACATACAGCTGTTTAAAAAAATGTCATATCTGAGTAGAAAAGCGTATGAAAAGATACCGCGAGGAAAAGGAACGGAAAATATCAAGTGATTCCGTGAAGAGAGAGCAAACCATAATGAGATTTAAGCTGGTTAGACTAGTTTTGTTTGACGTGGGTTGTATGTTTTGAAATCAAAAATTCGCAGGGAAGACATGCTTCGATTGCTTTCATACAAAAAATGCACTTCACCAAGTTATGAAATTTGATCAGAGTTTTATGTCACTGGTTTCCAATTGACAGCGATTACTATAGCAACGCCAGCGTATTGCCCTTCGTTTTAAACATTGTCATTTTTCTCAAAATCCAGTCAGACACTTCGAATTGTCCTACGAATTGCTCCAGATCCTATGTACACCAGCAGCATTTTCGTTTGCAGTCCTTTGCTTCTTATTTACGTGTTATATTTTGGGACCGTAGATCTTTTCAGATCCGAAATACTCTTTGTTTATTTTTTTTACAAGGTTACCGTATTGGCCATGTATTCGCTGAGGAATGCTTCTGTCTATCCTCACTTTCTTTATCGCGACAACGACATGATATTTCAAATTCTTTGCCTATTACTCATGGTCACGCGCCGCTGTGACGTGGGTCAATTGGCGAACATTTGAATTCGAGCTCTCATCTGTTGCCATCACCACGTACGATTTGGTAGAGAATTGGCGTTCGCGCTAGTTTTTCTATCTTTTTGCTGAAACACCGTGCTGACGAGACCCAACCAGGTCGAAACAGCTGTCCACGGTTGCATTTTGGCTTTCAGTTTGGGATCTATCATATCGTTGTCGAGTTAAATGTTCTTCGTAGTATCAGCCTTACTCTATACTTTGATTATTTTAAGGGCTGGCTGGATTTGGAAAATGTGGCAATTTTTTTCAAGTTACAATCCATCTCCATCTGTGCCATACTCAGCGAAAAACACGCTTGGATAGTTTCATTATACTGGTATAGTAACTAATAATAAAACTGGAACATTATTATGAGAAATATGTTGTGTTTGCGAGCGTTGGGAAAAGCTAAATATCTAGGTCCCCAACAGGATTCGAACCTACCTATGACCTTCAGCACACCGGTCGGATGCTCTAACCACTGAACTACGAGAGACTCGTGGCGAGCTAGGCCAAATGCTAGATTCACAGCATTATTTATTTAGATTTCCGTTCACTTATTAAAGTGATACTAAAAGTAAATGACATTGCCTCTATCATTTGTATGATCGGAAGCGATGCAAGAAAGATGCAAGAACTTAAAGGGGTTATGTTGCCATTTTTAGTGTTCCTTTAAAAAGCCCAAAAGACATATTTACTCGTGCCGGTACGGCAACGGACGAGTTAAGGATTGGCCTCCGTTTTTCTCCTTGTTTTCCTCCGTGTTTTCATATCTACTTTTGTGCATTGCGTTAGATCTGGGTACGAGAATACGCATGCATGCACTGCGATAAATTTTGAGCACACGGTCCTTGGGATTCGGTGTAATATAATCGGCGTCGTTTTGCAAGCAAACGCGAAACAAATTTGGGTTTTATTGTTTGTTGCTGTTTACTCGTGACGGATACGGTAACAAGGTAAAATTTGCCCTCCGTTTTTCTTTTTATTATTTTTGTTTTCGTCTCTTATTTGTGCATCGCATCGATTTTGGTTTTATTTGCCTGTTGTTGTGTTACGTAAGTGTTCCCGCGAGTAACGTACATTACCGGTACGAGTATAGGCTACGGGTAGCCTCTTGTTATAACAGTAAAAGCCCCTAAATAATGGTCAAGGTTTGTTTAAAATTACCCTATCAGTGCTTTAAGAGTAAAAATTGAGAGTCTTGGCCTGCAGATGGCCTTGATGGAAACGGATTGCAACTTGAAAACATTGAGCCAATATTGTTTCAAGTTTATCACCTTGTGTCTTGGAAAACTCTCTAAAATTTTTGCTATGGTCGATTATCTCTTGAAAAATTCACTTGATATTTTCCTCTTAGTGCTTTCTAAGCATTTAGTTATGACAAAGGTACTTAGTTTTAATTTGATCCAAAAAAACGTCAAAATCCCCATCACATAGCTCCTTTAACGTCGTACAACAGAATGGAGAAGATATTGCCTGTTTATATCCTGTATTGGAATCTAGGTAGTAACGAGTAATCTACAACAGCATGGAGAAGATATTGCCTGTTCATATCCTGTATTGGACAACAGCATGGAGAAGATATTGCCTGTTCATATCCTGTATTGGAATGTAGATAATAACGAGTAATCTACAACAGCAAGGAGAAGATATTGCCTGTTCATATCCTGTATTGGAATGTAGATAATAACGAGTAATCTACAACAGCAAGGAGAAGATATTGGCTGTTCATATCCTGTATTGGAATTGTAGATAGTAACGAGTAATCTACAACAGCATGAAGAAGATATTGCCTGTTCATATCCTGTATTGGAATCTAGATAATAACGAGTAATCAACAACAGCATGGAGAAGATATTGCCTGTTCATATCCTGTATTGGAATCTACATCATAACGAGTAATCTACAACAGCATGGAGAAAGATATTGCCTGTTCATATCTTATATTGGAATCTAGATAATAACGAGTAATCTACAACAGCATGGAGAAAATATTGCCTGTTCATATCCTGTATTGGAATCTAGATAATAACAAGAAGCTGTACACAGCTTGAACTCGTGGCGCCTTTAACTCATTGCAGTATTGATTCCCAAGTGATTTGAGTGCTTTTACAGAGAAACATAAGCTTAAAATTATATCTAATCAAAGGCTCCTAAGAGCCAACCCGAGAAGAAGAAATGCTAACGCGTAACGCAATATTGCCGTAAGCTTTAATACGTTTTCACACTGACACAGTTCGATATATATATTTTTTTTAAATTAAACGTAAGGATTTTTGACGAACGAAAAAAAAAGTACATCACTTTCATAATGTCCAGTTCGAAAAAAGAAAGAAAAAGAAAAAAAAAAGAAGAAAAAAAAGAGGACTTGATGGAGATTCGAACTCGGGCCGTCCGGGACTAAGCCACAAACTCAATCACTGCGCTGTCCATGAGCACATACTACCTACGAACTAAATTTTATTATTTTAAGCTAGATACGCATCAGGACGCGTGTTTAGGTTGCAAAATCCTTTTAGATCGATTTTAATGTTGCACTAAAAACTCCAAATGCGAAACATCTGTAAGCTTATTGTTGTCTATATTCGTTTACATCAAATTAATTATTGTTATCGTTGGATTCACGTTGAATTCCTGTTACGAAACGTGTTCGTAACAAAGCATTCGCTCACTAAGTTTACAGCTGATGGAAGGAGCGAGTGAGTGAGTGAGTGAGAGAATGAATTTTATTTAAACACCCTTGCCGATAACCTGTTCATCATGCTTTCACGTATACAGGGGTTTAAAAGTAAGACTACACTGCATTCACTAGATTCAGTAGCTGACACTTAAGCTCGACCCGGAGCTCGATCGCTAAGCAAATGGCAAGTTTAATATATAAAACACAGAACTTGCCAGAGCAAAAATCCCACAGGAATAAGCGGTGAACACAATATCAAACGGTCCTATCCATCCATGAACGCCTTGAATTGTCTTGAAAGTGTGCAGTTGTACGCAGTAGTTCTTTATCTTGCTTCTCGAGTACACAAACGGAGAGATTTTACGGTATGTATTTCATGGCCGAAAGCCATATAGTCGTCTATATAGACTTAAATATGCGTGCATAAATTCGCATGCGCTAATGTGACACGAAAAAAAAAAAACAAGAAAAGTCAACGCCGGATTTATAACTCGTGTGCTTCGCCACGAGTAACGAGTAATCTACGAGTTTTTATTTTGCACAAGAAAAATATATATTTGCCACTGTTGACTTGAAATTCATTATGCGTTTTCTCTTGTCGCTGTTTGAACTATTTTCATTGATTTTTTCAAACAATGCTTAATGTCATAAGTATTCAAAGCGTCGACCTTTTCTTTACTACCATCCACACTACCTATCGGTCTTGTCGCGTACGACCCTTCAACTCCCAAGAGTGCCAAAGTGCCAAATATCAAAATTCAAGAAAAATTCAAATTTAATTTTGTAAAATATTGAAAAACAAATGATACCATGCAAAAGAACTGTCGAAGAGGTTTCATTTAAATGGCACACCATACGATTTCGTCCACAGACTCAAAAGTCAGAACTACACTACCTGTCACAGACAACCTTTCTCGAAAACTGCTGTATCCTAATTTTCAGTGAGATCCACGGAGACTGCGTTGCTACCAACATTGATAGAGAGTGCGACGCGAATCAAGCCCACGAACAGGCAAAAACCGGTAGCAATGAACATGATCACCATCAATCCACAAAACTTGCTTAGCGTGCCAAAGACCTGGTGACGAAAAAAAAAAACAGGTATCCTAAGCGTACTTGTGTCTTCTGTGTCGTGTTACGTATTGGATGTTTAACGAGTTGGTTTAGAGCCCTAAGGTTTTGTAAAACTTAAGACCAGGGTCGTGCTAGCTTCTTCCAGGCGTTCAGATAGTGGAAGGAGAAGGAAAGGCGGTACGCTCTCAGAGGGGGATTTTTATTTTTCCTTTGCGCTTTTCCCAACTGTCTGAACAACTGGAACAACCTAGGTTCGAAAACGCAGAATTATCAGTTCAAAGTTATTACACAAGGAACTTAACACAATTTAAAGCTCACAAAATGACCAACGCAAAGCACAAGAAGAGGAATGCGAAATATGTTTCAAAACGAGAAAAACCTCGACTTCCTTTCGGGAGTCTTTATCGAATTGAGACTAATAATTATTTGGAACTGTTATTAATATACCTGGGTTTCAAATTTTTCTGCCTGTTGCGCACTGATAACATGGGTAGTTTCGGTCCAAAACAATGGAATAAAATTTTTGTAATACGGCGCATTGTCCTCCACGTAACTCACTTTAATAGGTCTGGGGTGTACTTGACTTGATACCAGACCACTACTCACAACTGTGCTGACCTGGAAGCGAAACACGGCTTGAAGGGCTCTTCCAGTGAATGGCTCTATGTCAATCTGAAAATGATATGATGAAAAATGAAATGAAATGAAAAGATGGCAAATGAGGAGGAGGAGGAGGAGGAGGAGGAGAAAAAAAGAAGAAGATGATGATGATGATGATGATGATGATGATGATTATGATGATGATGATTCTTGGTACGTTTGCTAATCGTTTAAAACTATGATTTAAATTCTAAATTGCCGACTGGATAATACACTTAATGGGCCGTTGTACGGAGCAGTGTGATTCACTTACAAATGATCCGTGTTTCTCTCGATCGGCTGCCGTAAGACATAACTTCTTTCCCAGGACCTTCTCGCCATGCAAGAATCGAGGAAAACCAATGAGGATGGCAAAACCATAAACATTTGACATGTTGAGGAGCCCGAATGTAAACACGGTTCTGTTGTTTGCTGTCACCAGACTTTTGTCAAGTCGGAACCTGTGGGTTGATCAAACTAAGACTAAGATCACTTGTTCTTAGGCTCTTCTCTGACCAGTCGTAGATCAGTCGGGTAGGGCGTTGGAAGATCTAATCCAGAGTTCGTTATTTCGATTCTTGTCGGGGTCAATATTTTTTCTAGGACTTGCAGTCCAGAAGGATTTGTAAGTGTTACTTTCTTCTCAGCGCTCATAACATTTCATCTCAGGCGAATTTATAGCTGATTATCTCAACACATAATGAAATATCAAATAAGTTCAAATCAACAGTCAATAAACTTCATATCTTATTTACATTTTGTTATGAACAAAACTTTAACGTAATGTGTCACACCCTACCTTTTGAGGGTAAGTCGTTTGACAGAAACTTGCTTGTCGTACACAATTGATCCTCGCCGCTTTAACTGCGCCATGAAAATCTCGTATTTCTTTGCAGCTGGTTCGTAGAAGGATTTGTCGCATGACTTGACTTCGCAGGGAAAAAAGGCTTTGGTGACCGCTCACCTTGAGCTCGGAGGCAGAGGCAGTTGGGTAAAAGACTTTGCTTACTTCCGATGCACCATTGTAGGCTGCAGAAATAAATAAGGTTGTAGAATTCTCTCCTTTTTAACCCGTGAATATACGCGCATGCGTAATGAACGGGTTATCGGTAACGGCGACAGATATGCAAATGAGTCACTCACTCGCTCACTCCTTCCATCAGCTGTAAACTTAGTGACGTAATGCTTTGTTACGAATGCGTTTTATAACAAGAACAGCGTGAATCCAGCGATAACAATAACTAAATTGTTGTAAACGAATATAAACAACAATAAGCTTAAAGATGTTTCGCATTTGGAGTCTTTAATGCAAGGTTAAAATCGATCTAAAAGGAATTTTCAACCGAGACACTCGTTTTGATGCTTATCTACCGTGAAGTAATAAAATTTATCCCGTTTTAGGTCAGTGATCACGGTGGCCGAATTAAAGCACAGACTAACAGCCGAAAGGCCCCAGGTTCGAATCTCGCTTGTGCCGTTCCTTTTTTTTTTTTCTTTTTCTTCTTTCTTCTTCGGACTGAACATTATGAAAGTGATGTACTGTATTTTTCTTTTTGCGTTTGTCAAAAATCCTTACATTTAATTTGAAAAAATATTGAACCGTGTCAGTGTGAAAACATAAGCTTACCGCAATATTGCGTTACGCGTTTTTAGCATTTCTTATTCACGGGTTGGCTCTTAGAGGCCTTTGATTTATTGATACGTTTGAAAAGCTATATAAAACACTCGAAATAGTGTTTCAGCAGGTATCCAAACACTATGAAATCGGTTAAGACAAATAAACTTGGCCGCGCCTCCTTTTTTCGACCCACCTCTCGGTGTTAGGAAATCCTAATGAAACACTTTCCATTCTGTAGAATTCGTTCCTCCATTATTTTCTGTTTCCTTAGAACTATGGCGTGGAAGTAACTTGTTAATATTAGGGTTATCTAGTACTGTTTTGAGCTTACACTTGCGGCATAGGAAAGTGATGCAATTTGTATTTTAGGTAATACGAAAAGCCGGATACCGTCTCAACAGAAAAAAAAAATAGTATATGAATGGTTTTGAATCCCAGGACTGAGTTTCCTCCCTAGAACAACTCAAGGTCTACTCGCCCCCTACCCTTCTCCCCGAATCGAAACCAAGTCGTATCCTTACCTGCCCACTTAAACTTGTTCCGTTCAGGAGACGAGTCGCATGGATGCAGAGTGGCAGAATCACTCTTCTGAACGGCCTCGTGAAGTGAAGAGTGGCTCTTGAGCACTCCTGGGGAATACATACCGTTGGAATAAGCCTTGGGATAGCGGAACTTATCGATGACGTATCCAAGGGCCAGCTCGTTTTGGCTTCTTGTTGTCACGAGGCCGTAGTTGTTATGGTCCATGGAACACAGCGTGTAACCTCTAAGAGCCTGAAGAGCATTGATAAAGTCAAACACGACTTGGATTTCAATGTTCCTAGCGGGAAAGCATGCGCTTGGAGAAGAACAAAGGGTATGGCTGATCAGCCGTTTAGCTTCTGTCTTGTTAAAGGCAGGACTGGTAGAATTGAGATCCTTATCTGACAGGAGGACGTTAGACATCCAAACAAATAAGCCACACATTTTCAAGTGTGGTTTCAAGGTGCAGTCTGCATTAGCAGCATTGTCTCGGGGTGGTCCGAGAACACTTGGATTAACAAGGGCATTGTAAAGGCCTCGCATTTCAGAAACCTTATAGATCCTTTTACAACGACATGTGAGAGTTTTTTTCGTTTATCCAAGATCCAAATTCTGTATTGAGTGAGTGATTTAGCTGCAGAAAACTCGTCTTGTTACACAGTTGTTTCAGTGTTTCGTTAAGGCTGGTTTCCACTAGCGCATAAGCATAAGCACAAGCCAACATACGCAGACTCAGTAACGTGTTATTCATTAGTTCCAATTGTTTGAACAAAACAGAACAATAGGCACTAATGATCAACATGTTACTGAGTCTGCGTATGTTGGCTTGTGCTTATGCTTATGCGCTAGTGGAAACCAGCCCTTACGGTTTCCCAACCTTGAATCCATGTCACGCAAGAGGTTCTCAAGTGCTGCCGGGAGAAAAACTAAACTGAAGGAGCCCGCTATCTTCACTTTGTTCATCAAACCCAGGTGTGTCATGTTTGTGATATTCAACTAGATAAAATAGAAAGAATTAATGATAATTTTAACCTATTCATTCATTTATTCAATTCATTTATTGATTGATTGATTGATTGATTCATTGATTCATTTATTTATTTAACCATTTATTCAACCCATCCTATCATTCAACCATCCATAAATCTATTCACCTAGTCATTCATTAAAACATCTATCTGTTTCTCTATTTATCCATTTATATGTTTATCAGTTGATCCATGTACTTATTCAGCCAGTTAGCCAGGCGTCTTGTTAACACCTCCATCAATACCAGCCTTTATCACGGAAACACACACACACACAAACAAAACATTAGCATTATTCATTAGGTACCTCCTTCCCACGTTCATTTATTGCACCGTGCTTTCGTTCATACAATACATTTACGTATCATATTTAAGCAAAAATTCGCACAGCTACTCAATGACGAAGACTATCTGTTACTTCTTGTTTTCTTTACACGTGGGACATAAATTTTTTGTCATCTTTTCGCTGAATTTCTGCAGCTGAAAGGTTTTGTAGGTCACCGACCCGGATGAATCGAATTGAACATGACATGCTTGTCTCCAATTTCCTGCAGGTGGTCGATTGCATTGATATTCAGTCTGTATTTTTGGTGGTGAATGAAGTCTCACATTTTTTTGTATTTATACAGGGAACGCTTGAGCTACTTCAAAGAATCCCAGTTCTACTACAATCTGTTTGACTGGCTTGGTTTGATTCTTATTCTGACTGTGATCCATCTTCGGTTCTCAAGACATGATGCACAGTGGGTGGTAGCTTCTCTTGGATTTTTCTTTAATGTTCTACGACTGTTCAAATATTCATGTATTACAAGGTAAGAAGAAATCACAACTTAGCGGTTCTGTCCACGTTCTGTGTACCTGGGAGACTTTGTTATTTGTTCCCTTCATTGTAACCTCTATACTGTAACAACTTGAAGAAACACAGCTACCGTATTAATTAAAAGCAGATTAAACTCGCACTCGCATGTAAGCATCTCCCCGAGTTTTGAAGCTCAAATTTTGGAAAAAAAGTTTTATTTTAATAATAGAAACTTAGGTAAGAGAATTGGCTCCATGAAACATGATCTAGACTTTGCTTTGGGAATTTTCAAAAAAAACACCCTAAAAGGTACCAGAATCTTGTTTAATGGGCGTGGCTCAAAATAATTTTTACCCTTAAGAAGTACCGATTCTAAAATAACACATCATATTCTGTCATATATTTTTAGCTCGATATCGTAAAAGGTACCGCGACAATTCTAACGGTGGTCATTTTAGATTTTAGTAGTTTTAATGGTACTAATCTACAGTTTTTGACTCCTAAAGGTACGACGAGCACTGACACCATTATTTTTATATAAGATCCCCCCCCCCCCTCTCCCGGGGCATTTGCCCACCATTTGTTCAGGCCAATACAAGCTTGGTAACCATGCAAATTTCTTGAGCGCATGTTTTCACTTACATACAGTAAACTGCAGAGCCAATCTGACTACGTAAAGCAAAAGCCAGCACAAATAGATTTCACAATGCCCCGTTCACCATATCAGGTTCTGTACTATGTACTCACTTGTCACTCGAATCACGCGCTGCCACATCACGTGTGCCAAGGAACAAAGAGCCCATAGTGTCGCAAAGATGACTCGCAAAGAGAATTGTAGATGGACAAAGCCAATCTGAACATTTAAAGGCATGGACAGAATCATGCTTAAAGAACACAGCATATCGGATCTGTAAAGACTTACGGTCTCAAAATATATAAAAATAAAAGTGAAATCTGCAAAGGACCGCAGACGATAATGCTACTAACGGTATACATACGATCTGCGGAAGACCTAACCAGCCAAAAAATGAACAAACATACAATAAACTGCAGGGCTGATCTGACTACGTAAAAAAATAGACTTTGCGAGAAATCTATTGAAATCTATTTGCGCTTGGTTTTGCTGGCGACATTTAGTTCGCTACACCGTACTGATGAGTTACAATAACAACGAAACGGCTGTCGGGTTGCGATCCTACTTTATGGGTTTCTGTCGTGATGATGTCTCGCAAAGTCTGTTGTTTTACGTAGACAGATCAGCCCTGCAGTTTATTGCATGTTTGTTCATTTTTTGGCTGGTTAGGTCTCTCGCAGATTATACGTATACCGTTAGCAGCATTATCGTTTGCAGTCCTTTGCAGATTTTACGTTTGATTTTACTTAGCTGCTTACTAAGGTAAATTAAGATGGCTGCTTGTCTACAGACACTTTTCTTTGGCTTCTTTTATTTGTCTTTGGTATCCCTTCATTGCTAACAGGTTCAAAATGTCTGACAAAGATAGCGAGCACTGTTTTAATACAGGTATTTTGACAATTTGAGGCTATAAATTTTCAAATTTATAAACACAACGCTCACGTTTGTGCGTTACGTGTTGGATGGGGATTGTTCTATTTGATTTTTGGTCTCAGCCGCGCTCTGCCTACGAACGCCCAGGAGGAATTTCGGACTTCGGACTTCGGACTTTTTAAGACTGAAAAGTTCCTTTTCGTTGTTATTTTAGATGTAAAACGCACGTAAATTGGTTATCCAATTGCGGAACCAACATGTTCACATACACGAAGCCCACCACGCTGTTAGTTGCAATCGAATACCAATATATGGTACATTTAAATTATGTTGTAAACATTTTTAGAGCAATCCCAAGACACCACCACTGTATACTGGAGAGTACAATGCAAATTTATTGTTTTTTTTTTTAAGTGGACAACATATTCGATTCAACTAACAGCGTTTCCGAAGAAGATCTCCATCTTTTTTTTTTTATATGAGTGCTGTGCAAGTTTTTGGGTATAGTAGCTGTCTCTTGTGTTTGTTTTTTTTTTTCCTCAGCTGGATGAATAGCCTGTGACAGCCGCCTCCTCCCCTCAGAAAAAAATCGGGGAGAGAAGGGGAGGAGGCGGCTGTCACAGGCTACTGGATGAACAACATCTTACTTTTCTTCAATTCAAGTAATTAGGCCATGATAATGATAATACAAGCCACACCACGTCTATTTTCCGAGATGTATAACTTTGAAATGGGTCAGTTTTTGAACTGTAAATTGGACAGGTGTCATAGTTACCCAGATGGGTTTTCTGCTAAATACAGATACAAGTGGTTAGTAGCCGCTAAAATTTTGTGACCAACATCCACCAAATTAAAATGTATGAGGCACGCTCCATGGGATGGACTGGTGTCGCAGCAGATATTTTGCCCCACCTGTCCAAATCCATTAGCAGATATATATGAATCCTTCTCGCAGATTTTGTCCACCAATGTAATTTTGTGGTGCATTTTAATTACCATGCTCATTCAGGGATGCAGCTAAAAATTTTAATGGGCAAGAATTTGAATTTGTCCTCAATAGGCAGGCGGGACATTATAATTTATTTGATTGCCAAAAAAAAAGACATGATCCTTCTATGGGGGTCCGGGGGCATGCCTTCCTGCCAGAAAATTTTGAAACATGTACACTCTTGCGAAAAAAAAATTGTCGGCTCATTTCCTTCTGTAATAATTGGCGTGGCACTTTTTATCTCGTTAATGCGCTTGCGCATTAAGCGAGATTTCGAAGTCGAGTACTAAAAAGGGACAAAAGTTGTTAACAAAATTTTGTGGACTTTTGTCCGGGGGGGTTTCTTGTTCCTTCTTTATAGAAGCTATATTAGGGCATTGAGGATATGGTTGGTTAAAGCGGTTAGGATTTCAAGAAGGGCGTCACATACTGCCACTAAAATGTTTGGGGAGCACCCCCGGACCTATTGTTAATTTCCCTAGGGTATTGGGATGTCAGAACTTGTGATGAACTTGTCATATCTCACATTACGTTACCGCAAAGGTATTAGTCCTTCTTAAATTTCGATATCTCACGTTACCTATCAGTTTCAATCATTTGTCGTAAAGCCATTATAGCTACTTAAAAAGGGTAAAAATAGGTTAAATGCGTTTTCTTGGGAAACGTAGTTTGAGAATTTCACGGTGTATTTTACTAATGGAGAGGTTATAAGAAAGCTAAATGGGACAGGAAAGTTTGTGTGTTAATATGAGCGGTATGGCAGAGCAAAATAGCATGAACTTTGCGTTTTTTTCTATTGAGTTGTGGTTACACACACCTTGGGTTTGGGGCCTTCCCAAGGGTTAATGGCTTGGGTTCGGTTTATCTCAGGTTTCATCTTACCCTTGGGGATGCGGTTACACAGTAAAAGACTCCCCAGGGTAAAATATAATAAGATATGAGTTCACTGACACTGCAGTTTACGCGCGAAAACGTACAGATCGACATGGATGACACGAATCGAGATCTTGTAAGTTTAATTTCAGTCATTCTCCTGCTTATCATTTGATAAATATAACAATCCGGCATTTTTTTTTTTGCGAGAAGACACCGAAGAAGACGCCTTCAACTACGCTATCTTCAAGGTTTGTCGGCGTTTTATTTACATTTAGGAGCTCGCCACGAACTTGCTCGTCGCCAAGGAGGGCTTGGGTATTTCCACGACCACAGAATTGGTTTCAGCAACTTCTAAATAACAATGCACTCTATCACTGGTGGAAAGAAAATTTTAGAGTTACAAGTAAGCGTGCAATTAACCAAGCGTATCTGAGGTCAACTCAGCAGCAGGCGATTTCCTGTATTAGCTACGTTCTGCATTATGATTGGCCAAGCGGTTTGATTGTGCAATAGTATGGTAAACATGTCATAGTTGTGTTTGCGGCAAGCCTTCAATGGCTTAAATTTTTGCGTCTTTTGCGTACTGTTACATAATGAAACTGTAATAGCAATTATTAATTGTTTTAAAATAGCACAAAAGCGAAAGTACACGGGTCAGCCAATACTACAACACGTATGCTACCGGTGCCAAGTGCAGGTTCAATCAAATTAGTTGCAACCTGTAGGTAAACGAACTTAAAATATTCACCTTTATACGGACTTCTATTTTATGAAAGGGGTCAATCCGGCAATTTTTTTTTTAGTCATATGGGAAGTTTAACTTAGTCAGAGGCTGTCCTATTCAGTACATTTGATAGCTGCGTGGAGCTAATTAACACCACTCTTATTACTAATCACGTTAAAAGTGACATCAAATATTCTAGATATGACTTGTTCTCAAAAGAACATGCTATTTTGCTCTGCCTTTTAAGTCGCTTAGCGAGTGACAACTGGAAATATCGTGAAAAGAAAAATTGGTAAGAATATTCTGCTCCCGGAGGGGGGGGGGGGGGGGGGGGACTCCTATAAGTCGTCAAGCGGAGGTGCTCGTCAGGAAAAAAAGTGAAACCCTGAAAGATATCAAAGTGGCCGTTATCAACCAGAATTTTACTTCTAAAAGATACCATTTTTTTACCAAATATGCGATGGAACAATGCGATGCGGCTAGAGTGCTGGAAATAAATAGATCTGACTATACATGGGTCGAATTCCAGCTACCATCAGAAGGAACACCGGAAGGCAATAGCGACTCGTCTTTCGCTATCAACACACTAAAAGATACCATTTTCTGGGAAAATGAGTTTTTTTTTAATCATATATTCTAAAAGATACCTAGATCCCCTAATTTTAACCCCTAAAAGATACGACGAGCACCTCCACCCAACCACATATGCGAGTCCTCCTCCGGGGTTCTGCTATACGTTGTCTACCCGGTATGATGAACAGCGAGGAGCGATTTTTTATGTCGCTTAACGAATGTCAAAGTGAAATCTCGTGAAAAGAGTTAATTTTACGATTCGTTTAAAGTCAACTCGCTTAAAGTTAAACGAGTCAACTTTTCGCGCTCGACGAAGCTGAGAAATCTCACGCTGTATTTTTGTTCGCTTTTTGAGTTGTAATCTTTGTCTGCTTTTCCAATAGTTATTAAATATTTAGGTGTCATGATTATGCAATAGTATGCAAGAGAGGGTAGATTTTGCTTATTCAGCTAACTAAAAATGTTTCGGTTTGATTATGCAAGAGTATGGATTTCGGTTTTGTGCTATTTTAAAACAATTAATCATTGCTATTACAGTTTGATTATGCAACAGTACGCAAAAGACGTAAAAATGTTCCTGATTTTGTTTATAAAAGTTATCAAGGAAGCATTTTAAACACGCAAAAGACGTAAAAATGTTCCTGATTTTGTTTATAAAAGTTATCAAGGAAGCATTTTAAGAAGCATTTTATAAGCGATTTCAGCAGAATTAAAGCAGAATTATACAATACATTCTGAACAGAAAAATAAATTCAACAATTTCCCATAAAATGTACTTCACAGATTTCTCGAATAACAACCATTTCATTATCTCGTAATACTAATGACATGAGGTTAGGGTTAGGTAGGGTAGGCACGCAAATCTTCACTAAAAAAAAGACCGACAACCACACGTTAAATCTTTTGGCTCACGAAACCTCGCCGTGTCACTGAAAGCCTATCTGCACTCTATTTCCTATCCTTTTTTTCCAAAATCAAAAACATGACGGTAAAATTAAATCAAATAAATTGCCACTTTTACATTCTATATAGTGAAACACTTAAAGAAAACAAACTGCTCGTAGTGTAAACGAACGTTTCTGTAACAGGCTATTCTCTTCTAAAAATCACATCTTTCTTAGTTCATCCACCACCCTTAACCCCCCCCCCCCCCCCCCCCCCTCACTCAAAAAATATTAAGACTTTTAACAAGAGTTAACTTCAAATACCAATAAAATAAAAACCAATTCATTTCTAAAATTTAAAATGATCCATTTAATCCCTAATAGTTAGGAAACAGATGACACCACAACGGCATTAGATCATTCCTTCAACAACCATACACAACTACCTAATTACTCCATTTAACAGAAAGACAGACATCGCTAATCTAAACCGGAAAAGGTAGATATTTCGGCCCACCCACAATTAAACAAGTTTCAACAAAATATTACAGATCATACAACATTTAATAGCCAATCTTGCTAACCTTTACATTCAAACGCTATTTCGGACAACTCATCTCTTCAAATTGTAAATCATCTTCATTTTCTTTCAACTTACCAATTAAACGTTATGCTTATAAAAACACAGACCTACCCATTGTTTTATCAAACATATGCTGCTTCTCAAACATTTAAAACAATGTCTCTGAAATAGACATACAGTATTCTCACGAATAACCAGCATCACAGCTACCCTTGGCTACAAGTATAAACGCAATAAAACTTCATCATACTTCGAACATAAATTTGCCTTTGGCGCTCCGTCATAGTCCATCATTTCATGTGAAAGCCGACGAGAGACAGCGGCGACCACAGGACCATACTGCCGACACTTAAAGATAACGTCTATTGACAGTTGAAAACCAAATTTTTGAAACTCCTTTTAACTCCTATTTCAGTCGCACACTAAAATTGTAGAATTTCTAACCATCACAAAACCAAAATTACCAAAAATAATACCCTATTTAACGACTGACCATGACCTCAAAAACCTTAACATATCGACCCGAACATCATTATATACTGTACAAAACGAACTCCGCTCTCCCAAAGGAATGTAACTGCAACGCTCCGGTGGCCAAAACTTACGACATTCTATTCTAAATCACGTAAACCATTCTACATAAGACATTGTAAGAACGCGTTTCGATTTTTCAACAATTTCAAGTAAAATTGGATCGCTTGAAATCCATTTTGTTGCTAGACCTTTAGCTCTGAGGTCGTTGGTGCGCGTAGAAATTCGTAGCGAACAGCACATATAGAACACTGTACAACATTCCGCCATCACCGAAAACAATTAGGGATCGCGGCACATTGTTTCCATGTAAGTATAAACTGTGCGTTTGTTGTAAAGTCAAATGGCTAGCCTGCACAACAGACTTTATTTTTTAATGCGTTTCAGAGCAGCGCTAAACGAGTGGCCACCGCAAAGCGGAAGGGCATCTAAGGAAAGTGGTTTTAATGATAAGATTTGACAGTGATTTGCATTTAAAAACACAGGTGCTGTAGTGATATGATGAGTAATAGTATGCGATGAATTTGACTTTCCACTGTTCGTCCTTTCGTGTGAATAAAATTATTAGTTGTTAGATCGGTAGATGATTTTTGTCGCAATGATAAGTCTTCAATTCTCTTTAAACTCTATATAATATTGGTTAGTTAGATACTTAAGGATTAGAAAACAGGTGTCGTGTGTGCGTCGTGCCTTCCACGAGCCATTGTAGTCCAAGTGTATCTGCTGCCTACTGTGTAGGGAGCGAGAGGGGGGGGGGGGGGTGGGGGGGAGAGAGAGAGTAGTGAGTGATGTAAGAAAGATCTGATTTTTAGAACACAATCAATAGCCTGTTACAGAGATGTTCGTTTAGACTACGAGCAGCTTGTTTTCTTTCAATGGTAAACTACATAGAGTGTAAAAGTGGCAATTTATTTGATTTAATTTTATGCTCATATTATTGGAGGGAGACATTACGGCGCTCTGAATCGCCGCAACACCGGCAAAATAAATTACGGAACACCGCATCGCCCCAAGAAAAGTCGACGAAACACCGTCACCGCAATATATCTTTTTGTCAAGTTACCATGAAAAAGGCTTAGGATTGGCGACCAGCAGAGTATTGAAGATTAACTAGACAGTATTGTACTGTTTTTTGTTACAAATTTAACATAATGGTACCTGCTTTTCAAAATTAAGTGCGAAGTAAATAACATATAGAGGCTAAATTTAGAGTCAAACAGGAAACGGCGACACCGCAGATAATTTTGTTGCACCGAACACCGCAGACTGTAAAGTGTAAACATCGCACACCGTAAAGTTTGAGATCACCGCAACACCGCAAGCTGGGATTTTATTCACCGCAACACCGCATAAAAAAATGAGCAACACCGTAACACCGCAAATCTCCAATGCCCACATCTTATTGATTTTAAAAAAAAAAGAAGAAAATAGCGTGCAGATAGTCAGACTCTGGCGGCGTTGTATAAGTGACGTTATTAAGAGCAGTGTAACGATATTGTTTGCATAAAGAAAAACCGCCAGTTCTGTAAGATTTATTTAGCACTTGGAAATTGTAACGATATTCTATGGTGATTTGATAAATAATAAATCGGGTATTTGTGTTTAAATGAAGATGAATTGGTATTTAAAGAGATTACTGGACGCTCCGTGTGTGTTTATTGATTTAAAATAGTTACATCTTATCAACTTAGAGGCGGTCCGTCTTTATTCAAAAGCTGTTAATTCGATTTCTAGAGTTGTTACTTTAGAGAGTAATATTTGGAAAACGCGTTTAGTATTTTGTATTGTGTAAGATATGTCGAGTATAGAAAAATTGTATTTTCATTTCATAAGTTTTTGGCGAGTTTAATACAGTGGCTCTTTTGTGGTTAGTAATCGGAGATAGGAAGTGTTTATGGCGTGCTAATTAGAGTTAAAAGCATGTAATGCATTTTTGCGATTTTACACTTTGATGACTTGTCAACAATTTTCTGTCAAAATTATTCGGCAAAGTGATGTCGGTTGACGTCGCTTTGCGTCGTTTTATACGACTCTATACCCATCACAGCAAGAAAACAACCAAGGGACACTGACAAATGAAATGCGCGAAAAAGGAGTCCATATAGTGAACCAGTTAAACAACAAACCTGGAAGACATCACCCGGAACCATTCTGATCTAAGAAACGCAAAAACCACACTCCCCTCGAAAACACTCCCCCCCCCCCCCCCCCCCCCTCTCCCCCACCGCCCAGAACGCAATAAACGATCTCAGTTTCACTTTTCACAGCATTAAACTAAATCGCAGCGCCGCGTGCATTTTTAAAACAATGTAAGCTGTCAAATTTTATCGTTAAAAACGCTCCGCAACGGCTCAGATGACATAGCTGATCCACAACTCAAATGAAATAGCTGTTCTATATTTCAGTGAAAATATACTTTTATACAAAAATAACGGCTTCTCATACCTTTTGGTGTCTCTATTGAAATCAAGGTACTCTCGACTCTCGAATCTTCACAATTAACCAAACTCAACTTCACAAAACATATACAAACTTAGGCATGGGTCGCACTTGGGAAAAGTTTTCATCTTTGCCGGCTAAAAACGACTTTGCCGGCGAAACCGCAACCGGAAAAGAAAACTTTTAGTTAAAGCGAGGAGGGTCGCATTAGTGGAAGGTAATTGTTTTTGTTTTGAGACATTGAGAAGTGAAGTAGGCCAGATACCAGAGATCACAGACGCTAATGTTTGCTTGCTATTCCAATCTTTGCATATCTTATACCGTTCAAGAAGGTATTTCATTTTCTTTTTACAACTTTCAGTCGCTCGCTTTGAGCCAAACTTCTTATTCATCTGTGTTGCGATGTCTTCCCATGCCTTTCGCGCTTGGCTGCTGTTGATGCGATCGATGTTCTCAGCCCTGAGCATTTTCTCTTCATCATCCGACCATTTGTCATATGATCTTTTTCCTCCCAGTTTACAGTTTCATCAGACGAGGACGGGGAAGATGAAGTGCTTGCCTGCGAAGACTGCATTTGGCTCGGCGGATTATTATAAGCTTGTGAAGTGCTTGCCGGCGAATTATGCGAATTTCGCGCTTTCCATAGCGAAAGCGCGAAGGTCTGAACGTTCCCGCGTTTATTTCAAACTGATCGTGCTTAAGATTGATCACTTTCCACTGACAACGCTGACAGTTACCGCTGTGATTCCTATTGTTTAGCTTGAGTTTTCCAAAATTTGCCTGCCCCACCCAAGCACTACGGCGTCTTTGATGTTTTTCCGTTTTGCAAAGTTTTTTTCCAACCGGAAAACTTGGGGTCGCACTTGGCAAAGTCTCCTGATGACAAATTTCTACCGCAAGGTAAACAATTTTTTCTAAAAATTTGCCAAGTGCGACCCATGCCATATACATATACATGACATGACAACAAATGAAAACCACAAAACTCTTCAAGCCGAAAACTTAATCGCCCGCGAAGCGTATTAAATTTGGATATTCTTAGCACCAAAATATGGGTATGACATAATCGTACAAGCATCGGACTACTAACAGTTCTCAAATGACTAAATACAGCCGTTTACTAAATTTCCCAAATTTCATAACACCCGTGCGAAACGCAAGGACACAAAAAACAATAAACACCTTTTACCATCGCATGCTCACTGGAGTCCGCACCATTTATTAAGGTAAAAACAAACTAAATCGTTACACGGGAAGTGACAACAAACAGAACTTTGGAGAGAACGAACGAGCATCCATAGCATGTAAAAATCCCCATACCGCTCGCTACGAAAAGACAGAAGAAAAATCCCCCACTTATAAACAATTGTCTCCAACCTGCCGAGCTCAATCGAAACAGAACTTTACAAGAATTTGAAATCCTAAATGACTGAGAAACTGACAGCTGTGATAGATATTGTCTTTAGCATAGCCATCTTTAGCATTTTAACTCGCCCATCGACCGCGACCCTTAAAAAATCTATCTTGAATGCCAGCGTTCGCTGCAGCAGTGGACCCTTCGGCTCAAATTCTATGAACACTGGTAATCAAAACGTCTATAAACTCTCTAAAACCGTCCATAAGAAACTCCATCGTTCTTATCTAGTTAATCCCCTGGCAATCGCTCTGAACAGCGGTAAATCTTCAGAGAGATCAATATACGCAGCTGCGATGTATTGCTCCAAGGCCTTCACAGGACAAATAGGAATGGCTATCGTTACAATCGCAATCCACGCCCCATCACGAAACTGGTCAGTCTTTGACGATTCTAATATATATAGATAGGCTTAGCCTAACAGCGGAGCTCTCTGAACAGAAACGATGATGATAAGCTTAACAAGGTGAAAGGTCGGAAGCACAAGAATAATTAGAATTAAGATTGACGACCAGGCTATTTTTCAATTTTAGCAATTCTCAAAAACAGTAAGCTTATTACGCTACCGTCTGCACAGTGCATTTAGACTGCACAAATTCCACAAAAGCTCACTGTTTCTGAAATGTGAAACCTCTCTTGAGTAGCAAACCGCGAAAAAAAGCAGGGGAAAACGATTTTGCAAACCGTTTTCTCCGCTAAACACAACAAAAGTGTTTTTTTCCTTTTAAAATGTTTTATTTATCAATAACAAATCCCTAAAGTTTAGAATATTATCCTGAGAGGCTAGTCATTTCCGGTTACAAGGCATCCTGCGTTATAAATCTAGTCATTTCCGGTTACAATAATACAAGGTCAGTTCCGGTTTACATGAGTCACTTGAAAGTCTATAGTCCATAAAGGATTATTTATAAAGTTCATTTCCGGTCGTTTGGTCCACTTGAAAGTCCTTTCTGGTTTGCACATGATTACTTTAGTCATTTCTGGTATTGAATGATGAGTTGCCAGTAGCTAAATTATTTATAGAGTCACAAGCTTTGACTGTTGTATTTCACAAATATTCGGATGACACCACAAAGCAGAAAATTTCTATTTGGTCATTCGGGAGAAATCAATTTGCCCGGGGGGAGGGGGTACTCCCATATATGAGCTATATAGGTATGTGCTGCTGTCAAGGGTATGGTTTTCAAGCAGTTTAGTCTGGGATAGGGTATAGTAATCCGAAATTTTTGGTCTAGAATAGGGTATCATTTTCCACAAAAGTAGTCTAGACGAGGTTTACTGGCAAATGGAAAAATTGGTAAGGTGTGCTGTACGACATTTTTACTGACCCCTGGTATCTTAGACTGTGATAGTGAACAAGTTTCTGCAAAATAGTGAGTCTAGAAAAGGTCTAGGATAGGGTAGGATTTTTCGGTGTTTATTCTAGCATAGGGTTGCAAAATGCAGCTAAAATGGTCTAGTATAGGTTAAGGGTCTCAGAGTCCCAGCCCCCCCCCCCCCCCCCCCAGGGGGCAATTTGCAACTGTGTTGTGATGTTATTCCTTTTGTCCCTTACAGTGTCCCAAGAGTTCTCGGTGCCATTGTGAAAATTTAAGTTGCTTTATTTCGAAAACCCATATACCATAAAGTATGGTCTTAATGAAAAAGAAAATAGTCTTAACATTAACTAAAAACCTACTAATGAGTAGTGCCGATAGGGTGGTAGTGAAAACACCCCACAACCTTTCACAGGTTCAAATTTTAATCTACTAGCTTGGAAAGGCGTGGTAAGGAGGCCATAAGGAGTGTCCGGACGTGAGCACCTCATGGCTTCTGTACTCTTTGCCACGTTTAATTTAGTCCCTGTACCTGTCTCGTATTTGTGAAGTATAAAGGTAAACAATTTGTCTAAAGAAAAAAATGTCCTTTACAAAACATGTGGAGTCATCTGCTTATTGGCGAATTTTAAAACGCTTTCCTCAGGCTTCTGGAATGAGAAAACCTTCAATAGTATCATCCTTTCTTATACTGGTCGCCAAAACTTCTGCGCATAAAATGTACAAAAGTGGAGACCGGGGATCTCCCTGCCTCACCCCCCACTCGAGTGGAATTTCTTTGGTCAAAAACACATTAACTATAATTTTCATATTTGCTTGACAGTATAATGTAGAAATCCACCGCAGGAAATTAGGGCCAAATCCAAAACGACTTAAAACATTGGTAAAAAGTTTTCCAATGTTTTTCTACCATGTCAATTGTCAAAGGCTTTCTCTTGATCAATATTCAGCAAGATACCAGTTTCATTGGTAATATTTATATAATATTTTAGAGTGTCACGCAAGAGAAATAAATTCTCAAAAATCGTCCTACCTGGGACGGAACAAGTTTGATCTTCTTGAAATAATCGAGGGTAACAATTTTGAAAGTCTGTTTGTAAGAGCTTTTGAACAAATTTTGTAATCAACATTGAGTAGCGAAATGGCGGGGTCACCATTGTTTGAGGTTTTTCTTATCATCTTTCTTGTAAAGTAATCTAGTCACGCTTCCTTGCATTGAATCACTGAGAGAATTATTTTCCAAACTAAATTTATAATTTCGAACAGAATAGGGCCTAAAAGATCCCAGAATTTAGCGAAAAATTGTTGAGGTAATCCGTCTGAACCGGGGGTTTTCCCTGAAGAAAGTCCACGCATTGCGTGGGTAATTTCAGCCAAAGATAAAAATCCTTCGCAGGATAAAATTTCGCTCTCACTTAATCTGTTTACAAGTTTGTTCAAAAATTCGGTTTGGACTGTTAAATTAACAGGTTCTTGCAAGTACAAATTAGGGAAAAAATCGAAATGGGCCGGAATCTTGTGAAAAGACTTCAACACCGGCGGAGTTATAAATAGATTGAACAGTATTTTTCTGAGCACGTGTATTTGGTAAGTTTTTCACCTTCTTCAAGCCATTTGACTCTGCTACGAATTTGGCTTCCTCTCATTTGGGACAAATTAATGGCCCGAATTTCTCTTTCAAGCGTTTCTATGGTAGTTTTCGCTGAGCTATCTCCTTCAATAAGAGCCCGTTTAGCTTCGATCAAAGAATTTATAGTTGCGTGGCCTTTTAATATCGCGATTTAACTTAATATGCGTTGTTTACTTCGACCAAAATCTATAGCAACTAATTTTATAGATTCTTTAAGAAAATCCTACAAAGCTTGAATGGAAGTAAATGCTTTCCAGTACAATGCATGTTTCTTAATAATTTCTGAGATCATATCGCAAATATCAAATTCTAAATTTAGCCTCCAAAGTCCTGGTCCACGGGAAAATGCATTATGCAAATTGCGGCTTAAATCAACAGAATCATGATCGGAAAAAACACAAGGCAAAATTTCACATTTTAAAAAGGAATCATACAAGTCCTGAGCAATAAAAAAATTATCCAAACGTGTACCGATAGTTTTATCCGCATTATTACCATGTGCATTGTATTTTTCAGTCGGCCGTGTTTTTTTGCGCCAGAGAACACTGTGCAGATCTTTCAAATCCATGGAAATTGTAGGATTTCCTCCAAGCTTATCAGAAACGTTTTCAATGCAGTTAAAATCGCCAGCAATAATTTTAAAAGAGTTCGGAAAAAATATTCATGAATTGTGTCATAAAAGTACGTTCACTTGGATTCGTGGGTGCATAAGTATAAAACCAAATTAATTTTCGTGTCGTCGAGTTCAGTTAAAACACTAACAATTCTACCAGAAGAATCTTTTTTCCATTGTAAACATTTGAAATCAGTATTTTCAGCGACAAGAATGACAACGCCGCCTTGTTTACCAAGAGCGGGCGACCAGAAACTTTTACCGCGCCATTTCATTTAGCTGTCAGAGAATTTATCGCATTTTGTCTTGTCGCTAAAGGTTCTTGTAAACAAATAAAATCAGAACGGGAATTTTTCGCAAAATCAAAAACAGAGCGTTGTTTCGCTTCATTGCCAAAACCACGGATATTCAAAGTTGTAAATTTAGCTCTGAATGCAAAAACTTGGAGAAAATTCTTCTGGTAAAATTAACACATTTAACTTAAGCTTAAGCTTAAGTCTTATTAAGCTTATTAAACTAAACAATTTTTGCAAATCACATTTAGACGTTACTTGCTTTTCTGCTTATGTTTGTTTGTCCGATGTCCAGTGTTTCTCCTCTCCGGCAAAGGTTGTTCGCCGTCATATTCATAACGTTCGAGAGTTTTAGTGTCCGTTTTCTCCGCTCCTGTGGTACTGGATTCCGTAATATAAAAAACACTTAGCTCTATATTCCTCCAAAAACGCTTGATTTGCAGAGTCACACAGCCTCAAATGCGGTCTTGACCACTGTTCGAGAAATTGTGAAACCTGTCTTAAGTAGCAAACCGCGAAAATGCAGGGAAATAACGACTTTTAAACGGTTTTCTCAGTTTTCTCCGCTAAACACAGCTCCAACTAACGTGTTTACCGAGCTGACGTGAGATTCGCCATGTAGCTGCGCGAAGGCGCGAAAATCAAAGCCTCGCTTTCGTTTCAAAATGCCCAACACGGCGGGCCGGGGGAGGGCGGCGGACGGACACGCGCCCGTGAAACATTCCGCTGGTCATGACCATGAAAAATGACGGCATGGGTTCTATGAGTATGGCGCTCCGCGCGGGCCTTCGGCCCGCAGAGCTCCGCTAAAAATATGGAAACATAAGAGCAAAAACTTAGTATCACAAGGTCTTACAACGCATAACTCAGTGAAACGGAAAAACCCGCCAAAACCCTGTAGCGGACATTAAGCACCGAAGAACAAGAACTGACTTCATTAAGCAGCCACTGCAACTAAACTGCAAATTGAAAAGGGTTGACACGCAGGCAACAAATGTGATTACACCAACCCCACTGTTTCCATCTTTTCAAACCTCCTAGGTAAGAACACATACTAGTCCGCTCTAAAAGCGAGGGAAAGCGGAGAAGACCCTGGGAACCTGGTAGGCCTGTGCAGCTCTACTAGCCAATCGTTTCTGAAGATTTATTTTATCAGTGGATATTCGGATCAATATGCTTGCCAATTACTTCTTTAAGTTCAACCAACCTACTGGTTTGCCTCCGCAAAGGCACTTAACATTCATGTTCTACTCACTAATGAAACCTAGTAAGGCCGAAACAACTTTTCATCGCTGCCTCTCCAATGGCATAAATTTAGCTGTACAACATGCGTATCGCGAAGGTAAAGTTCAAAATGGCGGCTCCGAACCGCCTGGATAATACTGTTCAACTACTCTAAGAATCAAGGAGTGTGTTCTCTTCTTGCCTGCGCACAGACGTGTAATATTTCCTTTGTGAGCGAGGAAATCGGAGACGGCTGCACACAGGCTAGTTCTCTTCACGCTAGTTTCTATTTATTATAAGCTTTATTTCATTCGCAGAACCCACGTTTATCTTATTCAGCAGAACGGAAATGTATCCCTGTGGACACCTGGTGCACTTGCAGTCGACACTCCGCGCTCATTTCTACTGCGCATTTTGTTACGCATGTCACGCAAATGTACTTTAACACATACGTCATGCATTGTAGAGCACGGAAGTTAACAAACATGGCAAATACATGGTCGCTTTGAGAACTTCACAGCAATTTTACTCTCTTGGATGCTCGATGACCCCCATTATAGGCTGCTAAGAAAAACTATTTTACCTCTCAATTCAATTTAAATAAAAACTGTTTAAAGGCAACTTGGAACTTAATAGGCACGATAATAAATAGGAAAAAGAAAACCTCACCCCCTATAACCAACCTTTATCGTAACAATAAATGTTATACAAATAAGAAAGACATCTGTGAACAACTAAATTCATATTTCGTTAATATTGGCCCAAAACTTGCTGCGCAAATACCAACGCCTGATGCACAATTGGCCTCTCTCTGCGTCGACACAAAACAAATTCTAAATTGAAATAAAGTAAATAAAATAAATATAAATAAATAAACAACTAAATAAATAAATAAATAAAAGTCAACCGCCTCCAGCGGAGAGCACCAATAGAAGGAATTAACATACGACAACTCCTTAAATACACTTACCAAATACCTTGATACTACATAACAACAAGACCATATTTTTCAGCTAATTAATTAAAAAACGCAGAAAAATCTTATCCTCTAGTCTCAATTCCACAATGAATTGACAGCTTTTTTTTTAAAAAAAAAAATATAACACGCGTTCTCTAAATCTTCTCCTTTCTTGCACCTTAAAAAAATCTAGCTGTAATCTAACGCATTAACGAGATGCCTTTAAGAGCCCTTTGATTAATAATTATGGGGAAGATTGATGTTATTTTTCTAATCCATGTGACATGGTTTTAGTATGAGGAATGTTCTTTTGTTATTTTGCTATTTACAGACTGTAGTGGGCATGATGTTTTAAGAATGAGGAATTACAAAAATAAATGCTTTCAAATAAAAAAATGTCACCAGGGGTCCAAATTGATGAAAGGGACTCCAAATCCATATTTGCTAGCAGATTTGTACTGGGGATCAAATAGTCTGTTGGTGGATCTGGCCTGAAAGGTCCAAAATTAAATTCTAGGACAGTCTGGCTCAAAATGTCAAATGCCTGCACTTACATCCCTGGATAATACACAAGTAGACGTCAACTAGGGGTATTTCTTGGTCGTTGCAAAAACTATTGTTGGATAGCAATTGTGTTGCGGTGTGGGTATTGGTTATTGTCTTTTATGTCATTTGGTGATTACAACATATACAGTTATCACAAAGAAACTGCCCAACTGGGAGATGTGCTCTTAAATTAGAATAATTATATTGCTCTGGGTGGTTAATATTTGAAACATTCCTTTGTGCAGCCTTGGATTGTGAGCTGAGCTGAATATATTGACTCAGTAGGTTGTCATATTGTTTCTCTCAGAGGGTTTAATAAAGTCATGATAAGCGGTGTCCGAGCTCTTTTGGAACAACAGCCAGCAGCTGATGATTACACAAGATACAAGTAAGATGCCCAATACAAAGTCAGTCAGCTTTAAGAGAGAAATTTCCGATTGTTACACAAGGCCGTATATAGGTTGAGTGTAGTTTGACTCCTCAAAATATCTGTCGATCAACAAATGACAAACAACCAACAGTCTGTTGACAAACGGCAGACGTAACGGCCAACCGTCAGTCGACTGTTACTAACTGACAGTTTTGGCAGTAATCTCAGGTAAAAATGTAGGCCGACAGTGAGCCACTTGTCTTTGCCTTTGTCAAACTTAACATGGTAAGACAAGTGTTGGTATATTTACCTGTATTTGTATCAGTGTGGTCTGTTGAAAAGTATATGTTGGTAATCTGTCCATAGACTGTCAGCCAACTGTCGGTAAGATGTTGGTGAACTGTTGACCGACACTTTACCAACAGTCCAACAGATTTTTGTGGGAGCTGTTAGTCAATTTTAACGTACTTTGTGTCCATTATTACATGTTTAAAGTTTAGGGGAACATTTATTTGCTGATTTTTACAAGCAAATAATTATGTTACAGTGTCCCCCACCCCCATGTAGTCTTGTAAACTGCTATTTCAGCTTGACAATTAAATTAAGGTACATGTATTGATAATATTACTTTGATCTGCAGTCAAGATGTTTAATATTTAACAATGGGTACAATGGAAAACAAAAACAGACATGTCTTAAAGAGTCAATTAAATGTAATATTCCTTATAATTATAAATAAATGTACAATGCTTTGTTTTGTTTTGCCATGCTTTACAGTCCATATTGCATGGGTTTCAAGTGTTGTCGTGAATGTTGCATAGTTGAATGTGATGTAAAGAAACAAACACAGCATATACCAAGGTTGATTATATCTAATAGTCCTGTTTCACTCTATGCAATTATCACACAACAAAATTTGTTTCAGTGTTGTAACAATTACGACAAAAAGTAGGACGAATTTATACCCCTTCATGATTTGGTTTGTGCAAGACTAGCTTGCAAATACAACTGCTTGTCTTCGCTTGTCCCCTAATTGGCCAGGAGTAATAAGAGGTGGCTGCCGTGTTCGCAAGTTTTTGTAATACAAGCCATCTGAAATACAGTCGAACCCCTATTAAGCGGCCACCCTCTGGGAACTGGCGCATGGCCGCTTAATAGGGGTTCGTCAGAAATTAGCATAATCGGGGTTTTAACGTCACTTTATTTGAATACAACACAGTTGGAAGACTGTTGAACGTAATACAGCCTGTGTTCGGACTGTAAATCCAAGTTTGTAATTTCGAAGTTTCTGTGCTAAAAAGAACAACAAAAGAGTCGCACACAAAACCACAACTATTTCGGACTCTCATCTGTCATTCAAAACGATGCCAGCTGCGTGTATTAAATTTTTGGTGGCCGCTAAAAAGGGTAAAAACAATAGGAAAACCTTCATCGGGACCGCTAAAAGGTGGCCGTCGTCGCTTAATAGTAGTTAAGGACTTGGCGGCACCAGATCAGTTTTGCAAAACTGATCTGATGCCAAGCCAAGTCTTAACTACTTCCCATCTGTTGGATTAAAAAATATAGAAAAATCAAATGAAACTATATGTTAATAAAAACAAATGGTGCGTTTATTCCATTGCGTGATTTCCTTTGCGTGACACAATTCTCGGAAAAACAGGGGAAGCCCCCTATGAAATGAGTCATCACTATAGCTATTATTTCAGATCACGAGAGAAAATATTTTCAACATATTATGGGGTTTGATTTAACTTTACAAGATCGCTCAACTTTGCCAAGTCTGTTCTAAACTCAATAAAACGCTGTTTATCTATCAGTGATATCAAAGGTGTGTGAAATATTATGCCTTCCACTCTTGGTTGTATTGGTTCAGTTTCCCACGCGTGGGAATCTTTATTGTTCTCTTTTGTTTCCATTGGGAGGGGGAAAAACCTTTTCCAACTGATAATATTAGACTGTAAACAGGATGGAACTATTCGTGTGTGACATTCTCGAAAAAACAGGGGGTTTCCCTATGAAATGAAGTCATCCAATGCTATTGTTTTCTTATCTTAAAATTCGTTTCCCACGCATGGGAATATTTATTGTCTCATCACCTTTTATGGCAACCATCAAAGAGTTAGCATTTGGATTAAAAATAACATCTACGCAATGGAACAAAGATAGTTTCCCACGCGTGGGAATCTTTATTGTGAGGAAATAAGTCATCAGATTGTAAACAGGATGGAGTTATCGGTGTGTGACATTCTCGGAAAAAACAGGGGAAGCCCCCTATGAAATGAGTCATCACTTTAGCTATTGTTTCAGATCACGAGGTGGCCATATGATTTTTTAACCAATGATTAGCGTACCCATAAATTTAATTTATTAGAAAAATTATCAGAAGTGTACACGTTTGATAAACTGTTGTATTTCAAATTTTATAATGGCCGTATGCGTAACTGTTGATTCCGTCTTCTTGTATATATCGTTTGTCATCAAAGCAACTGAGTGAGACCTTATTGATTTCATAACTTCCTAATTGATGGTTTTGACTTCTGATTGTTTTCATTTTATGATACATCTGTTTATTCTTTAATAGCGTATCTTTATAGTTTTCATGTTTGATATTATTTTTTATAACATTCTTTTTAATCCCTTTAGCAGTCTTACCTCCTGATTGGTTGTCTTTTATATAGCTATACATTTTTGATCTCAACCCAACAAATTCACAAATAGGAACTCCTGCGGCTTCATCTTTGAATTTACCAATAACTTTTTTATTTGTCTTATCAAAATACGGGGAGCTTTCAGGGTAGTCGCTGTTATCGAATTTATTTTTATCATTCCAAAAGTCTTGGTATACATCTTCAGCTTCGATTTCATAGGCCAAGCTGTCTGTGTCTGTGAAGAGTAACTTGGCTTTGTCTTCATATTTCTTTTTAATGTAGTTATAATGAAAATCGTACATTAACGTCTTGCTTAAATCTAAGATGCACATACCCACATATGCAGGCCTGTTTAAGGTAAGTGTTTCTTTGATCTTATGCACAGCTACTAGATTTTCATTGAATATCTTACTGCTGACATATGTTGGTTTAGCAGCCATTTTTAATAGTTTCTTTTCATCAGTTACTAATCTGACATCTACTCGCTTTCTAATATTTCCCATCGTTTTTCCAAATACACTGTTGTTCATAAGCTTGAAGAAGTCTTTCTCAAAAGCATTTTTTGCATTTGTTCTCTTCTGTGTATTGAAATCGATATATTGTTTTAACCATGCGGACTGATCAAATTCTAATACTCGATGAACTTTAGTTATTTTTAAACCGAGATCAGTGTATAATTGTAGGTTTCTATAATGGAGCACATATTTTTCTTTGTTGCTTAATGTTGGTATCAATTTATGAACTAAACCAGTTGATATTTGATATTTAGCCGCTATTTTTTTGCAATATTCTGACAACATGTTTTCACCTACTTTAACCTTTTCCGGTCCTAGTGGGTAGTCATTATGAAGGTCATGTAGTTCTTCAGGATATTCTAAATCAACTTCTAATATCAAACCTTTATTACTATCTCCTTTGTATTTAGCTAGGTCTAATTTGTTGATTTGTTTATCTGTTAACCATCTAAAACCACCAGTTGGTAAATATTGACTCATTGCCCAACCATACAGATTGTTGGCATCAAGATACATGATAAACTTTGAGGGCGCCTTCTCATCGTATGTTTTCATGTATTTATTATTTGACTTTCCGTATCGATTGGCTATATATGATATACTACCACGCATACCCTTTTCAACAAATTGAAACATATCAACATCTGTCATAAGCTCTAATTTGATATCAGTCATTTTTAGCATAGCATCCCATGAAAGTCCTGGAGACGTGAAATAATGACAAGGATCAAGTTTATAGTATTGCAGACAGGTCTTTCGAAAGTTTTCGAATATATCAACTAACAGAAGGATGTCAGATTTAAGATATAAGTCATGGTACTCACCCATATTTTTAAGAGAGAATGTATTCCACACATTTTGAGCATGTTTATAATCTTCATCTGAGATATGCTCATCATTCAATATGCTGTAAAATTCTTCTTTTGGTGGCAGCTTTTCATTGAATTTATCAAAACTGTCCATGAAGTCGTATGGATAGACTCCTTTTTGTGACATTAAATCAAGTTTTTCACCTTTGAATTTTTGAGAGGTATATTTCAACAATTTTTTTGGTAAATTGCCCACTAGATTTTCCAAACTTGAGCTCATAAATTGGAAACTATCAATGAAGGTAAGATGATTACCAAGCATGAAAGCCATATACTTCTCCATGTTGTTAGGTATGGCATTGATATTCATTTCACACTTTTCACCTTTCTTATTTGTATATGTATATTTCTTAACAATAGCACCAATCTCTTGCATTATAAAATGACTATCATATCCTCTTAAATTGTGAAATATAACAGGTATTTTTATTTCTTCTGGTTTTATTTTGAGTTTCAGGTTACAATCTTGATGAGCAGAGCCTCTGTATTTACCTATAATATGGCAATGGTCTCGAACTCGAATGTCCTTATCAGTATATTTTTTATTACAAATATGACATTCTTTAGCTTTTTGAAATTCCTCTTCATCATCTTTTGTCATTTTTAATGGTTTGTTAAATTCCTTTTTCATAATATTTTTACAATACTTAACTTCTTCTAGCATAGCTTCCATAAATTTGTATACGGCTTTTTCACCTCTATAGATCTGTACTGGTTTACTATATTTATCATCATAACAGTATACAGCCTTATAACCATAACTACAATCAGTATGTTTTTGATACGATTCAGTATAGGATTTGTCATTGTTTGGTCTGCATCCTTCTATTTTTTCTACAATAGCTTCAAAATCTGCATAGATGACAAATGGTACAGGCAACTGCTTATGAAAGTTGTTGAATTTCAATATGTTATTATCCCTTGACGGCATTTTTATGGCTTGTTTTCCATTTATTATGATGCAATTTTCTTTATGATTTAATAATACTCTTTCACTACTGAAACATTGTAAACAATACATACAAAAACGCTTTCTATGTTCATGTTTTGTTTGATTGTACATAAATTTATTGAAGTCTTTTATTAATACATAATGTTTGTTTTCACCTTCTGTGATCAATAGTAAATGCATTTGATCTTCAAATTTTTCTTGGGATATGTAAATAGGAAATGGTTGTTTTTCTTCATATCCAAATACATTGATATTGATATTATTCTGTTTCTCAATTTTATTATACTGTTTTTGATTGACTGAAAATTCAATTCCTGAGTAATTCAACTTTTCAATAAATTCTTTATCACATTTTTTAATTCTCTGTGGGTATTTGTCTTGAGGATTCAAATGTCTAATGTGACACCACCTAAAGCATTCATCGTCCTCATTTTTCATATTTATCAATCCCTTTGCACTGTTTCTGAGTTCTTGCGGTAGTTTAATGTATGAAGAGCCTCTCATTGGTTGATATTTTACTATGTTAATATAATGATTATCAACCGATTTAACAGTCCAACCAGACCCTTCAGGTATCCATTGAGCTATCTGATTCAAGATTTGCTGTTTTGACAATTGTAGTGATTTAGTAATTTCTAGATTATTTATGATTGTTTGAGCTAGACTGTTGAAATATGCGGTCTTATACACTATTTCTCCGTCTGACATTTTTGTAAATGTTACCTTAAGCGTTTCAACAAATTTCAGTCCTTTCATCGATGTTAACATGTTTATAAGCTGGTATTCAATACCCTTTCTAGTGTTTTGTAGTTGAACTAATGGGTCTTTATCGTTTTTAATTGTGATTTCATAGGATTTAGTATAACCTTTTAGAGCTTTGTCTGTTTGCTCTATTTTAGTTCTTGGAGCAGGAACTGGTTTTTCTGCAACTGATTTTTTAGTTCTAGGTGCTGGAACTGGTTTATCCCTGAATTCCAATGGTGGAAGAATTATATTGTTTTCATAATCTTGGACCATTTGATTTACACTCTTACGAGGTGCTGGCACTGGTTTGTAAGTTCTTGGTGTTGGAACTGGTTTGGTATCATCTACCACAATAATTTTAGGCTTCTTATTCTGTTGCTTTAAAAGCAATTTGGTTAGTTGAGACTTACTCAATTTTTTTAATTCTGATTTTTCCATTATCTATATATATAATTATATATAATATTTCTTTAAGTCATTTTCATAGTGCGTTTATTTTTGGAATCATTTTTGAAATAATTTGAGATAGTTATATATGATTGGTCATATATGATTATCTTTTTATGATATCCTTGTGTTATTCGTTGTTGTATTTTTGTGAATTCAATTGATGACTCATAGTTTTATTGTGTTTATATTTACTTGCAGGATGAAAATATTTATTACATTCAATACAATGATATTTATTATCTGGATTGTCATTATACTTCTTACAATAAAGACGTCCCATAATACGTTTTTCTTCATCGGTCATATACTTTTTAGGTCTTCCCCTTGATTGTTTTACCATTACTATATAGTATGATTATTTTTTTAAGTCATTTTAGTGCGTTTAAATATGGTTGATAATAGCCAGAAACATTAATATTTTTGGCTACCAATGAATAGCGAATGCAAAGATATAAATATCTCAGAAATTTCTGGGATACTTGTAAATAGTCACATGTCTTTAAACCTTTTTTAAAGCCAAGTCTCATTAATCAAATTTGCATTTCTTGTTGTATTCACAGGTGTAAAAATATTATTTTCACGTTTGAGATATTTGACATTATCAACTTTGGTTTGTTTCAACACATTACATTCATCATCGTATCTATTGTTTTCTATCTCATTGCAGATAATATTCAATAACTGTTTCAATGTTATATCTTCATCAATTTCATGTATTTTTTTATGATAAAGTTTCAATAATTTCTTTTTATATTGTAACAGATCCAATCTACGCTCATTATCATATATTTTATCATGAAGATTGTCTATTTCATCTTCACATTCCTGAATTTGAAAATTTATTTTTTTGATATATTTCTCAATGCCACTTATGATATATATAAACATTATATATTTTTAACATCTTTTAACGGTATCCATGAATTAAATTCTTTTGGATAACCAGACCATGATACCAAAGCTTGTTTTTTCTTATAGTCTCTTTTGATAACCTTATCTATACGAAAAACATCTTGTTTAGCTTTCAATAACTCCTGTTGATAGAAACTCCCTTGTATCTCTTCATCATTGAGATCCTTTAGTTTGTAAGTGACTGGTGTTGTGTTTTGAATTTTATCAACAATAAATATTTCTTCACTAAAATTGCTTGTATAACCCTTATCAAAAACTGGTCTTTTGTATTTGCTTATCCTAACCTTATCGCCTATTTTGAATTTCGGCTTCTGTTTTGATGTTTGCATATCACCGTATAAATTGAAATATACTAAACCTTCATTCTTCTTTTTGCTTGCTTCTGTAGGAGTCATTTTAATACTTGAATGCTTTGTACTGTTGCATTCATTTAATAGTTTTGGTAACATGTCTAAATATTGTGTTGTATTTTGAGCTGTAAATTGTTTCCACATTTTAGATTTTAATGTTCTGTTAAATCTCTCAATAATAACAGCTTTACCTTCATTGAAAGTAGAATACATCTCAATATTATTTTTCTTTAGCCGGTCTTTGAAAGTTTTATTATAGAATTCAGACCCTTGGTCTACCCAAATAAATTTAGGTTTCCGTTTGGATTTTTTAATGACATCATCAAATGATTCAGTGATTGTATCACCTGTTTTATTTTTAATAGGAATGCTCCAAGCAAATTTCGAAAACACATCAATGATGTTTAACAAATATCTATATCCTTTATTCCATTTTGAAAACTTCTGCATTTCTACAAGGTCAGCGCTCCAAATATCATCTATTCCATTAACAATAACACGTCTCTTTTGAAATTTCCGTTTGATTGGCTTATGTATTTCATCGGCTAATTGTTGAGCCCAATCATTTTTACTCAACGCCGCTTCCCGTTTTTTGACAAATTTGGTTTTTGTTTAACACCAAGGCCTAATTTCTGTTTTATATCAATCGTGTTTCGAGCTACAGTATGCCCCCATTGTCTTTCTTTCCAAGGAATAGCATCAAGAGCCTTAACCATCTTACGATCTGCATCATTCTTGCATTTCACTTGGTTACTTTTTGGTTTATTTCCACAAATACTGTAATCAACGTCATGTTGCATCGCAACTGCATCTGTTCTACCCGTTGGTTGCTGATAGATCTCAAGTATTTGACCAGTATTGGGATCATACTTCAACTGCTGTTCAAGAGGGTTGCCAGGGCCTGTATAATGATGTCCAGGTAGTACAAAACCCTTCTTGGGTGCTATCTTTAATATAGCCTTATGTATATCAATAGCACCGCCTTTGTGTAAAGGATCTATTTTCTTTGATAAATCTGATGTAATACTATCCAAAGCTTGATCCAGATATTTGTTAGCCATACCTTTGATCTTTTGTTTAGCAAAATTTGATTTAATCGCTTTACTTAAACCAATACGGCCAAGATTATATAACCCTTTAACCCCACCTTTCAAAGCTATTTCGCCCAATGAATGACTTCCTTCAATATCAAATAAGCCCGCCCCTTCAGACGGGCTTTTTAGTTTCCCTTATTTTTGACAAATTTGGTTTTTGTTATACCACATTCAGCGCAAGTGCATTTCAATATAGTTCGACCATTTTTAGTTTTCACATATCGTTCGCTTCCTGGAACACATTCAGTGACTTTCTTCTGTCTAACACAATATGATTTAACCATTTATATATATATAAGTTAGATATTTCTAAAATAATGTTCGAGGAATCTCTCATTCTTCATTGTATCATATATGTCAAATACTTGCAATAAATTATAATACGAATTCCCCTTATTCATTTCGTTCAGAAAGTATAAACAGAAGTAGCCACATGTAGACGTTTTTATGTTTTGGATTTGGTTGTTTTGGTGAAGCAGTGTCATATTCCTTCTTTTCGCATGATTTACTATCTCTTGAAATGGAGGCATACCAAAACTGTCAAAATAATTTATCACGTTGTCTTTTACATAAGTTGTAACCCAATGAGATCCTGCCATATAACTAGGTTCTAGATTGTAAATAAATAATGCTTGGCTATGATTATGTGGAACTCTTTCATCCCTTGACAGAACATCACTGATTGGGATGTTTAAATATCTGCACCATTTTATTAGATCATGATTACTTAACGGGATGTCTTTGTGGAATTTCGGTTTTACAGTATTGCCCCTAGAAGTGGAATTCCGTTGAACGGTGAGTTTTTTCCTAATAGCAAGCCTTCGCCTCTTTTGGTTGTCTTTTTTTTGGGTTGTTTTTTTAATCCCCATACCGATCGTATTATCGGGCCAACTCCCATAAAATGGGGGTGGTTGTCTATATACACCAATTCTTGGAGCTCCCGTACCCTTTTTCTTACTATTTCCAATTCGAGGAGCACCGCTAGCAGTTTTACCAGTCAAAGCATTTAGAAGGAGTGGGGCACCAATGCTTGCCAACAGAGTGCCTAAAAATCCTCCTGATTGTGTTTTTGTTGGTGTGATATGAACACCTGAACCTGATTGAAGGGCATTCAATATATCCTGTTTTTGTTTCGTCGATAAAAGATGCTTATATTCTATCAGCTTATTGATTTTTTCTTGTGGTATGAGAAAACCACCAGACTGTATGCCTTTTCCAGATATCGCTTTAACAACCTGACTAGCACCTTCTGAAGCCAAACCAGCAAGAGCTGAAAGACCAAGGGTTTTACCAATAGTTGGTAAAGCTGCACGTCCAAGGGTTAGAATGGTAGTTAACAAACTTCCACCGACTTGTTTTTTAATATTGTTTTTCGCAAGCCTAATGTCCATACCCTTACTCAATAGTCGATTTTTCTCCAACCTTTTTTTTACCATTGCCGGGACATGTAGAGTATCATTACCACGAAGAGAGTCCTTCGTAAGTCTTAGAACAATTGTTTCCCTTTTGTGGTAAGCAGTACTCAGATTCTTTTTTTGATTGTCAGACAATTTAATATTTATCTCAAAAAGTTGAGTCATTTACTGTATATATAATATATGTTATATAATTTTCTGGTTGTAAAACATATATGAAATAATAATATTATTTGATTAGTAATTTATTACTTTTTACACTATAACCAATTCATTGCCAACCTTATCAATAACAACTTCTTCCTTATACAAAACTATAGCATGTACATTAAAATTTGCAGCTTGGTTAGCTGTTAATCTATATCGAAATATAAGCTGTTTTGGATCTCTTGTCACTTTTTCAGTTTGATATGTAAGATCAAAATAAATTAATCCATATAGAGAATTGTAATTTGCTAAATTCAATTGAGTTCCACTATTATAGTCGTTTTTCCTAAAACCGTATGACATTAAATCATTGAATATTCTTACTTTTGATTCCGAATCATACTCAGTTTCTGGATAAAAGACTCCGTTACCATACTCTAATCTGCAATTTAGTAATGATGAGTTGTTATCTCCTACATTTAATTTAAAAGTGTCCATTAAATAAGGCGAATCTTCAACCATTGCATCATTAGGTGGGTTGGTTCTTTTTAAATAAACAAAAATATGTTGAACATTATCAATACTACTTGATATTTGGAAAAATCCTGATGATTGCGAAGGAGCTGACAATTCATACATCTCCCTTAAATATTTCCATTGTGTTTCTTTCAAAAATGAACTAACAAATTTATCATATAAAGAATCTTTTGGTGTTAATTTTGGTACCCAAAGCAGAAACCTATTAACAACAATTCTGCCAGCATCAGTACCATTAGCCATGTGAATTAGTTCATCATCATTTTGTAGCTCAATGTTGAATTGTAATTGCATAGGTACTAACATTTTATCTTCAAGTTCTTCAAAAAATGAAAAACGATTTAACGGAATAATAATATTGATGTTTTTAGCGCCTCCATTACCATCGTTTTGTACAGCTTGAGTTTGTACTCGTCTAGCTTCATATCCTGTATTAGTATTAGCTGTTGTAGCATCAGTATCTAAATACCAAAGAGAGTTTTTAGCAACGCTTCGAGAATAATCATCACTATATTCTAACAAATTTTTAACGAAAGTCACTTTATGCAAATTATCAGTATCATAAACTATTTTACCTGCAGATTTAATCATAAGATGATCAATTAAACTATGTGATCCATTTATAATTGTAATTCTATCAGCTTGGGCATAGCCTGCTCCATCTGCTAGTTTTTGAAGCTGAAATTGAACTTCAAAATATGCATTATACCAATCGTAGAAACTCGATCGATCATTGATCGTGAATTTATACCCATTTTTCACTTGGTGTTGATTGTTAGCTGGGGCTCTGATTACATCATCAAGTTGGAATCGTACCAACTCATATCTTTGTAGAAATTCACTTGTTCTGAAAGCCATATATTATTATGTTACATAATTTTACAATTATATACTATTATATATCACTATTTTCAAACATTTTATTTATTCTATACTACTCCTACTCTACGCCTTCTTTTTATACCAGATCCTGATATCAATCTATTGAGTATCATATCAGTACTTTCATCTTGATGTTGCTGTTTAATGGGTGAGGATGAAACATTTGCCGTTTGTCTTGTAGCTCCTTTTCTCAAATTAGCTAATCTTTTCATTATTAGGTCTCCTGACTTCTGTGATACTGCCTCACCCAATCGCTTACCTGCATGCGATATCCCCGATTCTAGTGCCTTCTTTGCTATTGGCTTAGCAAATTTCTTAAAAACAGCTGATGCCACACTCTTTAATGGTTTGAAAATATTATCAACGATAAGCCCAGACCCTTTGTGTTGATATACAAATTTACCAAGTTTTGGATGGTAAAATCTTTTGAATTCATACGGTTTCATTATACTATTATGTTATATTATTCTATACTTTTCAGAATTAGTGAGAAAGATGTATCTGCTCCATTCAGGTTAACTAATCTTCTTTTTCCATCAGTAATGTATACCCTGATACTACTTATACTATTCTTATTGACTGGATTGTAGGTAACTCTCCGGGGTTCTAAGGTGAATGAATAACTAGGTTGGAGTACACTGGTTGAGAAGGAATAAATGATGTCTGTATCTTGACCGTCTACAAGTGAATCATTAATTAGGTCGCAATGAACATTGAGGACATCTGTATCTTGAGATAGATTTGGAACCCTTGGTCCAATGTTTGTCCCACTTGTTAATACTATTTTATCGAAACCGATTAGATCATTAAAATTGGAATGTGTCAAATCAAGCTGATAATTCTGAGCTAATGTAACCGTGACCCTAAATGTTGTATTATCGAATTCAAGAGTGATCGGATACGTATCACCAGTCTTTGTTATCTCCTTGATATATGTATTGAAGTCTGTATAATTCCATACTCCAGCTGGAAAGGTGATGTTTTTAAATGTCGAACCACTATCGGAGCTATATTTGATCAATTGATTGTTGTATCCAGCATTAATATTAAACCATGTAAAACTCATATTGATGATTCTGTTAAGACCAATAACATATTGCATATTTCTATCCAAAATTATAGGTCTAGTAAATTTTGTTGTAAAATCCTCAGGTTTATTATTCCCTTGATTTTTCACACTATAAGATGATAATACTATCTCTCGTTCCATTTATATAATAAAGTTATATTAATTATATTTTGAAATATTGACTAAACAATTTATTATATTGCGGTCTATTGATTGTCGACATTTTCAATAATGTGTCCAATATAGTTACTCCCATATTTCGCATCTCAATGCTATTATTCCCTGCCAATCTTTCACCAATAATCAATTCCAATTTTTTCAAAAGCTGCTTTATATCATTAAAAAACATAATATTTCCACCTTTATGGATTCCAGAACCTTTTATTGTTTCCAATTTAGTATTATAATGTTTTGTGCATTCATTTAAAGTAACTCTTGCGTTGTCTATTCTTTTGTTTCGCATTTGCCTTTCACCTGATGATATCTCCCCCTTATTGTATTGTTTTGTAACATATGCTTTATAGCCACTTAATTGACTCCTTTTTGATTTGGCCTCCTTTATAATCTTATTAAGATATTTCTTAGTCTTTTGGGGTGTTATTGTTGATTGATTCAATATCTTATCCACATTTTCATAATTCACAATACCAATATCATTCAAAATCTCATTACTCGTATCTTCATCATCTAATGCATAATCGATCTCTTCGTCGTCATCATATTCTGGTGGTAAATCCTCAGGTTCCGGAGGCAGGTACTGAGGATCAACATAAATCTGCTTCTTTCCTTCAATAAGATCTTGTAAAGATTCGTCATATGTTGGAGGTTTTGGTACCAGTTGTTTATCTTGTTGTGGTGGTACATAATCACCAAATAGATCATCAATTTCCATTTCTTCAAAAGGATCAACTTCAGGCATATAGTCAATACCAGGCTCACCTTTCTTAGGTGGTCGCTTTTTTCTCTGAGGTATACTCGAAACTAAATTACTGTCAATAACATCATCTAATTTACTAGTCACTGGTTTAAATACCTTCGCCAATGACTGTTGGCTTGTCTGCTGACTAATATCATGTTTCGTAATTCTATCATGAACATAATTAATCTTATTCCCTAATTCAGATTTACTCTTTGCGAGTTCTTTCCACTTAAGTAAACTCATTTATTGTTATATTATTACATTACATAAAAATGAAAATCATATATAAAAAATAACGTTTAACACAGTGTTATACACCGTGTTATACACCGTGTTATACACCGTGTTGTACACCGTGTTATACACCATGTTATATTGAAATAATATACCCATATAATATAAATGAAAATACCAAATTATGACGTTGAAGACGATGTTGCCTCAAACTTTAAACAGTTATATGAATTCATGCCTAATCAATGTTTTAGGATGTTGGTTTGCGGACCAAGCGGTTCGGGGAAAACTAATGCACTAATGCATATGATCATCCATCTGTTGTATTTTGATAAAGTATATCTTTATGCTAAAAACTTAGAGCAGTCGAAGTACCAGAATCTTATGGATATGTTCCAGCCAATAAGTGATGAAGTTGGTTATGATGTTATTGAAGCAAGTAATGATGAGATTATTCCCGTTGAAAACCTTGACAGTGACTCACAGAAAATTGTCATTTTCGATGATTTCGTATGTGATAAAAACCAAAAACCATTGGTCGACTATTTTATACGAGGAAGACACAAAAATTGCAGTGTGATTTATCTGAGTCAAAGCTACTATAAGACACCAAAAGACATAAGATTGAACTGTTCACATTTCTCTATTTACGAATTTCCTAGTGCCAATGAGAAGAGTCTAATTTGCCGTGAAAACAACATTCTAAAAGAATTATATGAGAAAGCAACTAAAGAACCATATTCCTTCGTATATATTGATAAGCCACGGAAATTCACAACTAAGAATTTCAATGGAAAAATATAATATAACTCAATTATATATGAGTTACTCAAATGGAATTTTACCATCGTCAACATCAACGGCGACACCACAACGTGGATTACCCGGTGTTGGATTTGTATTATCAGATGATGGTGATTATGATATACAAAACAAGAAATTAGTTAATGTCAAGGATCCTACAAATTTTAAAGATGTCGTCAACAAAGAGTATGGAGACACGCATTATTTAAAGTTAGATGGAACAACTCATATGACTGCAGATTTGGATCTGCGAGGAAATAAATTAATTCTACCTGGAGAAATTGATATGGATCGAAAACTGATCACAAATATGGATACGGATGAAGATAACGATCTTTCTGCCGTCAATATGATCACTTTAAAAAAATATCACCCTGATGCCCCAGCACATACACATGAAGTGACCAAAGATATTGATTTGAAGGAGATGTACAATATTACTAATAGCAAACAACAAAATTTCAGTTATTATCAAACTCATTATGATTCGATTCCATGTTATGAAGATATAAGAAGAATGTTTTTATCACGAAAGGAAATTTCTCCAATGGAAAATAGACTTGATATGGCACATCATAGTATATTCAATCTTGCCGAACCAAAATATGGTGCAGAAGCTAGTACAAAGACATATGTTGATAATTCTGTCATTACAAAAGCTGATAAATCATATGTAGATTCTGAAGTTAACAAAAAAGCTGATAAAAGTTACGTTGATTCAGAAATAAATACAAAATCTGATATATCATATGTTAATACAAAACTTTCTGATATAGAAAAAAAGTATAAGGAATACGTTGACCAGTCACATGTTTCAGACTCAAATGCTAAAAAAGACGTTTTTCGTTATATTATGGAAGACATAGATGAATCAAGTTCTGAAGAAAGGATTATTGTTACTGGCATTACAAATTATAACTCATCACCTCATAATTTAACAAAAATGCATACAATTTAAAACTGTTAAAAATGAATGACAATCAATATATATCTCGGATTGCATTTAACATGTATCAAATACCAATAAATTATTACACTATATGTATAGAATTCTTCCTGCCCGATATAAGCAAATTTCAATCATTAAATTGCGTCTCAACTGTTCTGGGGATAAATAAACAAACATCTAAACCATTTCCAAATTACATCAGATCAATTATCAATTTTAGAAAGGGAGTACAGACGTCTCCAGTATATTTAGACGTCGATATGCATTTATTAGGGGATAGTAGTTCACCCAGTCAGTTACCTTGTTACATGATTGTATATGGCATAACAGGAACACATTCAGACGTTTCTCCATCAGTTTTTGATTCGGTATATTTCGTCGAAAATAATAGAATGACAATGCAGACAGATTTGGATATGAATAGTCACAGAATAATTGGCTTACCAAGCCATAAAAATAAATTCATATTTTCAGGAAATTATACGAAAAATAATAAAAGTTCTGATATCATATTGAACGGTTCATCAACATTTATTGCTTTGGTTAATTTGAAATTAGTAAAATTATGGTTAATTATATTAGACGATAAACCATCTGAAGGATACGAAAAAATCTATATATTAATTCATAACACTTCATTTGCTCCACAAATTTGGGATAAATCATCAAATAAAATTTTATACACTTTCAATATATCAACATCAGTTGTCAATTTCAGCGAAGATACGGTTATTCCAATCAAATTAATCAGTTTAATTAATAATAATTTTACCTCCGCACCTCATAATTGCAATATCCATGCACTTTTTGAAGAGTTTTAATATATAATTATCTAATATATTGATATATATATATATATATAGATATATATATATATATAAATGGCAATTCTCACACAGTCAATTAATTTTTGTAATAAATTTTTCACAACCCAAAAAAACCTACATCCTAATACTAAAGATGAAATATTAAAATCGGCTTTAATATATCAATTTTTGTACGTTAACTATTTGAATGAGCCAATATCAATGAACCAAATATTACAAAAACACCCTGACATTAGATTAATAGGACCAGGTTCTTGTACTATAAACACCAAATACCAATTTTTAATTAAACATGCTATTTTTCATGATGCATTTGGAAGATTTTACAATGACTATGAAAAGGGGCCTGAGTACGCATATTGCTGCCTTTCATTGCCTAAGAAAATAAAAAGATCTCCAATAATGGGCCAAATAAGTGGTGTATTATATTGCCTCATTTCAAATCCTAAAATATAATTATCCAAATATATAATATAATGACTAAAACAGATATATTCAATTTTAATCATATTGATAGACATATCAGTCAAGAGAAATTATCAGAAATCAAAGCCTTGTATAAATTTTATCATAAACGCTTTTGGTGTTATAAAACGGCTTTCAAATATTTTAAGAGATTGAATTTAATTATAAATGTAACTTCAACAGGCTTAGTAGTTATTGGTACATTAGCTGGTAGTATCACATTAAATCCTGCTATACTAGCTTCTATTTCTGGAGCTGGTTTAGTTCTAAAAACAGTAAGTGAAATTAATAATTATTCGAAGAAAATAGAAATGTCTAAATTTGCATACACAACATATGAAAAAGTATTAGTTGATTTACGGTCTTGTTTAAGAGGAAATCAATTTAACCACACTGTTTTCATCAATGAAATGAGACAGTTAGATGAAATAATCATCGATCTTTGTCCTCTTGCCGATAAATTTGAGAAACAGTATGATAAAAAATTCACTTCCGAGTAAACTTTACTAACAAACTTTACTAACAAACTTTACTTTTACGATAAACTTTACTAACAAACTTTATTCAATAACTCATTCATAGGGAAAACCCCCTTTGCATGACGTATGACTTCCTGTTTTTCTGAGAATCACGCAACAAGTCACCTTTTAATAATTTTGTTGATATCATTCTTTATCAATTCATAAACATGTTTCCACCAAGTCTCATAGAATTTTAATGTCTTCGTTGACTTCGTTACTTTAATACTCTTGTATGGAAGCTCAAGCATCCGAAATAATTGCTGGACAACAAAATTAATACTAATCATCCGTTTACGGTTATTGTTAACCTGCGATAATACTTCATTAATTAAAGCGAATATTCCCAGGATTTTCTCTCTATTTTTATTACTTATTTGTATATGATTCTGTTGTGCTATATCACTGATCACGTTTAAAATATGATATTTTCTTATATAGACACTCTTTCTCGACATTTTATATTTGTTATCATGGAAATCAATATATGGAGCTTGTAAATCATAGCCATTAACAACACCACAATTTTTACAAACATTCATTCCATTGTTATTAAACATATCTTTTTTATCACAACATAATTCAACAACTTCCGTATTTCTAACAACATCTGCTAATCGTTGGTCACAAAAGGGACAGGTTAACTCTCCTGTATTCTTAAATTCGTCATGAATTCCCAAATTACAATTCATTCTATACTATTATATGAGATTATATTTTTAAATAAAACCGCAGTTGTGACCATATTATCAAAAAACAAAAATAGCGAACATATAAAAATCGGCTAACGCGTTAGCGACCACAAAATTGATTCCCCGAAAAACTGGCTAACGCGTTAGCCACAAAATTGATATTTCAATAGAACAAAAAATAGACCGCAGGGAAAGTCCCATAACATCATCAACTTCCTGTTTACCAGTTGATAAAAAACTGACTTACGCGCAAGCCTAAAAATATAAAGCATATCATCGGGGAACCCCCTATTGTATGACATCATCGACTTCCTGTTTTTCTGAGAAAGTCACGCAAAGGATTCTATTATGTGGAATCACGCAATGAAATAAACGCACCATTTGTTTTTATTAACATATAGTTTCATTTGATTTTTCTATATTTTTTAATCCAACAGATGGGAAGTAGTTAAGACTTGGCTTGGCATCAGATCAGTTTTGCAAAACTGATCTGGTGCCGCCAAGTCCTTAACTACTTTTAATAGGGGTTTTATTTACAGTATTATACTGACAACAGATTCGGGACTTTCATAACTGGCCGCTTAACAGGGGGTGGCCGCTTAATAGGTGGCCGCCTCATAGGGGTTTAACTGTATGGCCATAACTTTCCATTCTTCCCTAGCTGTTTAATGTTAGTAATCACTGATGATTGCATTTTCTGTTTTTGAACTGTTTTAATCTTTGCAAAGTAATTCAATCTAATAACCACATATTTGTATTTGTATTTGTTTTTGTTTTTGTTTTTTAAGATGGCTTCCCGTAACTGTGATACTGATCTACATGACAGCTGTTGTGGTCATAAAACTGAATATTCTGATCGCGCAAATGAGCAGTACATACTCCATAGCCAAGAAAACAGCCAGACGCCAATATGATGTGGACAGAATGTTGATTATAACACGACTAGAACACAGCAGGTTCAATAGATTTGTAAGTGTTTTTCTTTTTGTCAACACATGCTGGAGCCAATGAAGAATTTTATATTGGTAAAACTAAACGATGGCTTCATGATAGAAACACTGAGCGTTTTTAATCCCTCGCTAAAGATGACCGCATATCAGCCATTGCTGACTATGTCAACACCACTGGACACGACATCAAGTGGGATTATTTTGATATCTTAGCGTCGAGCAAAACTGATTTCCACCATAAAATCAAAGAAACATTGCTAATACAAGACCTGAAGCTATCTTTTAATGCAAACGTCAGTAGCGAGAAGCTGATGCTTTATTAATTAGCGGTTTCTTTTTATAGACCAACTGTTAAGTTTTGTACTTAATCTCGGTCCCAGTCCCTTTTCACTACTATATAAGTATAGTTTTTAACACTGTAACGGTCACTTTTGAAAATGTATGTAGTAGCATACGAAACGTCAAGATTTTTTCAAAAACGAATAAGTTCAATATGTTTATCACCGCGGTTTGTATTCTATTTCACATACACCATAACAAATCACAGTTTCATCAGTTTTCTTTTTGAGCTTGTCTTTGGATAAACAACATAACTACCACTCACACAACAAAACAATGATAAGTGGCGCATGTAAGGCCCCTCCTTTGTCAATCGGTGCCCCCTCCTTTTTCCTTCCATGCCCCTTCTTTTTCAATCCATGCCCTCTCCTTTTCCAATCCATGCCTCCTCCTTTTTCCAATCCAAACCTCCTCCTTTTTCAATCCATGTCCCCTCCTTTTTCAATCCATGCCCCCTCCTTTTTATCTCGTTAATGCGCATGCGCATTAAACAAGATTTCGGAATCAGTCGACGAAAAAAGGGACAAAAGTTGTTAACAAAGGTTTCTTTGTTAAATTTGTGGACTTTTGTCCGGGGAGGTTCTTCTTTCTTCTTATGGAAGCTATATTAGGGCATTGAGGATTTGGTTGGTTAAAGCGGTTAGGATTTCAAGAACGGCGTCACATACCGTCACTAAAATTTTTGAGGAACACCCCCGGTCCTATTGTTAATTTCCCTAGGGTATTGAAATGTCATGAACTTGTCATGTCTTACGTCACGTCACCACAAAGGTATTACAGTTCTTATTAAGTTTCGATATCTCACGTTACCTATCAGCTTCAATCATTTGTCGTAAAGCCGTTAAAGCTGCTTTAGAAGGGTAAAAATAGGTCAAATGCGTTTTATTGGGAAACGCAGTTTGAGAATTTCACGGTTTATTTTTACGAATGGAGACGTTTTAAGAAAGTTAAATGGGACGGGAAAGTTTGTGTTTTAATATGAGCGATATAGCAGAGCAAAATAGCATAATCGTTCGTGTGTTCTATTTTTGAATACTGAATCATTGCTATTACACGATGGTCAGAAATGGGTGTTTTTCCTCCCACATGGCTCATTAGAGACACATAGCTGATTATGAAATATTCCGAATGAGACGAAACTTGGCAGGAACTTACTAAAAGAAAGTCCACATGTATTGATGGTAGTTTTATACTTTTGATTGACAGCATGACGTCATAAGTGACGTTAAAACATGGCGCTAAAATTTGGGATTAAGTATTTGACTTAAATAACTTTATAAATAAAATCTATAAAAAACGGAGTTTTCTGGTGAAAACCCCACTTAAATCCGTTAAATTGTTGCAAAGTTAGAGCTAATTGAAGAAATTCAAATTTCCCGCTAAAAGTGTGGAATTAACCATATATGGTGAAACTTTAGGGGTATTTAAACCCCAGCTTATTAAACGAAACAGTAAGGAAACTAAGCGAACCATGCATAAAAACAAATTTGTAGTTTTTTAAATTTGGGACATGGGGTGTCAGGTTGCATGTTACGTCATTTCATACCATGTTGACGTCATATTTACGTGTTGATGACGTCACAAGTGAAAATACCTATAGAGTTTCAAATTCACAAAACTACAAATTTTCTCCAGCGTGTTATCCGCTATTTTTCTTTTAACTTCCATGTATTGTCTTGAACTGTAAACCTCCCTAAAGTTTTACCATATAAGGTATTAAAACAATTAAATTCTTTAAATTCCTTCTTTTACTGTCAGTCACAAAATAGCTTGTAACTTTGTGCCATTTTAATGGATTTTAACGGGGTTTTCACTGGAAAGCTTCACTCTGATCACAGAACACCTCTATGTGGTTTTCCCAACGATTTTCTTAATTCTAAATTTTGGCACCAAATTTGGAAACTCCTTGTGACGTCACAATGTCCATCAAGACTGTCAAACTGCCACCAAAAATGTAGAATCTCTCAATCAACAATCCTGACAAGTTTCATGCCATTTGGAAAATTCTTCACGTGTCTGTGACCTATGTGGGAGGAAAAAACGTAATTCTGACCATCGTGTTACGGTTTGATTATGCAATAGTATGGGAAAGACGTCATAGTTTTATTGATTTAGCTACCGTGCACAAGGAAATTTTGCGGATTGTCCGACTGAATTTGTTTTGCGGGAGGAAATTTTTGCGGGTCGCGGAGACAGCTAAAATTTCTGGCCCCGGTTGTCAAAACGTGGATAGCGCTATCCACCCGATAAATCACTATCCAGTAGATAACGCAATTGGTTTTGCAAACCTTTATCCACTGGATAGTGATTTATTTTTTGGTAGCGTTATCCACCTTTTGAACAACCGGGCCCTGCTGGAAGAAAATGCTTGCGGATTTCTGGTCAAGTATAAATGAAATCCAAGGCATCGGTACTAAACTGCAATTTTACTTCCTGATTGGAGGTTTGTATAGTTTCCATAGTTATGGTTGTTGTTCTGGCGCCAATACGAACATAAACAACGAGAAAACTAGTGAGTGAATTATTGTACGTTGTTGTAAAAACGTATCAGTATTATGATAACAGTCTCTGGTTCTTTTGAGGACGTGTCTGGAGTTGAATCGGGAATACAAGTGACTGTTGTGCCGGTCGCCTCGGAGTTCATTGTTATGAGAGTTATAAGTTATGAGAGTTCACCGTTAAAAAGTTCCTGTTTATAAGCAGATATACATCATACACATATACATCATTAAAACAAGTTTGAAATTACTGTTTTCCTCAAAAATCTCGACAAACTATCAACACACGAAAAAACAATCTTTTAGGAACAAAATTTTACTGCTAAACGAATCCAATGCGTATATTTAACTAAACACAGAAATTCGCTCTGCAATCTCCGCGAGAATTAAACGTGACATCACCTATTTATACTTTACAATCTGTCGAATCTCTCAAAAGTGTTGAATAAATTGGATATTATATTTCGTTATTACAAAAATTCACTCTGCAATCTCCGCAAGAATTAAACGTGACATCACCTATTTATACTTTACAATCTGTGAAATCTCTCAAAAGTGTTGAATAAATTGGATATTATATTTCGTTATTTCCTAAATTGATTATTCCTCAATTTATTATATTATCGCTCATATGAAAACACAAACTTTCTTCATTCATTTTAAAAATACACTGTGAAATTCTCAAACTGCGTTTCCCAAGAACATACATCCGAGCAAATAACAGCGGCCGAAAGCTGTTTATGGTTTACATAGTCGATTGTATCCCGGATCAGAAAAAGGTTTTCAAAAATACTGCGGTCAGGAATCCCGCATGTTTGATTACTTTAGTACAAATTTTATAATCTGTGTTTAACAGAAAAAAAAAAATGGTTGCCAGTTTTTCAAGTCTAACTTGTCGTCCTTCTTGTAAAGCGGGCGGATAATTCCTTTACGTTGTGTGTCAGAGTGATCCGTGTTTAAAAGAGTAATTTATTAAATCGTGACTTAATAGACCCCAGAAGCGACGATAAAATTCAACCGGAAAGCGATATGCATGATTGCATTTGTGAAAGGGCCTCTTGACATTCAAAGAGTGTGAGGTCACCTTCGCATTTCTCCTGGTCTTCGGATGCCAGAGTTTTATTCAGTTGGTCTAAAAGCCTTGGCTAGATAAATAAACCTGTTCAGCCGAATAGAGGTTACGATAAAAATCGCGACATTCGCGAAGAATATTTTTTTATCGGTAGTCACGGTTGGATTTTTGCCAAGTAACTCTGCAATTGAGTCGTGTGCCTGTCTACAGGGTCCAGAGGAACTTTATTTGATCGTACAAGACACTATTGTCTTCGAACCGTCGCCAGAGTTTTATCCAGTTGGTCTAAAAGCCTTGGCTAGATAAATAAACCTGTTCAACCGAATAGAGGTTACGATAAAAATCGCGACATTCGCGAAGAATATTTTTATCGGAAGTCACGGTTGAATTGTTGGCATGTAACTCTGTAATTGAGTCGCGTGCCTGTCCACAGGGTCCAGAGGAGCTCTATTTGATCGTACAAGACGCTATTTTCTTCGAACCGTCGCCGTCTTAAAAGGTTAACTGATTGCGTTACACAAAATATGTACCGCGAGCCAAATTACTAAGGGCGCAAAAGAGTCGACAACGAGGCACGAAATGCCGAGAGAAATTATACTTGTACCTCGTGACGAGTTCGATGTGAACCGCATCATCTGGTGACGGAAGTGGCAATGACCGGATGTGCGGTAATCCGTTACTAATTCAAAACATCAGCTGTGGAGGGAAAATCAAAAACATGGAAAATTCTTCTTTGAAAAGGTCTGCTCCTGCAAGAAAATCCGTCTTAGAAGAAAAAAAATTATCGAGCAGGACAAAACATGCTTACGTTTCGAAATGGTAGAAAGATTATTGAAAATTTAACGCGTGTTTAATTTCTTTTGGTGTTCAAACGGAAGCAGTTGCCAGACTGTCGAAATTGCCAGCGGAGTTTTAGTATAAACAGCGAGCTAAAATTACGACCTTGACTGAGACAAACTTCAACTCTCTACAAGTTGAATAGCTTATTAAGCTACAGCTCTCTCTGCTATAAAGCTTGGATCCTGACAATTAAAATCCTGCAAAGACAAAACTAAAATAGCTGGGCCCAGCGTGACATTACGAATAGCAGGAAAGACATTCACGCCAACAGATCATTTCAGCACAGGCAGCCCAAGCTCACGTCACGAGAAAGCGAAGGGTTAGTTATTAGCGGTGTGTGAGACGGGACGTGACCTTTCCATGAAAGCGGTATTGGGTTACACGACCGTTTTAAACATTTAAGACTTTGTATAGGGAAAAATAACGTAGATTTCGAACGCTTAATAAAGCGAAATTTAGGCATTAATTTAATAAAGTGATTCTATTGAACTCACCTCTGGTGTATTCTTTTGTCCTTCGGGGTATTTCAAGCCGTTTTGGGTTGTTTTGTCACACTAATATTAGCATGTAAATTTTTATGTAAGAAAGCCCACAGGCAGCGCAAGCTCACGTCACGAGAAAGCGAAGGGTTAATTATTAGCGGTGTGTGAGACGGGACGTGACCTTTCGATGAAAGCGGTATTGGGTTACACGGCGGCCGTTTTAAAAATTTAAGACTTTGTATGGGGAAAAAATAACGTTGATTTCGAATGCTTAATAAAGCAAAATTTAGGCATTAATTCAATAAAGTGATTCTATTGAACTCACCTCTGGTGTATTCTTTTGTCCTTCGGGGTATTTCAAGCCGTTTTGGGTTGTTTTGTCACCACTGTTATTCCCTTCATAAGACGGAGTCAAGGTAGCCTCCTACGCAGACGTTCTTAGGGCTCGTCACGTAATCTTTCCTCCCCCACGAACGTCTGCTGAAACGAGCGGTTAAATTCTGGAGCTAAAATTAAAAGTTAAATTCTACAGCTGGAGATCACGTGCAGATTGCTGGAAGACCAATCAGCGTTAAGTCATTGTTTAATAAAAAGCCAATCATAAGCTGTGTTAGAACAGGCTCCCTAGACCTGGCGAATATTAATTTTCCTGCGAGTTTATTCGACCGCTAAGTTTATTTATGTATGCGAAGTGATTCCAAATCCTTGCTTCATGTATGGGCGAAACTCCGAAAAAAATAGTCGGAAATAACTGCTTTCTCTGTAGTATTCCTTTGATTCCTACTGTGAGAGTACGAGTGTTCGGCAAGAGTTCGGTGAACATCTCAGGCGTTATCGAATGCGCCGTGGAAATAGATGCAAGTGTGTTTTCGTCGAGTGACCCGTTTGTCTGCACCAAGTACATCCAAGTGTTAGAAGCGGTTTATACTTCAAACAGTTCCAGAGGAGATAAAAGAGGACTACAAGAAAGGAGTACTAAGAACTAAACGACTTCGCTTGCTTCGCTTGCTTAAAGAGTGTAGAAAAGTAACCACTTGCATCCGTAAGAACTACAAAACAGCTACCATGCTGGAGATTCAAATATTTCAAACCAGAAGCAATGACGCCGTACTTCTGACAATGGAGGTACTGCCTAGCTCCGAGAAATTACGGTGGCCGATAAGGACACAACACGAACACAAAACCCACAACACAAACACAAAACTCAGAACACAAACACAAAACTCACAACACAAACGCAAAACTCACAACACAAACGCAAAACCCACAACACAAACACAAAACGCACAACACAAACACAAAACTCACAACACAAATACAAAACTCACAACACAAACGCAAAACCCACAACACAAACACAAAACTCACAACACAAACACAAATTTCACAACACAAACACAAAATAAGCCAGGATAAGGATAGGTTACCAAGCCGGAAGCCACGTGTGATTTGAAGACATTACAATCATGGCGGCGTTTTTGGTGAAATACATCGTTGCTGTTTGCATGTTGCATCAGTATTGCTTCGCGAATGCTTTAATACCTCGTGCGCTTGCGCCTAAAAATAAACGTCTGTGACAGACTGCCATTGCCTAAAGAGTACAAGTTCAATGTTCGTGACTACACTATGTCCATGGACAAACTCCTGAAATTCTTGTTTAAAAACCTTGAGGGGTAGGCCGGGACTAGGACAATCGAGTTGGGGTATATCGACGTTGAGCAGATCAGCGTTCGCTCTCGTGCGCTTGCTTTAAAATAAACGTCTATGACAGACTGCTATAATTGATAAAGAGTTCAAGTTCAATGTTCGTGACTCATTAGTAAATATGTCTGTCATACACTATCTCCATGGACAAACTCCTAAAAACTTGTTTAAAAACCTTTAAGGGTGGGCTGTTGGGGAATGAGGTACTTTTTTTGAGAATTTATACAAGACTAGGACAATCAAATTGGAGCAGATCAGCGTTTGCTCTCGTGCGCTTGCCTAAAAATAAACATCTGTGACAGACTGCTATTGCCTAAAGAGTACAAGTTCAATGTTCGTGACTCATTAGTGAATGTCTGTCATACACTATCTCCATGGACAAACTCCTGAAATTCTTGTTAAAAAAACCTTGAGGGGTGGGCTGGAAGTGAGGCACTTTTTTTAGAATTTATACAAGACTAGTCTAACTAGTACCCTGTTCACACCATCGCTTGTTTAAATGTTGTTTAGTTTAAAACAGGTTTAGAAAAATACCCCAAAACGTGCGGTAATGTTTGGAGTGAACTCTTTACTAAAAGGAACTGTATTGACTTTTATTACCATTCCGGTATGAGTCATATACATTTAAAAACGTTCAAGATACAAGCTAAAAACGTAGTTAAACTTAATTAAATTTAAACATGTTTAACCGTTGGTGGGTGAATGGGGTATAAGACAATTGAGTTGGAGTATATCAGACCCTGATTAATTAATTTCATAGTTTTAAGACTAACATCAAATTGCATGAATGAATTTTCAGAGTATGAAGGTGAAACCCGGCTAAGCCTGTCATACTGAGTTTTACTATACCTAAAACGCTAATCTGGCTAATGGAATTGTAATTTGCTCTGAAGATGTTTTTTGTTTTGTGTTTGCGTTGTGAGTTTTGTGTTTATGTTGTGAGTTTTGTGTTTGTGTTGTGAGTTTTGTGTTTGCGTTGTGGGTTTTGTTTTTGCGTTGTGGGTTTTGCGTTTGTGTTGTAAGTTTTGTGTTTGTGTTGTGAGTTTTGTGTTTGCGTTATGAGTTTTGTGTTTGCGTTGTGAGTTTTGTGTTTCTGTTGTGAGATTTCTGTTTGTGTTGTGAGTTTTGTGTTTGTGTTGTGGGTTTTGTGTTCGTGCTGTATCCTTGTCGGCCACCGTAAGAAATACGTCAACTTTTAAAAACGCAGAATAAACTCTGAGGAGAGCTAACAACCATTGCAATATACCACTATTCTAATATCTAATATAGACCGTGACTATCGTATAAGACTTGGATCTTACACTCTTTTAGCCGTCTATAGCCTCTCGTCGATTTAGGATTTAAATCGACGATTTGAAACGTCTCTCACACACTCGTTGAAAGGCCACGCGTCTCGTGTGAAATTTCCCAAGGTCATTTCCATTTTTTTTTTTCATTTCCATTTTATTTATTTTGCCATTAACCACATTAAAAAAAAACATATACATGTATATATAATAATAATAATAATAATAATAATAATGATAATAATAATAATAATAATAATAATAACAATTATAATAATAATACAACACTCTAGAAATTTATAATAACTTAAAAGACGATAGACTACAAAATGTTTAATGTGGTAGTGACAAGGAAGCCTATATAGAAGCCGGGGGCTTATGCACTATAGGCTTCCTGACAATATAGAATAATCATACGAATTATGAGGACAGCATGAAATATAAAATGTATTATTTTAAAAAGAAAAGAAAAGAAAAGCAAAGAAGAAGTATGTAGCTCAACAAAGAGTATTTTTGACTAAGAACTAAGAAAGAAGGAATTTTTTAAGTCTTTTGCAAAACAAACGGATGCTTTCACTGTTTTGAATTTCATGACTTAACGAGTTGAAAAACTTAGGTCCTTGAAACCGAATTGAGAAGTTTCGAATATTAGTTCTACAGGGAGGTATGTAAAAAAGGTTGCAATTTCTAGTATAATGAAGAATGTAACTGGCTTGCAAGAGTAAACATATTACGAAAATAATTAGGAAGTAAACCTCTTTTAAATAAATACATAAATTTACCTATCTGATATAAATAAATGTCAGAAAATTTCAAAATTTCCTGTTCTTTGAAAAGAGCATCAGTGTGAGAATCGAAAGAAACTTTAGAAATTATTCTTATTATCTTCTTTTGCAAAATAATAACGCGGTTTAAGTTACTCTGATATGTCGATCCCCACACTGAAACACAATATATTAAGTAAGGATAAATTAGACTATAGTACAAACAGTGTAAGGAATTTTTGGGAAGGCAAAAACTTGACTTAAAAATAATGCCTATAGATTTTGATATTTTTCTAGAGACGCTAAGAATGTGCGGCTTCCATGACAAATGCTCATCAAGGATAACACCTAAAAATACTGTTTCTTTCACACATTCAATCTTATTGTTGTCAATTTGAATAGATAGATCAAGTGTTTGCCTCCTTTGGCGTGGTCTAAAAACCATAAAATTCGATTTTTTAAAGTTAATTGACAGCTTATTAGCTCGACACCACTGTGTTAATTTACACAATTCAGAATTTAGGGTTTCGGAAAGTAAATTATAATCTTTGTGAGAAAAAAATATGTTTGTGTCATCAGCAAAAAGAACAAAGTCCACCACCTTTGACACGTTGCACAAATCATTTATATAGAGCAGAAATAGGAGGGGGCCTAGTATAGAGCCCTGAGGCACCCCACACTTTATTTGGCAAGGCTCCGAACAGATACCATTAAATTCCACATATTGTTGTCTATCGCTTAGATAGCTTTCAAACCATCTAAGTGCAGTGCCTCGAACACCATAATGCTCTAGTTTTGAAATTAGAATATGATGATCAACGGTGTCAAAGGCTTTAGACAAGTCTATAAAAATACCAACTGTATATTCCTTATTATCAATAGCGGAAGAGATTTTGTCATACAAACAAGCTAGAGCATAAGCAGTGGAATGATTTTTACGAAAACCATACTGATTATCAGAAAGGATCTTAAAATCATTGAGAAACCTTAGGAGACGATTGTACATTACTCTCTCTAGAATTTTAGAGAATGCAGGTAAAACAGACACGGGTCTGTAATTTGTAAATATATCCTGTTCACCAGATTTAAATAAAGGAATAACTCGAGCAATTTTTAATTGATTTGGTACAATACCAGAGGTGATGGATAAGTTAATTATGCTAGTAATAGGGAAAATTATTTTATCAATAGAATCTTTAATTAAGTTCATAGAAATGTTGTCATGACCTACAGCAGTACCTGAACGACAAGTACCACATATTTCAATAATTTCTTCCTCATTTGCTTCTTCTAGAAATATTGAATTGACTAGTGTTGGGGGTAAAAAAGAACTATGCGACTTTTCTGATGCAGGAATTTTGCTAGCTAAATTAGGACCAATGTTAGTAAAATATTTACAAAAATGATTAGCTATTTCCTTTGGTTTGGAAATTTCATGAGAATCTGCCCTAAATACGGATGGTAAACCACGCTTACCTTTATTTCTATTTAAAATTTCATTGAGAACTTTCCAAGTGGCCTTAACATTTGATTTTAGTTTCTCAATTTGTTTTTCATAATATAAACGCTTAGCAACTCGAAGAGAATGGGTAAGTTTGTTTTTATAAGACTTGTATGCATTTTCACTGGAAGAGTTAGGGTTATTAAGAAAACACTTATACAATATATTTTTCTTCTTTACGGATTTAGCAAGACCTTTAGTAAACCAAGGCTTACGAAGATTGAACCGCCTCGCTTTCTTTTTTCTGAGTGGAAAACACCGATCATAAATTGAAACATACTTTTCAATAAAGATTTTATAAGCGCAAGATGGATCATCTAAACCAGGTACTTCAGCCCAGTTTATCTTACCTAAGTCATCTTTAAATGCATTTAGATTATGCACATTTTTTTCACGAAAGATTACGTATTTGTCCTTGTCACTAGTACTATTATTATTCAAAACAAGTGAAAAAATCGGTAGATGGTCAGATATGTCATTGAGAAAAAGACCGCTTATTGAAGGACAAAGTGGATCATTCGTGAAAATGTTATCTATCAATGAAGCTTTGTTCGCCGTAATTCTAGTGGGACGTGTAATTAGTGGGAAAAACATCCTAGAGTACAACAATTCCAAGAAATCACTTGTCGCTTTATGACAATGGTGATTAATTAGATTTAAATTCCAGTCACCCATTAAAAATACAAGCTTATTTTCTTTGGTAATTTTTCCCAGTACTAGGTCCAAATCAAACAGAAATTCATCTAGCTTTGAGTCGGGTGGTCGATAAATAATGCCGACAATTACATTCTTTTCTTTTGGCTTATTAATTTCAACAAACAAAGATTCAGCACTTCCGTCGACAGGGAACGCTAGATCAGGACGTTCTTTGTAATTTAAATGCTCACCAATGTAAAGGCCAACACCTCCACCAACGCGAGTAATTCTAGGTTTATGCAAAAATTTGTAACCAGCAATATCGGAAAAATGATAACAATCATCAAGCCAAGTTTCAGAAATCCCAACAATAGGAAGTTTCACTCGAAGTTGGCCTAAAAAATTTATAAGCTTATCAAATTTATTAGATATACTACGAATGTTCATATGGAGAAAAGAAAGGCCTGATTCAAGGCTACTGCAGTTTAAGTTTAGGCGACTTTGCTCTTCGGCTAACATGTTGTTAAAGCTTTCTTCGGTATAGTATTCACAGCTACTGTTTTCTAAATAAAAGTTTGTGTCTGGATCATTGTCTTTACAAAGACTAAAATTTTTATAGGAATCACATAACAAAGGATTAAACTTCAAATGAACTAATCTATCAGGATCAAAATTAATCGTACCGCCATTCATAAATTCAAACAGAGTTAGCCGTAATTGATCATCGTCTAAATTATAAAATGGTAAGGATGATAAACTAATCACTTTCTGGTTTATCACGAATGACTAAGCGATCGAGGACAAAATATGCGATTTTACCCGCCTGTTTAGCAGCTTTAAGTTTAGGAATTTGAGGCTCTCTCTTCTGTAAGGTTGCCGGCGATAGATCTTCGCTGATATAAAGATCGGTTGGCTTCTCCCGTCTAGCTTTGCGCAAAACCTGCTCCCTCTGTTTCCAATCTCTTAATCTGCACACGATGGTTCTCGGCTGATTCTGGTTTGCTTGCCCCGACTTGGTTTTCCGCCTTTCCACCCGGTGAGCCCTTTCGATGTCAACATCAATGTCCAGGTTTTCCTTGATCGCTCGTTTAACCTTAACTTCTGCGTCTTCCCAAGTTTCATTGTCAGATTCCGGGATTCCATTCACTCGGATATTATTTCTACGACTTTGATTTTCGAGATACTCCATCTTCTGGGAAGTGCACACTTCCCAGAAGATGGACACACACCAAAGTGCACACTTCCTTGCTTTGGAAATGCGCTGTGATTGGTCTATTTTTTAACCGCTCGTTTCAGCAGACGTTCGTGGGAGAGGAAAGATTACGTGACGAGCCCTAAGGACGTCTGCGTAGGAGGCTAGAGCCAAGGCAGAACACTCGGTTTGAGACCGACTTCCACTCGGAGGCGGTTTGCGTCCCAAAAATCCATCCGATCGGCGATTTTTCCAGCCAAAGTTAAAGCACTATGTCCCTTCCACCATAAAACATGTCTGGTTTCCGAAAATCATGGCACATTACGCTGAAAATGAGCATTTTCGGCCACCGATTCCAAGATCGCTTCTTTCGGTACGAGCTGGTGATTTTGAAAATGGACACGGCCGTCGGGGAGACTTGGGTCCGAGGTCAAATTCCTCTCTCTAGGGTGAACGATGTCGCGTGACTTCGCTACGCCATTAAATTTTTAAAACGGCCGCCGTGTAACCAATACCGCTTTCATCGAAAGGTCACGTCCCGTCTCACACACCGCTAATAATTAAACCTTCGCTTTCTCGTGACGTGAGCTTGGGCTGCCTGTGGTATTTCAGAGAGAAAAGTACAATAAATTTAAATGGCATTCTTACATAAAATTCTACATGCTAATCTTAGTGGCGAAAACAACACACCAACCGCAAGGCAAAAAAGGACGCCAAAATGAGGTCAAAATCTACAAGCGCAACACCATGGGAAACCACAACCGACCTCTAGTCCGTGGCTCGCGGCTTTTGAAAGGTTTTAAAACCCAGTCCACACTAAAATCCTTCTTAACAAACGGCTAAATGTAGACTACCCATTTTACACTAGAACAGTAGAATTTGCGAAGAATTTCAGCAGACTTCTCAAGATTTACATCTTATAATCCAGCAAAACTGCACACGGGCAATCGAATCATAACCTTCGGCGGATGCGATAACGTCTGAAAAAACTTCCGATCATGCGCACAATAACATGATGGCGTCATTTCCGTCACCAGCTGTTGCGATGCACAAAAGCGATGCTTTCAAGCCGTAAATTTCGGTCGCCGCAAATGTAGGTTTACCTACTTTTTTCGATGGATTTCTTCGTTATTTCATTAGAATATAGAAATTACAGATCACATACTTAAAATGAGGCGTTTTTATTGAATTTCGTCTGAGTTACAGGGATTTGAAAAAATATGCCTAAATCGGTTTCCTCCCTTTCCGTAGTTACTGTGCGCCGATTTCGCAGCTTCCGAGCCCGTAGTAATTTGGCCTGCGGTACATATTTTGTGTAACGCAATCAGTTTAACTTTCAAGACAGTGACGATTCAAAGAAAATAGCGTCGTGTACGATCAAATAGAGCTCCTCTGGACCCTGTGGTCTGTCGCTGATTTTCAAGCTGGTAGAAATACTTGGTCGGTTTTTTCCCCCAGCTCTATCCACTGTTCTTTACTGCGAATGATGGCTCCTTCTACGTCGTGATCTTCGATCATTTTTAGGAGATCTTTGATCTACGCCAAACGCGTGTGATCATATGTGGTATTTGAATTACCACGAGACAGGATATTGCGGCGAAACTCGCTTTCAAGATTAAATTTCTCATGCTTACGCTCACGGCATCGATAGTAGGGGGTGACCGGCATTTTCTGAAGAAGGGTCGCACGGAGGTTCAGTTTTTTGTTTTGTAGTGCAAATTAGGGCCATTGTTATTTAAACCTCACTGGGATTACAAAATTTAAATAAGAAAGGAAAAATAAATTAATTCTGGTAGTTGTAGTCAAATGACGCCATCGTGAGAATGGCCTATTGTGGTTACAGGGGAAGTGTCGTTGCTGGTTGCGGTAGTGGGGGCCGGGTAGGCCGAAGCAAAGTCGGCGGACTGCTCGCGCTTTGAGGTCGCCGTATTGTTCCACGAGTTGTAGCAGGTTTTCATCGGGGAATTCAACGGGAACGAAGCATGACATGTGTAGTGCATTTTGCCCTAAAAGGCGTAAAGGGATAACGCGGCTTTCGCGGTCAAAGCCCGATGCCGCCAACCGCGTGGCCGATTCTGTAGATCGGAGGGTGATGTCGAAGCACTTTCCTCCGTAGAGGGTTACAATCCCAAAGATTTCTTCCTTAAAGTCCGGTAACAACTGCGCTATACTGAGCGAGTCAAGATCCGCTATCAAGCAGACAGTTCTAGTGTGGGCGAACGGCTGGTGCGCGGGACGCGCGGCCATCTCCACGTAACGCGAGGGCGAGGAAACTCGTGAGACCAAAACCAAAACCACAAAATTGAAAAGCACGCACTCACCAAAGCGAAGACAGATGGTTACCAGACGCTTTCTTGATTGTGGTGGAAAAACGGCACCAAATCTTGTGAAAAAAAGCTCTCCTTAGTCGTCGAAGTTGAGGACTATTCTGGGTTTTAGTCTTGAAAAAGTGGATCACTGATAAGAGCAGATCCCCCAATGCTGTACAGAAAAGTTGTTAGCAGAGGGGCACGGGTTCCCCTCCTTTTGCAAAAAAAAGTAATAATAATGAAAAGTCCCAGCCTATAACATTTTCAAAACACGTCTATTGTATAACCAAATTATAGACCCCATTTTAGTCACTAGCGTGAAAATGTAAACTTTGTAATCGAAAATTAGTGATTTCCTGTTTTTAATACCCCAAATGGCTACTAAAATAAAACTACGCCCATTTCGTGAACATAAATTTCTATTGGCTGATTTGCATCATGTGATGTTTTCATGTACGTATTTTAAGAAGACTTATTCTAAAGATGCGCTACAACGGCATCTTTACCATATGCTCCATCAATTCTTCTATTTTGTTTTATAGAGCGTATGCACTCACGTGGCAAGCAGCTATGCAAATTTATTGGAACAAAAGAAAGTGTTAACATAAGAAAAGCGTTCAAATCCCACAGGACTGTTTTGGTACACCAATATGGCCGCCGTTCTATTGTTTTGGTACACCAATATGGCCGCCGTGACGTCATGTGCATACGCTCTATTAACCTTACGTTCTAACGCATTAACGAGATGGCTTTAAGAGTCTTTTGATTCAATCCATGCCCCCGCCTTTTTCAATCCATGCCCTCTCCTTTTTCAATCCATCCTCCCTCCTTTTTCAATCCATGTTCCCTCCTTTTTCAATGCGAGCCTCCTCCTTTTTCAATCCATGCTCCCTCCTTTTTCAATCCATGCCCCCTCCTTTTCAATCCATGCCCCCTCCCATTCAATCCATGCCCCCTCCTTTTTTCAATCCATGCCCCTCCTTTTCAATCCATGCCCCTCCTTTTTCAATCCATGCCCCCATCTTTTTCAATCCATGCCCCCTCCTTTTCAATCCATGCCCCCTCCTTTTTCAATCCATGCCCCCTCCTTTTTCAATCCATGCCCCCTCCTTTTCAATCCATGGCCCCTGCTTTTCAATCCATGTCCTTCCTTTTTAAATCCGTTTTTCCTCCTTTTTAAATCCGTACCTCCTACATTTTCAATCCGTAATTCCGACTTTTTTCAATCAATGCCCCTCCTTTGTCACTCTTGACCAATTGACCGGATAGCTGGACTTGATAGCCCAGTGAGTGGAGCATTGTACCAGTAATCACATGGTTCGTTTTTAGGTTTCTCTGTTAGCATCACTGCGAGAGTTTAATATAATTGTCTCTCATATATATTCATTTATCCACCGTTGATATTTACGATTATTCCGCACATATTCATATTCCTAACCCTTTGTGACTGATTGCAATAATTTGTTTATTCTTTCATTTGCTAGAAAATATGTTAAAAAAATATTTTTTTTTCTGAATTAGAGACGGTTGTGTGATGTTTATTATGTTTGCTTGTTTTGACATCTCTCTTTCGTAGAATTTACGTCTGAATTATTACCAAGAAGACGATGTTATAGACGAGATGACTTTAGCGAAAGGTAGGACACAAACTAAAGTGTATTCAAACAACATTTATCAGTTTAAGTATGTATGTGGTTTTACCGTATGTCAAAGGTCTGTCTGAACAACTTCGCCGCTGCCTACAACAACAAGGCGTACGCGCTGTTTTCAAGTCGGAGACTACACTTAGATCACACCTAGTACGGCCTAAAGACGCTGTTGACCCGACTAAACAAGATGGCGTGGTTTACAGAATCCCCTGTGAATGCGGTAAATTTTATATCGGCGAGACTGGAAGACCTATGCAAGACAGAATAAAAGAGCATGACCGAGACATCCGATTCGCCCGTACCCAGACCTCCGCCGTTTCAGAGCACGCCAACAACACCGGACACCACCCGCTTTGGAATGAAGTAAAGTTTATTGATCGTGATCCTCATTGGTACACACGCAGGGTCAAAGAGGCGATCCATATAAGACTTAACCCTAACAACATCAACAGGGACAGTGGAATAGAAATTCCAGAAGCATGGATGCCCACGATCAAGAAACACATCAACAGGAGAGCCGTACGACTACGGACCGCCGAGGGAACAATTCGCCGAAACAACGAGGATCAAAAATGCACCAATCACAGCTGTTGAAAACCAACCAATCACAGCAGAACATCGTGCTTCATAAGGTGACGCGTAACCAGTCGACCCCATCGCCTGAAGAAGACTAGCAGTATGCAGTCGAAACGTCGCGATCCACATCGGAAGTGACTACATCGTGAGACAAACGAAAAAAATACTTCTTTACTAGTGTGTTCACCACGATGAACAACAACAACCCTTTTTACGATATGTTAAGTATGTTATATTGGCCGATTGTAATAATTGTAAAGAGAATCCTGAAAGAAAGTAGCGTAAAAGTGTATTAAGCTCCTCCTCTACAAATAGCCATCCCCCTGATTTTGTAATAAGATCTACCATATTAAGCTCCCTCGCTATCCCATTTAGTCATCAGAATCAATGAAAATGTGTTCTTTACATGTAGATTTGTTAGAGTACAGCGAGGATAGATCGCCCTGGGAGTCAATAGGCCATTTCCGAGTTGCCTTTAGCCTCTCTATCAAAGCGAGGCTAGGTGCGAAAATGAGTTTTCATTCACATGCAAATGAAAACTAATTTCCATATGAATGGAATTTAATACATCGAGTGCTGCAAAATAATATGCACGATGGAAAATGGACATGGAAGAAACTCACGCAACCTGTCGCAGAGAAATTTAGCCCTGGAAACATGAATTACTGTCAAGAATTTGTCAATTACATTTACACAGTTGATCCTTACAAACTTAAATTTTTTGATGAGAGTGGCATAAAGGTCGGCACACACGATGCGACTAGTCCCTGCGACTAGTCCCTGCGACTAGTCCCTGCGACTAGTCGCATCGTGTGAACTGGCCATTTTTGCCACAAAATCTAGTCGCAGGGACCAAAATTTAGTCGCTGCGACTAGTCCCACGAATTCAAACTGGTTTGAATTTTTGGGACAAGTCCCTGCGACTAGTCCCACGTAAAACTCCGTGTGAACCGTTCGTGGGACTAGTCCCTGCGACCAAATTAAAATAAACCAATCACAAATCGGTATCACATGCTCCCACAATTCCTTACGGACTCTGTTTCAAGATGGCGGAACACGCCATCTTTCAAACGCTTGGTAAATAGATTTTTCCCGCCGTATTTTCCCGCCAAAATCACAATGTACAGAAGCGATTGCGTGACTTCAGGAATGTTTCCTCTCCGGGATTAAAAACCAGTTTTGAAATAATTTACATGAGTACTGAAGATCTTGATCGAATTTTCGTCCCGTTTTATCTCTGTATTGGCAACATCTAAAATAATTGGTAACAGTGCGTTATTTCTCGCTTCTATCCAAACTGAATCATAAACAATTCAAGTACTGAATAATTTCGCTGAACTACCTGCGGTTATAATAAGCTGATTTATTTCAATGCTACCTTGCTATTTTAATAATTTTGGTTTCTTAACAAAGCTGCAGAGTGAAACGAAGATAACGTTTGCCCCCAGTTTTTGCTGCTTTTTTAAAGTTAGTCTCTGCGACTAGATTTTGAAGCAGTTCACACGATGCGACTGGTCCCTGCGACTAGTCGCAGGGACTACTTACAAGTTCACACGGTGCGACTAGTCCCTGCGACTGGTCCCTGCGGCTAGTCGCAGGGACTAGTCGCATCGTGTGTGCCGACCTTAAAGCTACCCGACGTTGGGATACCAAACTATGGGCACTCGCCTATTGGAACACGCAACATGAACTCCCCAAACATTACACTTAACCTAATGTGTGGACTAGATGGTATCATTTATGCAAACACAATTGATGGTACGAGCAATTCAATGACCTTCCTGAACATTTTTGAGGAAGCTAGTCATGTTTTTCTTCCAGATGGAAGACCACCGTACATTTACGGGGATCATGTTATTATGGACAACGCAGCAATTCATCATCACAGAGCAGGGGAAGCGCTTGAGGAATGGCTCGACGATATCGGCTGTACATTGGCGTATTTACCCACATATTCTCCCGAATTTAATCCTGCAGAAAATGTTTTCAATAAACTTAAGACTATTCTCAAACGATTTGAATACCGAGAACTTTTGCGAGACAATTTACATGTCGCAGTTTATGAAGCTCTCAAAGAAATAACGCCGGATGATATGCGTGGATTTTTTAAATTCGCTGGATATATCAATATTTGAGCGCTTGTAGTTTTTCCCTGAACAGAACCATGCTATTACTTTGATTCAGCTGTGGATTGATGTGTTCGTGAGATTTTCTCACAGCGAAATGATGATCGAGTCAAAATAAACAAACGGAATTCAAACCAGACACAGCGCCGGCGTCGGTAATAAAAACTGAAATTCTGAATTGCCGTTTGAGTTATGTTTTACATGTAAAATTTATATACATGTATATAAATATCATTACCCAAAGGTAGTGATTGTTAATCACCCTTTACTGTAATAATAATAATAATTAAATAATATATTATAATTATAATAAAAACCTTCCCAGCACCCTTTGCACCAGAAAAAATTTCCATGCCAAATAACTCTGTCAATTTTGGGCGAATGACGATACTACACCACGTGCTATTTGCACCTACCACAAAATACCTATTTTTATTGACTAAGTTCGATGACGTCATCAGTCACGTGACTATGACCTCAAGTGTCTTTTAACGTTTTTTAGGAGCATGCTATGATAAATGCAAATACAGTCAACGTGGCAAGGAAGGCATTCACTTGCATCATTTCGTCATGCCCGGTATGGTTCTGGATTTTCAAAATTAAGGGGGCTATACACATGAGCAAATAGGGGTCTGGGGACAAGTATCTTTGTATACATGTATCTTTGTAAGGGTGGAATGCAAAGTTTACAAATTTTGTAGGTTGGTAGATATAAGTCTAAAAATAAGTTCTTTATCAACGTCATTAGTATGACGTCATGAATCACGTGACCAGAACGCTCGGAAATTGACTGATTTTTGTGACTTTTTGGAACCATCAAACATTTTTATTAACTTAAATAAATCCCCGTTTTTCCGCCCAGGTTAAAATTATGTTATTTTTGTGTATAAAAAAGGCGATTATTACTCCTCTAGTAAAAATAAAGGTGACGAAAAAAAGTTTTACACGTTGGAAGACCTTGGAAATCCATCCTTTCCTGATCCTGTTCAGCGACTTTTCAGTTTAAAACTATAAACAAATCTGCATAAGTGGTTTTTATCTTACTTCTTACCAATGGCGTTGGCAGTTTTTCTGTAGCATTTTTCCTTCATACCGATCAGGGGTTAGATTTTTTCCTTCCCCACCCTTCCCAGTCCCCCGCTCAGGTTTGCAGGACATGGTCAGCGGGAAGACTGGTTCGAGTTTGTAAACGTGGTCACGTCAGTCACGTCAGCCTGCGTCAGCTAAGAAAATTTTTCATTCTTTTCGTCGACACAATCGTGTTTAGCGAAACGTACGTGGTTTGCGAAATTGACTTCCAAACTGCTCTTTTCGTTGTCAACATATGGAATAGCGGAAAGAAGATTAGGTCACATTTGTGGCCTCGAAACTCCGTAGTCCGCAACTCCTGTTCCGGAGAAAGCCAACAACAAAAGCTAAGTGATTTGTACTTTAACGTTAAGTCCAAGAGTGCCTTTTGCCTTCTAGCGATTGATTAACATTTTGTATTTAAAACTGTGTAGCACGTGTGCAGAACTGATTCACAATTTGAACTGATTTACAATTAAGCGTAATTTTAGACGTAATAGGGCTTTCCGATTTAGCGGAAAATGAGACCCATTTTCCGCACTCTTAAGTGAGAATGCGTTTACCCTCGAGTTAACACCGCAATTAGGAGGCACTTTATTTTGAAAGTGATATTGATCCCGCTCGATTATGTATGAAAAGTCTCTTACGCAGCAACCTGTGACCTTCTACAGTGTCGCAGTGAATCTCTGATTGTGGAGACGGTTATACTACTAGCTTTGCTTCGAATTCTTAATTTTCTTATGTACGCTTAAAGCCCGATTTCATGGAGTTCTTGTTTTCAAACAAATGTTCCCGTTGCTAGCTGTTTGGGATGAACCTGCACGTTCAGCACCAGAGGGTCGATTTTTTTTCTGTGAATGGTTCCATCGATCATTCCAACGGCATTTGGAAAATTCTGATAAGTATGCAAGAACTCGCGCCACTTTTGCAAGCTATGCCACGCGATGTAATGTCTTTAATTTCTGAATAAGATTGAGATAATTTGGTAAATTTCTTCAACAACGGTACTTTCGAAATTTGAAATATGTAGGCAAGGATATGTAATTTTAAGTATTGTCGCAACCAAATTATAACCGTAATTACACGATTACGAACGTCCAGGATACAACGTTGCCTCCTGTTTGTCAGTTCTTGGCATGCGGGGCAGATGCCTTGGAGCAGTGACCTCTAAATAGATTTTGTTCACTATTCACACTGCATACATTAAAGTAACGCATATAAGATTAGTACATATGAATAAATTATCACTTTGGCTCAACTGCAGTGCGGCGTGGTTGTACGCTGACGCGTCGAAGGATTTCTTTTGCCTCTTCGTTCCCTTCTTCTATTTTCTGATAGCAGACGTATAATATCCAGTACCTGGACAAGGAGGTCAAAGAGTTCAACATGCAGTGGGACAAGCAGTTCAGGGAGTTCAGCCACCAGCGGAACAAGGAGCTCGAGGAATTCAACCAGCCGTGTGACATGCGGCTCAGGTTGTTCAACCAGCCATGAGACAGATACCTCAAAGAGTTCTACCAGCCGCGGAACAAGGAGTTCAAGGAGTTCATCCTGCTGCGGGAAATGCAGCTCAGAGAGTTAAACCGGACGCTGGACAAGGAGTTCAACCAGCATCGGGACAAGCTCACAGGGTGAAATAAGGCGTTTCCGTCTCCGTTTTCATAGCGGTTTCCCAACGGAAACTTGAATTTCCGCAAACGGAAATTTAAGTATCCGTTGCGGGAAACACGAGTTTACATCATGTTTCCGCAGCTGCGGAGTCGCGGAAACGCATCACTTAAACTCGTGTTTCCGCAACGTTTCCGTCTTACGTAATCTCGTATAGCCGTCATGTTTCCGCAGCTCGGAAATTCGGCGGACACATGTTTATCCATAGCGTTTCCGTAATGCGTAAACGCGACACCGTCATCATGTTTCCGCAGCTGCGGAGTCGCGGAAACGCATCACTTAAACTCGAGTTTCCGCAAGGTTTCCGTTTTTACGCAATCTCCTATAGCCGTCGTGCTTCCGCAGCCCGGAAATTTGGCGGACGCATGTTTGTCCATGGCGTTTCCAAAATGTGTAGACGCAATCGGATCGTTTGAGGTTTCTACAACTAAAAACAGAGAGGGCTCACATATATCCTCGAAAAGGAAAAATTAAGAGTTTGGGGGAACCCGCGATTCGTCCATGTCGCAATTTGTAAGAAACAATTGCAATCGAATTTAAACTATTCATCACGTTCTTTTTTTTTGCGTTTATTTTGAGACCTACAACATACTCATGTTAAATCCATATAATTTTATTTTCCAATTTAAGACGTATTATAATTTGTGGTCTATTATATCTATCTTCATTTATTAAAATATATACACTGTAATATAAAATTTCATACTATAATTTCTTTAAATATTTTGTAAAAAATCTAACTCTAACTCTAAAAATTGCTGTTAAAATAATTAAACATCATACAAATTATATTAATCTACTACTTAAAGGAGCTATTTCATGGTGATTTTGGGATCAAAACTGCCCCAAATTAAAACACTAATAGGAATACATGCATCAAGTGAATTATCAAAAAATAAAAAAAAATAAATAATAAACAATATTGATTTATCTTTAAAGTAAAATCAAAAATGGTGACATAGCCCCTTTATTATATCATATCTTTAAATATATTTAAAAACTTGCTGTTGAGATGATTAAAGGGACACTGTCATGAGCCGGGTGCATGTGCCAGTATCTCGATTTGAAACTTCATTAGTTCAGCCGAAATTTTTCCAAGTTGAAGGGACAATTTCAAAATGGGTTGACTAAAGCTGGCAGTGGAAAACAAATAAACACTTTGAAATGGATAGGTATATTTGAAAACTATCAGGATTGGGCAGGATATTTCAAGTGTGCCTGGTCAGCAAATGGGAAGCTGTGACAGTGCCCCTTTAACAGCATATAAATTATATTACTCTATTACTTGAAGCAATGTCTTTGTACAGATTATTCAATAGTGATTTATTTCAAGTTCTTTGTTTTGAATGACTTTTGGAATTTTATGATTTAAAATTGACCATTTCTCTGAAAGATTTTGAAAAATTATGTCCGATTAAGGACAGTTTTTCTTCACAAGAAAATCATACTCAATATATTGAAAAATCCATACATTTGCACTTAAAATACTTAAAGCCATAAAGCCCATAAAAAGTAATGTATAATTCCATGACCTTTTGTCGCCCTCAGGGGCTGGGCAAGAGCTTGGACAGTTTTCTGGCATTTTTCTATTGCTTACATTTTCACCTGGTACTCTAATAAGTTTTGCTGCGGTCCTCTTTTGCCGCTTGCTCATGTTTGCTTGATAGGTGGCATCGAGGACAGACTTGATGTTTTTTAATTTGGATCTCTCCCACCGTAGTGGTTTAATCTTTCTGGGTGGTGGACCACTCCTGCCCTCACCTTCCTCCTCCTGACTTTCCTCTGATGACATGAAATCCACAGCATTGTCCTGCTGAAATAAGGTTTTAATTCTTTCTTTGTCTTCTTGGGACAATGAAGATTTTTCAACCATATCCCTACGATATATTACTTTCTGGAGAACAAAAAAAGTAGATTAACAGTTACAAAACCATTACAAAACTTGTTTTACTTGCATATAACTTTGTACAGATAACTATGAAATAAAGATTTGTTGTTTGCAATTATTTCATGTAAATCTCAAAGCCACAGTCAGATTACAAATATCAATAGCATAAAAACAAGTTATGAGAAAACTTTTTCAATTTACAGCTTATTTACAGTATCTTGATGCCCTTTTCAATTTACAGGTTATTTACCGGATCGAGACAGCCCGCTTTTTCAATTTACAGGTTATTTACAGGATCAACACAGCCCCCCTTTTCAATTTCCAGGTTATTTACAAGATCTTGATAGCCCCCCCCCCCCCCCCCTTTTCATTTGACAGGTTATTTACAGGATCTTGATAGCCCCCTTTTCAATTTACAGGTTATTTACAAGGCCCAATAACCTCCCTTTTCCAACTTACATAATATTTACAGCCTCTCTTTTCAAATTACCATGTAATTTACATATTTGTGCTCTACTGATTTTTTCCTTTTCATGTATGAGTTATTGAATGCACTAACACAAAGAAATATATTAAGAAGTAACACATTATTTAAATACATGTAGAAGATGCATTACCCTTTTAACCCTAAGGCGACGTCTTGTCATGACTCTGTGCTTGTCAAGCTTTCCATTTTTCTTCCTCATGGCATCATCCCGGATGCTCCTCCAGTACTGACATATAGCACCTGGCAATTAAGGAAATGCAAGGGATATATACTGTATTTAACTTTTGGCAATTTAACCAAAACATGTGCATTGCATTTACAAAAAACGTCAAGAAAGTAGCCTACATGGATGTGTCATAAAGCATTCCAGCTATGTTATTTTATTTTAGCTATTTTGGTACAGTGTACATGTACATGTACTTTTTTTTTGTCTGCTGTGTTCACATTACTATGTATCTTTATCACATCACAATATGTGGGATTGCCTTCAACGCTATAGCTAGACATCCTAAATCCTGATACCAGGAAATTTTACATGCATACATACGTTTTATTTCTTCCTTGGTCCATTTTTTCTTTCCAAAATTTCCCCGCACCTCCTTCACTAGGATTTTCTCCACCTCTTTGTTTGCATCATGGTCATACCTCAAAAGTGCAAAGATAAAAAACTTGTTGCATTTAATACGTCAGGTGGTACTTTTTTCCTCCACAAAACTACCAATGGTTTGCATGACCAGAGGTAATACATGTAGCAGCAAAGGTTATACAGTGAATACCACAATTTGTACATGTACAGTTCATCCCACTCAAAAATAGGCAGCTCTTCTTGTGTCAATGAATGTTAAAAATCCAGTGGGGACCCTCAATTGAATGGCGACATAAACTGTAAGACTACCCAAGATAAATGAGTGGCAACACTCTTTTAAATATGAGCTTCCTAACATGCACATGTTAGTTGTGTTGGCAAAGATTAATGTTCAATGTGATGAAACTTTGAATCCCTCACATGGCAATACATACACATTCAGAACTTACAACTGATTATTTTGAGATAAAAATACTTATTGTGTATTCTTGGTTTGCACATGTCATTAAAATTCAAAAATCTTAACTAACCAACATACAAAACTGTTGCTAACAAGAGATGGAAAAACCGCCTTCGGACTGCCCACGCAAAGATGAACGGCCCGCTACTTGGCATCAATGGTTGTCCTTCAGTTTCTTAATAGCATAAATTTGCTATTTGCAAAATGCGGTCCGGCGAAAAATGAATTTTTTTAACACCAAAAATCATTTACTGTGAACTAAGTGAAGTCCGGTTGATTGATGCCAAAATGTATTTTCCCACTCAGAGATGGAAAAACCGCCTTCGGACTGCCCACGCAAAGATGTGCGGCCCGCTACTTGACATCAATGGTTGTCCTTCAGTTTCTTAAACGAGCATAAATTTGCTATTTGCAAAATGTGGTCTGGCGAAAAATGGAGTTTTTTTGACACCAAAAATCATTTGCTGTGAACTCAGTGAAGTCCGGTCGATTGATGCCAAGCGCTATTTTCCCACTCAGAGATGGAAAAACCGCCTTCGGACTGCCCACGCAAAGATGGGCGACCCGCTACTTGGCATCAATGGTTGTCCTTCAGTTTTTTAAAAGAGTGTGAATTTGCTATTTGCAAAATGCGTTCCAGCGAAAAAAAGGTCAAAAAAGAAATAGCCACTCATTCTCAGTCCTTAATTTAAAATTAGTTGCAATTGCGGGAAGCCTTGGGGACAAAGCAAATCGTGGAGACGTGGGTCTCAATCAAGCGTGCATGGAATTTTGGGAAGTCCGGGAATTTTTTATAGCTCTATCCGGTCGATTGATACATTTGTACCAAGTGCTATTTTCGATTTCCCACTGAGAGATAGAAAAACCACCTTTGGACTGCCGACGCAAATATGGGCTGCCCGTTACTTGGCATCAATAGTTGTCCTTCAGTTTCTTGACCGCAAAGCAAAGAGTTGCTACTGAAGGCAATATGCAAATTTCCAGGTAAAAGAGTTTGACCAACTAGCATTCAGATGGACTATCAAAGGCTTACCTGACATTGGTCTGAAAGCCAGTAATGTTCTCATTGTTCTTAACAAGTTCTTTGTACATGTATGTTTTCCTAACCGTATCCTGTTGAAAATAAAATATCATATATAAACCATAGGCAATCCAAACGTGTAGCGTGACATACGTGACATGTATAAACCAGTTATTTGTGTGTATATTTTAGGAAATATAAAAAGAAAATATGGTAGCAACCACAGGACAAACCTGACGTACAGTGTACAGTGTAAACTATTACAGAAGAAATGTAAGGTTTTGTATTTAAAACATTTTGAGAAGGCTGGACTCTCAAAGTTCCCATAAACCTTCTATATTAGTTTTACAAAATGCTTGAATTTTTTTTCACATGCTTTCTTGTGCACAATTTTTTTTCTCTTAAATTTCTTCTGCAGGAAGTTTTTTTTGGTAATTGCCCAACCCCCCCCCCCCCCCGCCCACCCCCAAAAATATTAAATGGTCTGTCCCTAATGGCTGCACTAATACTGTACAATTAAAAATATCGGTCTGGATATCGTATGTGACAAAAGTTTGCCACAGTGGCGAGACAGAAACGTAAGCTAAGACTACGGTATGTTCAGTGTGCAGTCTTCTTTTTATTTTTCCCTACATTGTCATTTTTCTGTTTGGCTGAAAAAAAATTCAACGAGTCAAAGCAAACAACCGTCACTGACTTTTTCGCTGGGAAATAACAGTTTTGTTTGTGAAAGAACAACTGTATCGCTATGAAATTGTTCATGAAGAATTAATCCTGATTAGAGACGAATAGAAATGAATACATTTGCAAGAGGATAAACATTTCGTTAGAAAAAAAAAACAAAGTTTCACTTGATTATCAAGGTTTTATGGTTTGCTTTCATTTGAGACGTTTCAAATGTTGCGTTATTGATGTGTATGCTATAATAGAGGTTTATATTAATAAATTCAATAAAGTGACGTACATGTAATCTGTAAGAAACCCCATTATAGCGGACACCCCGTTATAACAGACACTTTCTGTTGTCCCTTCGGTGTCCGTTATAACGGGGTTCCACTGTACTTGTGTTGGCAAATGTTCAACATGATGAAATGTGGATAAATTATCACTTGAGTTTCCTTTGAATTCTTCTCAAGGTAATACATACAACATTCAGCACTTAAAACTGACTTATTTTGAGACAAAAATACTTATTTTGTATCGTGAAAGTAACTTAAACTCATTTTCAATGACCATACATGTACATGTATGTGTCAATGAAAATTGCTTGGTTTATCAAAAAGAAAACTACTCGACTGTATTATTTACATGTAAGATCTAAAATCACCGAATGAGATAAACGGCTCTGAAATTATGATAATGAATGTAAGCTTGTCAGTTAAATAAAAAATACATGGAAAGCATTCAATACTCATGATACATTCATAATACAGTGGACGGGTATTCTACAGTTTAGCCTTGATTTCAGTCAATACCACCTTCGATTTTTCGAACCAATTTCCGTTTCCCTTGGAGGTTTGAAAAATCGGGATTCCACTGTATAATTATATAAGCTTAATGATTATCACGAATCAGTTAAATAAAAAAAACAAATGTACATGGAAAGCAATCAATACTCCTTTACAAGTATAACACTTACTCTAACAGCGCCATAAAGAACTGTTTATAGTGTGAAACTACTGTTCCAGCTGCCAGAACTTTTATTTGAAATGGTGAATTTCAACACGAATCAAGCTACGAAGGTTTGAGCCTATAGGAGTAGAAAGGACAACACTCTAAACGATTGCGGTTTACAAACCATTTGTTTTTTTCTGATTTAAATAATCTACATGTACACAAGGAAGCATAAAAAGTGTAGGCGAGCATGTTGTAAAATGAAAAAACAAATTTACAAATATCGATCGAACCTACCTTTGCAGCGACATCTTCGATCAATGGCGGAGGCCATAATGAAAATATGACTCCTTAAGCTTGATGAAATGGAAGAAAAATATGCATACCCAGCGCAGATACGTTGAAACAATGTTATAAGGAGACAAATAGAGTTTATAAAGCGAGAGGATAACTTTCTAGTCCCTTCAATGCTTCAAATTAAACCACACTCGAAGGTTCGCCGTTGAAATGAGCGCCAATATAACTCGAACAGCCCGCCGGGAAGAGCTCCTTTTGCGCATGACAAAACCGCACTCAACCTCTCCCGGCCACAGTGTGGCCCAATATATTTCAGCGGGAAAACTTTATACTCCATAGACATGAAGCAAATCTACGAGTTTGTTTAGATCCGGAACCATCATTTCGGCTGTTAACAATGGTAACTGAGCAATAAATTAAAATTTGCCCGAATCAGAAATTCTGTTACGTACATGTACAGCGCAACATCAACACAATTTTGTTTATACATCAGACCTCGAGCCCAACAAGGGTAAGAACTTCAGATTGAAAATTGTAGTTTGGGCCGGCCTGGAGATTTTGTAAAATATCAATATAAAACAATAGGAATCAGTTAGGAATACGCGAACTGAAACACTACGGAAACGGATGTGATCGTGTCCGTGATCGGAAACCCTGCGGAAACGCGTAGAGAATGAATCAATTTCTTGTTACGCGTTTCCCGTTGTATCCGCTCCGCGGAAACGCGACTGAAACTCAAAGTTTCAAGTTTCCGTCACTTTTCCGAGTTACGGAAACGCCTTATTTCATCCTGTGAAGGAGTCCAACATGCAGCGGGACAAGCTTAACCGCCAGGGAGAGCTAGATAAATCAATCTGTTAGCAAGGGCAGAATCCCGCACCACAAGGCCAGGGCTTGTCGACGGAGGAAAAACTTGAGCTAAATTTTCGCTTTAACACGTGTTAGTTCTGAAATTATTATTTTATTACGTGTTGTTGGCCACGGGAGTAATACTTTCTTTTGAGAGTGATGCGCGATGGGAAATGTTATTGGCCCCGGAGTGGACTCGTAAGAGTTTTTTATTTGCGATAATGGCCATTGCGTAGGCCACAGAATTAGGACTCCTTGTGAGTTTGTTATCGCAAATAATGGTCATGTTTTATATTGACCACGGCACTCCTGAGATATGTGAAATGTATTGGCCGCGGAGTTGACTCGTAAGAGTCTATTGTTGGCGATAATGGCCACTGCGTCGGCCGCGGAGTAAGAACTCCTTGTGAGTTTGTTATTGCAAATAATGGTCATTTTCGGCTGACTACGGAACCCCTTGAGATATGTGAAATGGTATTGGCCACGGGGGTGAAACTTGTAAGAGTATATTATATACAAATGTGAAATGTTATTGGCCACGGAACAAGAGTTTGTTGACGCCGATGTGATATGTTATTGGCCACGAAGTGAAACGCGCAAGAGCTTGTTTATGCAGATGTGATATGTTATTGGCCACGAAGTGAAAGGCGCAAGAGTTTGTTTATGCAGATGTGATATGTTATTGGCCACGAAGTGAAACGCGCAAGAGTTTGTTTATGCAGATGTGATATGTTATTGGCCACGAAGTGAAACGCGCAAGAGTTTGTTTATGCAGATGTGATATGTTATTGGCCACGAGGTGAAACGCGCAAGAGTTTGTTTATGCAGATGTGATATGTTATTGGCCACGAAGTGAAACGCGCAAGAGCTGTTTATGCAGATGTGATATGTTATTGGCCACGAAGTGTAACGCGCAAGAGCTTGTTTATGCAGATGTGATATGTTATTGGCCTCGAAGTAAACTCGTAAGAGATTGTTATATGCAAATGTGAAATGTTATTGGCCACGGAGGTGAGATTCGTAATTGTTTGTTATGTTCTGGAAGATGTGAATATTATTGGCCACGGATTGAAACTCGTCAAAATTTGTTATGATTTCTTAAATGTGAATATTATTGGCCAAGGAAGTGAAACTCTATAAGCGTTGGTTATGATTTTTTTTTTTCAAACGTGGTTAAGATTGGCCGCGGAAGGGGAACTCAAAAAGAGCTTGTTATTATTTTGCAAATGTGAATATTATTGGCGACGGAAGTGAAACCCTATAGGCGTTTGTTGTGATTTTCAAATGTGAATAATATTGGCCGCGGAAGTAAAAAAAAAATATTGGCAATCGGGTGACAGAATGTATTATGAGCGCAGATATGTTGAATACGTATGAACTAGTTCTACGATTATAAAGCGTCTGAGAGTATCTTGCCTTTTCCTTTTGAAATTATAGGCCTTACAGAAAAAGTACGATGAAATGAGAGCGGATATGGATATTTTCTCCAGTTCATCAGTGGACAGCCTCCTCAACAAAATTAAAATCTCGCCTCCCGTCCCATTGTGGAGTTTAATAAGCACGAGGTCCTAGAGTTACTGGAAGCTCTTAAGAATACCGCTCGTGACGTACGCCACGAGAAGGAGGGCTACTTCCGTTTGACCTACGAAGCTTCGAGAACGAAATTGGACCAGCCTAACCATATCTTCCGGAGTTTTCTCTTGCCATTGCTAGGTGATAAAGACCACGAGAAGATATTGGGTATTATGGCAAAAGTTGAGAAGAGCAACAGGAGTCAGCCGCAACCAATGCCACTGTCACATGCGAGGAGGTCAAATGCCCCATATGTTCGCTGCTATAGTTGTGGGAAGCTTGGGCATATCGCTGTCAATTGTTTCAAAAGAAGGAGGGAACAGCGCGGACGCCCGTCTGAACCTGCTTCCCGACCTAGGAACATTAACAATAACAAATGAACATGGGTTATATCTAAGATCGCAAAGAACAGAATTTGTTTACTATTGCGTCAGAAATTGCTGACTATGTAATGCTGTATTTCAATAAATACTGTATAATGTGGCAATGAATCGCTATTCTACGTTTATTCACCCTTGCCTCTCGTTTTAGGAATTTTCTTCCTCCTTTTCCTCTAGTAGAGAAGTGGCAGTTGTGAAAAAGAGTATCTAAACACACTCCCCCAGTCTATTGCTGGGTCATGACTGTCACCCCTCTGCTAACCTCGGTTCCCTTTTTTTTTATTATTCCTTTGTTTTTCATACCTAGATCACCACAAGTCTCCCCTGGGAATGGGAGTTTGACCCACAGTTCGATGGAAAAGTTGCACAATATGCAAAGATGCCGCAAAAGCCAATCACGTGGGTGGATTGGATGGGAACGTCACTGGAGGTTGGCTCAGGGGTGACAGTCCGGGAATTTTCAGAACAATACATACACAGAGTGATAAATGGAGAAGAATTAGCGGACCCAGCAAAATCATTATTTAGAGATCCAAACGCCTTTCGCGCAGGTGAACTCCACAAACACTACGATAAATGGTGCAGAATCGTGGGTGACAACCCTTCACCGGAACAAGTTAAGATATTAAGTTGGATTCGCGATGGAGTTTCCATTTTTGAATTTTTTCAGCCATTCTCTGGCAGCTTTAAAGGCCGTCACTATCAATCAGACCGCCCGCCATCAGAGTTTTTTAAAAAATAGCCCCCGCCTGTAAGCCTTTTGCTCACTTTGTAAGGGAAACTTTGCTTGAACGTTTGCAAACAGGGGCAATAACGTTGATGGGAAAAACCAGTGAAGTTGAACTACCGCACCTAGTTTTGCCGCTGACCGTTGAACCAAGTAAGCCCAGATTATGTCATGACGCACGATTTTTAAATCTGTGGATGAGGGATGTTCCTTTTAAACTGGGGACGTTCAACGGCAAACGTCACAATTCCGACCGGCCACCCACAGAATATTCGCTGAGGAATAACGTATCCTGTAAACAATTTGGAAAATCTATCCGGAAAATACTTTCACGTCGCCTGCAAACCGGTGCGATCTTGGTCGTGGGTAAGGTTGGTCACGTAAACCACCTAATTTAGTACTATCCGTAACGGTTGAACCCACGAAGCCGAGAGTGTGTCACGATGCGCGGTACTTAAACTCGTGGATGCTGAAGAAGCCTTTCTCGTCAAACACGGTGACGGATTTGCCTCGGTATGTCTTCAAGGACTCTTACTAGTCTGTTCTCGCTGACAAGTCAGGTGACGACCACCTCTGGCGAAGGTTTGGAACTCAACTGGGGCTTCGGCGAGGCTGGCCTCGAATGCGGATGCACAGCCTACCAGTACTTGGCAAGACATTAATCAGTTGAAACGGTTTGTGTGTGCGTTCGGACAGCCCAGGGAGGAGACCTCATGAGAAGAAACGTCTGTGAGTCAAGGTGGACAGTCTCTCCCACCAGGGCTATCGGGTTAAGGTTTGGGTTTAGGTTTGGGGTTTAGTGTTGGGGAGTTACGACTACGTTGCAGGGTAGATATCTTGGGCAACCTATCGATGGCCTCCTGAGTTAGTTATTAGTATTGGGGAGGAGCCCATCGTTAGTATGGTAAACAGAAGGACACTGAATGACACAAAGGGATGGGAGCCAAATTTATCCCCAATCTTATTGCGGTTCGACAATGGATGCAGTGTTGGATAGTTTACTATTCACACTGCATACATTAAAGTAACGCATATAAGATTAGTACATATGAATAAATTATCACTTTGGCTCAACTGCAGTGCGGCGGGGATTGTGCAAGTACGAGGCGATGCGGTTTACATACGGGCAAGTCCTGGGGGCTGACGGCGGAATTCATTTCCCCACCCACCCTCCAATACATTCGCACTGTGACCATTGTCGGGTCGCCAAATTTATCCCCAATCTTATTGCGGTTCGACAATGGATGCAGTGTTGGATAGTTTACTATGGCTTCCAGTGTCTCGGGAGTCTCACCCGTCACATACCAGAATATGACATGATTCGCCTCTGTTCCGTTTTCCTCTGAAGGCGGGAGAAAGAATGTGTATCAGGGTTCCCTTTCCATCATGATCAGTAGTGGCGAGTATTGTCAAAATTAGCCTGAACAAATAGTTCATGCTGAGCGTCAAAAAGACTGGCGGAGGTAAGAGTTGCTGAGGAGCTTGATTCAAAACGCGTAACTCTTTTGCAAGTACAAATAAAGGAATCAGCAGCAAATGAGTATATACCAGAAAGGTTGGCGGGAGTGGCAGATAGTCAGGCATTTCTAATTATAAGATTATATGAAAGTGGGAAGAAAAAGTTTGTCCTTTCTAATATTCCTTCAACAATGCAGGTGTAAACTGCACAAGAATGGATATGAAGTGGCTTGTTATCTCCAGCTGTATGAATATTACCAGGTATTTTGTACGGGATGTAAGTTTTTCGCAAGTTCAATGATCTTTTACACAATTGTGGTAAAAACAAGGCAAACATTTCCAACATTTCTACCATAATAAAAACAAAAAGCCGGCACAACAACAAGGTTGTGAAGCATTGTTGTTTTCGCATGTACCGATAAAGAAATTCTAATTTTTCATGCTTTTGCCGCACATGCCACCAAAAAATGTGTGAACATTTGTCACCTACCTTCAACATATTGCAATAAATAAATAATCAGGTTTTACAAATTCTAACAAAACAGTGCGAAAACTTTATATAAAAATTAAAACATTTAATTTTTATTGCTTTTGCCACACATTCCACCAAAAAATGTGTTAAAAGTTTTCACAAAACAGTGCCAAAACTTTGCATAAAAAACTTTAATTTTTCATGCTTTTGCCACACATACCACCAAATAGGGTGTGAAAAGTTGTCACCTGCCTTCAACACTATTGCAAAACAAACAATCAGGTTTTACAATTTCTAACAAATCAGTGTGACAAAAATTAATATTCAGCCTTTGAGATGAGTTGCTATATCACAAAACAAATAAGCGATGTTTTCCGGACTTTATAGTATTTTAAAGCACCAAACTGACTTCACAACATTAAGAGACTGTAACTTCCACTTCCGCGAATTTTCTGCTAAATCGGAAAGCCCTAATTAGCTGAGCTTATATTTGTTTACAAACAGAGCGAGCAAGCGGTGAGGACCATCAAAGACCCAAGCGGACGTAGAGCGGTGGACTAAATTATCAGCTCGGTAAGTTTAAGGATGTCTTTAAGCTTGAGCTTATGTTAATTAAAGAATTTAAAACGGTTAATATTTAAGATTAACGAGCGGTTTATAGTCGCTTTATAATTTAGTGGCAATTTCCGAAGTTAATCCATAGATTGTAGTAACTAATAAGCTTGCCGCCAACATGTTTATTCGTTTACCGGTGTTACAAAGTGGTTTCGCTGCACGTTAATTCGCTGCATGCCATATTTCATGCAGCCGTTGTTGTGCTGTAACTTTTCCTAATGGTAATATAATGATAGCACCAGTAGCGTCGATAATAATTCACTGCATGCCATATTTAACAATGTTTCATGCAGTCGTTTCGCTCCATCTTGTATTTTTCTAATGGTACTTTTCCTAATGGTAATATAATGCTACAAGCACCAGTAGTGTCGACAAATTGAGCATTATGCTCACTAGTTTTCTGTACAGTTTACAGCCAGATGTAAGCATATGTGATAGGAAGTTTGTGCCAAACATTTTCACTCTTATGATAATGTGTACAATGAATGAATTAATATCATCTGAGAGAATGTGATCATCACCTTTGTTCATTCTCTTTTGTTATTACTTGTGTGACAAAAGTAAAAAAATAAAATAAAACTAGTAGTAATCATGGATTAAAAGAGTGCGTTCGTTTGTTAACAGCTGAAAGAAGTAGTATTGATGTCGATTTTTGCCCTGCTAAATGTTTTTGTTTATATTTACCCGCCACTTGAGAGTGCAATCAACTCACAAACATTTTGCTTTAGTGTTATTGTTGTGATTCGGAAGAAACAGCGTGACAGCTTTGTTACTTTTTTATAGAGACCTATTCCAGTTCGCATTAACTCAGCTATATGCAAATATATATGCCGATTGGAAAATTCGACTTAAGTCATAAGCGAATAACATTGAATATTTGACATACAGGACATGCAAGCAGCAGCACAGATGATGCGATTCAAACATAAGCTTACTCGCTCGATCTTCGATAAATCTGAACAAAATCATATTAAACAAATCAAATTTTATTTAGTGAAATAACACATAAACTTACATAGTCGTGAGATCCTAGCAGTGATAAAGCAAACAAGGACCGTCGATGCTATTTATAGATCGACGGCGTTCATATTTAAAAACAATTTCGTCTCCCTGAAATGTTCGTTATCAATTTTGTTGTCAAACTTCTGCCAGACTTCATTTCACTTACCATATGATAAAAAGCAGTCAATTCTCAACTAATTTTCCAGCCGTTGAAAAGGGTAAAGTTGTTTTTATATGCGCTACATAGTCCTACAAAAAGCGAACCTTTTGTGACATTGCAGCCACAAGCAGGTACCAGTCTTTGACTGAAGTGTGCGATAAAGGTGCATATTAATGCACATGGCATAATTCAAGATGGCGCCGAAATGGTACACGAACGATGAAAAAAAAAAGATCTCCACTTGGTATCACAGGACACCCAAGATTAGGATGCGTTCTCCTAACATTGAACCCAAAAATCACAGTTATGCAGCAACTGAAGGAGTTGCAATTTGAGGCTAAATCATACTTGTGATTTCAATGTTGAGATATCTGTTTACGGCCTACATTTCAGTTTTTGTTCTCAATTTGCTTTTGCCATTCATTGGAAATAATTTTAAGATTGGTTCTGTTTGGTGCTTCAGCCGATTCTTACTAGCCCAAATGGCTAGTGAAAGAAAAAATCCACTAGCCAAAACTGAATTTTTCTACATGTAGTTGGCTAGTTGGCTACCGTTAGTCTTGAGTCCTGAATTTATATATTTAGTAATGCCCAATCTTGCAGCATGTGTTCTTTCTACAATATTTTTACAAGCAGCTGGTAGAAATAATTAAATTTCTAAAGAGACACAATGCAATGGGAAAGTTTACTGATATACATGTACAACAAATTAATGCTAAATGCTATAATTAATGGTGTAATAAAAGACAGTAAAATTTTACTGTTTATGTGCCAATCAATTTGAACTTTCAACATCCCTTTCGTGGGCAAACCCTGGGCATTTTTTGCATCTGGCAAGTAGGGAATTTGACACAAAAGGCCCTTGCGAGACTCCAGCAGAATAGATGTGGTCACCATACATGTAGTTTAATGAGATGGATGAGTGTTTTGTAACATAAAGGGCTCTCTAAAGCTCATTAAAATTATTTTTTAAAAGTATACATGTAGAATGCAATAACTAAGTACAATCGATAAAATAACAGTTTGTAGATTTTGTCGCTTGAAATAGTGAACAGGAATTGAAGTAGTGAATTGCCAGTCAATGTGTTGAAAGTGAAGGTCACAGATCTCTCCTGTTTCATAAAATGCACACTGTCCGCAGAGCAAGAACAGCCATTCCTTATTTTCGTATTTATTGTTATCTGTCAATTATTTTATAGTGAGCTCCTGTAATTGTTTAGTGTGTAGCAACCCGCCACGATTAACTTTAGTTATTTGCGGGTTGCTAATATAATTTGTTTTATTATTATTTGTAAATAAATTGTTGTTGTTGTTGTTGTTAATGAGAAAACACTGTAAGTTGAACAACCGTGATCTAAAAATGCTACTTTCCACTGAGTTGAGTTGCTAAACATGTTTAGTATATTACAGCCATGCTCCGTCACGCGTGACCAGTATTTTTGAAATTTGAATGGAGTTTTCAAGTTTACGCATCGGTTTTGTAAATTCATTCCGAGATTCGGAATTCCCGTGAAAATTTTACTGCATTTTCGGAAACAAAGAGCAACAAAATATCGTTTTACTTTAAGTGATACATATCCGAACAATATTAGGTTTTTTATGCGTGTAGCGAAGTTATTTTTCCATTAACTTGTGACTTTCAAAGTGTTTTCCAGCGAGATCTTCAAGGTTTCATTATTCAAATGTCCATTTCAGTCTCGTGGATACTACTGGTCACGCGTGACGGAGCATGGCTATAGTAAAATTAATTTCCACATCATGGATAGAAGCTTGCAATGGATTTTTTCCAAACCCCAGCAACATTGCTAAAAGCTAATGGATACATGGGGGGAGGACATTCGGTACTAGGGTAGGGCAGTTAAATGTGTCTTTGACAAATGCCAGGGGAGTTGCCTGGAGGGCAGAGGCAGTTGAAGTTTTGAATTGTTGTCACATTACTGCCTGACAATACAGGGACTGCGCAGCAAGTTTTCGAGTGGGGGGGCTAAAGAAGAATGCTTAAAGGAAATTTTTTTTTTGTGGGCGGGGGGGGGGGGGGGGCATGCTTGTGGATTTCTATTCAATTTCTCTAAAGTGACGGAGAATGCCATTATAACGATAAAACTATTCATTTTTTCCACATCTTCAGTGATGTTGCTATCGGGTCTGAAAATTCACCATCACTAAATTGAAATATCATAGATTGTTATGTTATAGTACTGATATCAACCTTTAATTACTATAAATAAGCCAGAAATCCAACGATTTTGCTTTAGCTGCCTTGAACTCAACGCTGTATAATTACTCAGCAATTATTGCACGAGGTTGAGTATGATATGAAGAGTTATGCAGATCGAGGGGGTTATCCACCAAAGCCGAAGGCTTGAGCCCAGTGGATAACACCCTCCGAGATCTGTATATCTTCATATCATACGAAAGCCGAGTTCAATAATTGTTTAATTATTCATTCAAAATATTTACACGGCAAAACAAAATGGTAACTGAAAATAATTTAGTGAATGATATTAAAGTTACAAAACAACAACGTGTTTTCCTGAGAGGTCCACAGGAAAAAGAAGCCATTTAAAAGACGTTTACCTCTGCTAGGTTAGAAGGGAAAAAATATTTTACAACTGTAACGACTAATGCTTCATTCTGTCTATTTATCTGCGCATTTGTCTTTCCCAGTAACTCTGGTCACTTTCGAATTAACGATTTTTTATAATTTTTCACTCTGTTACTTTTGTTAAATTATTTTTTGTTTAATTTATTTTTATTCTTGCAAAAAAGTGAGAGGGGGGGGGGGCTAAAGCCCCCCCCCCCCAGCCCCTCCCTCTGCGCGGTACCTGCAATAGGAACCAGCTGACAACTTAGTACAGTCAAACCTCCACTGATGGATACCTCCCGTAAGCGGACACCTCCCTTAAAGACGTTCGCGCTAATTGTTTATGCGCATCCTTACTGCGCACGCAATTCATGTCGCAACGCCATGTTTCGTCATGCACGAGCGCGCGCGCAAGAGAAGAAAACTAAGCACATAAAGGACTGGTAGCCGTTGCGTTGACTTTGCTTAGGCCCGGTTCAAACGTCGAACTTCACATGTGCCGAACCTAATGCAAATGAGAAAAATCTATTGTTCTTGCTCATTTGCATTAGGTTCGGCACATGTGAAGTTCGACGTTTGAACCGGGCCTTAGATTTAGCTCGCTTGGATGGTCGGTGACCCCCAATTTTTTTTATAGATAATTTTGTTTGCCAATTCTCGACAGATTGTGAAAAAATGAGCAAAAAATCAATGTAGGAAGTTTGAATTTTTTCCATTTTTCTACCCGCGCGCCATCGAATCCTGCCAACTTGCGGCTGTCAGAGTTTGCAAATGCTGTTGTTTAAAGATGAAATTTACTTCAAGGAACGTCACCAGTTGAATGAATTTGCTGAACAGACCTACTCGCATAAAATCTGGGAAAGAAAGTTGCATTTTAGGGATTCATTTGCAATAATTTTGGACTAACAGACATTGGGGTCACATCCCGTAAGGAAGACCAATTTTTCAAAATAAGGGTCGCCTTTCAAATAGCTTATCTCAGAAACGAAGTCGGTGACCCCCTCATTTTTTTACATTTCTGACACGAGTAAGTCATAACCTAGCTGTAGCAAAAGTTTTATAAAAAAATCAATGTTAGAAGATTTTCGCGCGAACGTCCTTAAGCGGTCACCAAACCACGGTCCCTGTGATTTGTCCTCTCCAACACTACATTTTTAACCTCCCGTAAGCTGACACAGACACCTACATGCACATGTACTTGGAGTCCGCAGGGTCTAAAATACACTGTAATCTCCCGTGCGCAGACAGTAAATGATTTCAAGAAAATTTCTAACAAAATTGGTTCGGTTCTTATGGTTTTAATAATATTGTACTTGATTTGAACAAAAGCGAAGTGTGAGTCTGAACAGTACAGTTCCATGTTGGTAACCGAGTCATTTTGATTCCAAGGTTATGGATAGTTACACATGTATCTTAAGAGGCCTTAAGGTCGCTCCCAATAATAGTCATCAATAGTTTCTTTTTTCATATAGCCTGCGGACAGGCGGGGTCTTACGAAGAAGGGAAGCCTGCACACCTCCTTCAAAATCGCGGCTGCCGCCCACAAGCTAAAACCCGCGGATTGCTTAGCTCGTCAACTGTCAAATTTTAACCAATCAGTGCGCCCCGGAAGTCAAAATTTAAAATCAAGGTAAACAAATGATGCACGTTAAATCTAGGCGCTCGGTCGCTCGCGAGCACCATGTCTCACGGAGAAACTCCCAAAATTACCATACTTTCAGCCTCTGCAATTTAATACCTTGAAGCGGATAAAATCATTATAGAGGGTGGCAAAGGGGTTTTACGTGACGCGTGATTGCCCCAAAATTAACCGCGTGATGCGTGATTGTGCCCAAATTATCGGCGTGATGCGTGATCAGATAGCGCAGCGTGATGTGTGATTTGCTATTTTAGAAGCGCGTGACGCGTGATTTACCTTTTATTTTTCCGTGATACGTGAATGTTTTCAACATTCTTTGAAAAACTAGAAAGCTTCTTGACCTTTGATCTTCGTGGTGGGTCCAGAGAATCCGTTCCTGGCACGGCGAGGACAGAATCGAGAAATCAGAAAACGCAATCAGAAAACTCGAAGCTCACAGGGTAGAAGAGACTTGTTCTAACACGTTACACTTCAACGCCAAAGCGCACATGAGACCCGACGAAGAATTCAAGAAGGAAATCGGAACCATAAGAAAGCAGGCAACATGTCAGGCATGGCAGAACAGAAATTACTAGGAGTGCTAATCAAATTCCACTATCGTAACATTGATTCAAAGCAAAGAAGAAGAGCGAGTAGGCTACTAAGCCAAACGAAACTATTTCAACTCCACTACACAGCAGACATTATACGCTCCAATAGGTTTATTTTGATGTATTTCGGCCGGACACCAACGGCAATTACAAACATATTTACAATAATGTGAGTACAACAATACAATATAACGATGTAGTCAAAATCCATAAATTGAAAATAATACAATGCTAATGACAAACTAGAGCTGAGCAACCACTCACATACGAACTGCGGTTAAACGGAGGCCAGAAAAAACCTGTCACCCAAAAAACCCCTTTGGGGAAAAAAAATATGTGGCAGGAAATCTGGGTAGGATCCATGGCTCAAACTCTATAGCCCATCCTACGAGGCCCTATATAGTACTACACAATAAGTAGAAAATGCACTGAAGCTCTCACACTGTAAGAAAAATAAATAAATATACAAATTTTGAAAACAACTGACATTGAATGGTGCAGGGACTAACCACGTGCGATACTTCGTTTATAACGAATTATGCTACCCACAATGCACTACAACAATAGTGCCCAGCCCTGCTGTTCCCGTGCCGTAGAAATATCAATTTCTGTCTAATTCGTTGACTACGTTACTCAAACGCCAGAAATTACATAATATGTCAATCAGCCTAAGAACAAGACACTAAGCCACTCGTAAATGTACAAGAGAGAGTCCAGGTGAAAAACATGCCAGAACTTGAGAATGCCAATAATAAACATGTTGAATCCCATCCTCGTGTGCTCCCTGAATCTTGATAAACGGAAGGTCTCAGAAACACGAAAATATCTGAATAAGAAACACACTGACCGCAAAAGACAAGCAAAACGAAATAAAGCCGATAATGCTAAGAAGAAATACACGCACTTTAAATCTTTAAATCTTAGACTCCTCAGAATTGAACGAACTTTTCAAAGGAAACTTTCGAGGAAAACATCAATAAATTCAAATAAAAACTACGGCTAAGAGGCTACCCTAGCAATAGCATTGAGAAGGTGCTCTCAGAAGTAATATTCTCTGACAGAAAGTCAGCTCTCAAAGACAAAACAAAAGCTCGCAAAGAAATATTACCCACGGCAGCCCATGTGTACCTAACGTAAAGCAGATCCTCATGGACAAATGGCATTTAATAGAATCGCAACCTTTACTAAGACAAATCTATTATTTCATACAAGAGGGGTAGATCTTTTATAAGATATGCTAGCCAGGGCTAAACTGTAAAAGTCAAACCAGCCAAAAAACTGAGTGAATAAATGACAAAACAATCACACCACGCGCTAGTAGGATTTGTGCTATGCCCGTCAACACCCTTTATTTCATTTTAAGATTCATGAATTGACATGCAATCCTTCCAAAAAAAAAGAATACAATATCAATGCATTCAATAGGTAGGCCTACGCCGACTCTACGTTGTTTTGTTACCATTTTAATGCCGGATTACTCCTTATTTACGTGACGCGTGATTGGTTAAAAATTTTCTCCGTGATGCGTGATATCACTCAAACATTCGGCGTGATGCGTGATCGGTACCCCCCTTTGCCACCCTCATTATAAATAATAGTACGTTGTTTTGTTACAGTTAGCCGAAAACCATCTCCGAGTTATTTATAGTTCTCGTCGCTTCGCTTCGCCGTGTTTGTTTACACACGCAATTTCAGCAGTCTGGGTCACAGGCTCGTAGTTTAAAAGAAGAATATCCTTCAGAAGCTGTAAAACGACTGAAATCGTCTGCGAAAATAATTCGTAAGCCGCTGGCAACGAAAAATAATTCATGAACGTGATTCAACTGTCAGGGAGATAATTCCCGCATTTCTGGGACTTCACTGCTGATTGCGAACCCGCGGTACAATTCAGAACTGACCGAAAGAGTCAGATAAAAATAATTCTTATCAGAAAGACGACAATAATTCAGAAGAAATCTCCAAAACCATTTGTAACCGAGCGACAAAATAGACAACCAATTAGAAGCCAGCCAATTTCGAGTCGCTTGATCACTTACCCGGGATCGCCTATGGCTTCGCCGCTCATGGGTACAGCTCCTCGTGAAGAGAAAACAAAAATCCGCTGCCTCCCCAGGCAAACTAACAAGAAGCTTATTAAACGGCGATTCAACTTATTCAAGACATGTAAAACTTACGCATTGAATGACGAAATTTTCATTGACGAGTTGTTTACAAGCGAGTTTGCCAGAATGTCTGCACACATTCGTCAGAATGTCTGGGATTCTGAGAAATATTTCAGTTGCTTGAATACAGAACGTTACTCTGTACCGGACAAAAATAATTCTGAACAGAAAGAAAAGGGTAATTTCTCCAATAATTTCTAATTTCTAATTTCTCTAATCGCTCAAATAATTTCTCTTATGAAAAACTACGATTACATCACGAATAATTAAAATCCACCAATCAGCACTTCCAGGTTTGCGTCCAAAATTTGGACGCAGACATTCGATATTCTGAAACTCGCATGCAGGCTCCCCTTCGTTGCCGGCGCTTCGCGCCGGAAAATAGCGCCCCTCCGAGCCAGGAGCCTGTTTGCAGGTTATTTTTCATACCTAAGGACATTGTGTTTTAGAAAATAACTGCATGCGCTACACATAAAATATGTACTTTTTCTGTTCTGTTCACCCCCGCAACATGGCGGATTGAGTATGTTACTGTTTTTATATAGCTTAGGGACGGTTCATTATTTATGGAGATGACCGGGTCGGATAAAAAATGACCGGGTCATAAAAAAATTTCTTTCTGAAACGACGGGCTATGAAGATTTAAAAGGGCAAATTGACCGGGTTCTGAAAAAACGTCCTTTAACAATTTATTTTAATAACATTTGTCACTTCAAATTAATACTGCTGCTATATACTTGTACTGAAGCACATATTTCAATTAAATACTATCTGACATAATAAGCTTATATTCAAACGAACCGTACTGTACTCATAAATCTGTTCCCAATCAGGGAATCGGAAACTCGCCAGCATACTGAAAAATATATACCTTAACTACTTGTAAAACGTGAACTTCCAAGCTTCAGCGTTATGAAGGTTTAATACATGCATATCTGTAACAAATACGAATCCAACGAACTATGAACACGGCCAGATTCTGTTGCAACGTATCGAGAACGTTCTCAGCGACTTTACTAGACACCAGGCTTCTCGCATCTTTTCGATGCCTGGCGGTTTTATTATTAGTTGTCCGTCAAATATTACATTATTTTCTGGCGAAATATAATTAATTATAGGCTAATTTACACGTTGCGAAAATTACAGATTTCACGGGATATTGTTCACGTTCTTCATCAGAAGATATTAAAAATGACAGTGACGATTTAGATTTTTGTCGCAATCTGGACAAGAAATCACCAAAACAAATTATATCTGCAGTATTTAAACTAACAACAACTTAAATAACCTATTGGATACCATTTATTTTTCAAGAAGTTCTTAGCAGAAAAGTTTTGAATGAAAAAAGAAAGTTCATGTACAATGCTTGCACTGTACAAAGAGCGCGCGCACGATTTGTCGTGGCCGAAAAATCGGCCCGACAAATCGCAGCGTGTAAATAGGCCTTAATTGTCTACTGAATCGTCAATGTCATTATCTTCTGATGAAGAACGTGAACAATATCCTTTGAAATCTTTAATTTTCTCTTCCATTTCTTTTAGTTTTTTCTCCACATGCTCGTTTAGACTTGTTGCGAAGAACCCGGCCCGCATTGTTTTGCAGGAACAAGAGGGCATTGAAATGGGAGCGAGGTTGAAGTGTGGAAAGGATAGGTAAATTTGCTTCGTGAACTTTCAATGGCCTCTTCAGCTTGATTTCGCCTCCGTCATTTGCCTCGGCAACTTCGAGCAACACTTCTTCAGTGCAACAAAGCTTGTTCAGTACATCTTGCCTTCTTTCTTTCTGTGCTTTTATTTTCCTTTTCATGGCTTTCTCAGCATTATCGCGGGCCTGTTTTCGTTTCCGTCTTCGTTCGGCGCTTGTTGTCGCCATTTAAATGTAATTTAATGATAAGCTGAATTCTATAGCTACAGGTTAGAACTAATCTCCTTCGTGGCATTTTGTACTTTTTTTTTTTTTTCCCTGTGATGGATAACACAATTACAAGTGGTCTTAAAAGCTTCAAAAGACATGTACTGGTGCATGATAAGCCCTCTAGTGTACTATTTTGTTTTCAACCTCCTGTAAGCGGACACCTCCCGTAACCGGACACCTCCCTTAAGGGGACACTTCCCGTAAGCGGACACTTTCCCTTGATCCCGAGGGTGTCCGCTTACAGGTGGTTTGACTGTATACATTGTAATTTAATTTGATGCACTATTTAAACTCCAGACAATTATTTCCTAATAATGAGTTTTATTCCTAAATTTGTCTCCTAAGACATGTCCAAAAAAGACTTCAAGGACAAATCAAATTGGATATTAAAGGTACATGTCCATGTCAAGTCTGCTTTTTTTGTCATTTTGGACATGTGACCTGAAAAAGCTGATCCCCAGTCCCTTTGGACTACCCTGGTGAACCCTGGTCAGTGGACACAATGTTTATCAATAATTGAACAACACCTCTTAGCAGATGCAATAATCAAATATCACACGGTATAGTAAGGTCTGTTGTACATGTAGTTGTTTAACTTGCCAGTACTCTAATATACATTTTAGGAAGTGCATTTTTTTGTAAAGATTCAGCGACAGTTCTTAATCAGCCCTTCTGGCAGGCTGCTAGTAAAAAGTATTACGCTGTCTTGAAGTGTCTTCATCGACTGAAATTTGTTATAACATCATGAACCCTTTGGAGAATGGGCCAAAAAATTAATATTGACTCAAGGTAAATAAAAATGGTGACACTGATTGCTGACTTCATACACAGTGTATTTCAAGATGGTTTAGACAATTATGTAACTTAATATATAAATTAAACAAAACCAAGCTTAACTTACAATGTTGTCTAAATTTTTGTTATAGTTATCTTTTTGTCTTGCTGAATAATATGGCTCCCATTTCGGGGTTCGTGAAATGCTCAACATACACGTACCGGATTCAGCTTTAATATATGAGATTTAATATATGGGTACAGATGTCCCTCAGTCGTAAACTTTTCACTTCCACTGGCCAGTGTGTTATGTGTTAAAAGATAATTGCTGTTATTGAATAAATGGTGCGACTTTGAGTATAACACATGCTGTACGTGAGTTACCCGGTAAATAATTTTATAGCAGAGTGAACATGTGAGCGGATGTTATATAACGTATGTTACTTGTGAGTTCATATGATTTGGTGCATATTTATGTCACGCAGAAATGTTTAAAATATTGTAAAATTTGTTTGCTCTTCAATTCTTAGACTTCACACTTAGTGTGATGGAAAATTACATGTATAACTGATCTGTGGATTTCAAAATAATGGATTTGTAGCATTTAGGGGAAATGTCACTGTATTGCTATCATTGCTTGCTTACTCGGCTCATCCAGTTTTGTTGTTCACACAATGGATATTTCTGTCATCCTAAGATGCGTTAATTACCACAGTGACGTTGCTAAATTACAAAACGTCAAGAACAACTAAAATTATACTTACATTGTTTCGTATTTAGGAGATGCATGGCTCTTAGAGCCCTTTCATTGGACTGTGCATTAAGGGATTCCCTCTGTCCTCCCGTAAAATGCTTTTGCTATAGCTTGGTAATAAGTAACTCATGTCAGGGCCAGGGTAGTGTTTAAACTAGTCACAGTGTATTTATGCTAATCAGGTGTCCCCGGATAAATAAATGACTTAAAAATGAATGCAAAAAAATGGAGGTGACACCAACTTTTATTTAGCAAAGTGAATGCAATGGCTCACAGCTGTTCATGTGGTTAGTTTTCTTCCTCTGTGCACGGGCTGAGTTGCATGATGTATCATGACATTGTGACATAAACTGTATGTGCAGTAAGGATGCACATAAACAATGAGTGCAAACATGCTTAAATTAAGTTTTCTATTATTTTCATCAGACTGCTGAAGAGGCATCCCTTGGTATATTCAGTATACGCATAAGGTGGATTTTCTACGACTTAAACAGTGAATGGAATTTTTTACAATGACTAAAATATTTTCAATTAATATTGATACTGTCTGTTTGTAAAAAGCGTTGTAATGTAATTATCTGACCTTCCCTTTAAATCATAAAGGGTCATTCTCAACCAGGGTACATTGCTTTCTGAAATTCTGTTTCTGGCCATTTTTGGGTGCTGGGAAAATGGCTACCCAGTGATTATTGCAAAAATTTAAGGTTGTATTGAGGTACATGTACATTGAAACATTGGCAAACTGGATTCCTTTCTTTCTTAAAAACATGAAAACAAAATAGTAAATTAAATTAATTATAAACAAAAAAATTTGAAGAGCTGTCAAAGTGGTTTAGATCACTTGATGGATAGGACATTCTTCTTAGTGAATTTGTTATATACATGTACTGTTTGATCATCCCCAGATCATACAGAATAGAGAATTTAAGCATCATGACAACGTTCTTACTTTTTTCAAAAGCTTTGTCATCTTCCAAGTGAATGTACACTGGTTGATATGGGGAAGATATGGTAAGTGACAATAGTTTTTATAAAAATGACCAGTACATTTAGTCAAATCAATAACCTTTTATGTGTATCAGAAAGTCTTTTTAATGTATTATTTAAATTTAAATAAATATATATTTTTTCAAATACTGCTGTATTATAAATCAATGTAAATGGTGTTATTATGCAACATACATGTAGCATTTGACATTGCAAATATGCACCAAAACAATGCAAATACAATGTATGATACATTATTAATTGACAGCATTCTAGAGTGGAAATATGCATCAAAACGAGTGCAAATATGACATTCTTCTGACCGTGCACTAGCAAAAACAGCTTCAAAAACTTATTTTTAGGAGATTTCTGTCGCAATCGGTATAATAAACAATAACTATTATTATTCAATGAAAAGTTGTGCAATACGGCTGGGCATTTTTACTCGTCAGTAAATACTCAGCCGTATTACACAACTTCACGCTGAATAACCTCTATTTACTTTTAAGGGTCAGCGCATTTTTGTTTTTGCTGCCCCCTCAAACTCTATATAGTTAGTATGAACCCTCTCAACACCACAATTACACGTAGCGCCTTTGAAAAGAAGGCCATGTGGTGTACACATATTTATTTACAGGATTTACTTGAACGGCGCAGATTTTTCTTCAACGTTGTTGAAGTTCTTTTCTGGACTATGGTCTACGGAATATGTTAAAATTATTTAATTATAATATATTATTTCCGGTTTCACTTGTAATAATAATAATAATTAAATAATATATTATAATTATAACTAGTGTATCCAAAAGATAATAATTGCTGCGGTAAATTTGTTCTAACAATGCTGTTTTATCGTCTCGCTGGTATTACAGAATTTTCTCTTTCGTTTTTTGAGGGGAAGCAAAACAAATGTAACCGGGATGAATCGACGAAAATTCCAGCTAATAAGACTAATTTTGGTTTGTAATTCACGCATCAAGTTCCTGCAATGTCTGTAGAATGTTGTTGAGTAAAGGACGCGTTCACCACGAGGAAGGTGTGAAAATTTAGGTTAATTACTGTGTGTTCGCGTCTCCCAAGCTCAGCTCAGGTTTCGCGTCCCCAAGCGCTCAGCTCAGCTCAGTCTCATCGACCCCTGTCGGAGTGATTTCAAAATAAATTTGTCTTTTATTCCATACAATCTTCGAAAATCTTTGCCATTCAACGGTCCTATCACCATGCCTCGCAGTCCCCGCTCAACTCGTATAGTAGTCTTCGACACTTCAGTTCCGATTTCGACTGGGACATGTTGGACCAAAATCCTGTATTACAAATCTCGCAGCGAACACTGAGCTTGAAGCAGCAAGCGAGGCTATTGTTCGTGGCGCAGTGCATTCTGGCCCAAAATGTGTTCGTGGCGCAGTGAATTCTGGTAAAAAGCGATCAAATCGAGATTTTTCCTAGCTTATATTTTTTTCTCATATATTTCTCTTAAATTCTGATTATGTTGCTGCTCACTCGCTACGCTCGTTCCGCAGCAATAAAAACCTTCCCAGCACCCTTTGCACCAGAAAAATTTTCGATGTCAAATAACTCTGTCAATTTTGAGTGTATGAGGATACTACACCACATGCTATTTGCAGCTACCATAAAATACCTATTTTATTTGACTATGTGCGATGACGTCATCAGTCACGTGACTATGCCCCCAAATGCCTTTCAACGTTTTTTAGGAACATGTTTTGATGAATGCAAATACAGCCAACGTGGTAAGGAAGGCATTTGCTTGCAACATTTCCGCATGCCCATTATTACTCTGGATTTTTAAAATTAAGGGGGCTATACACAAGAGCAAATAGGGGTCTGGGGACAAGTATCTTTGTATACATGTATCTTTGTAAGGGTGAAATGCAAAGTTAAATTATTTCGTATGTTGGTAGATATAAGTCTAAAAATAGAGCGTATGCACTCACGTGGCAAGCAGCTATGCAAATTTATTGGAACAAAAGAAAGTGTTAACATAAGAAAAGCGTTCAAATCCCACAGGATTGTTTTGGTACACCAACATGGCCGCCGTTCTATTGTTTTGGTACACCAATATGGCCGCCGTGACGTCATGTGCATACGCTCTATAAGTTCTTTATAAACGTCATCAGTATGACGTCATGAAACACGTGACCAGAACGCACGGAAGTTGACTGATTTTTGGAACTTTTTGGAACCATCAAACTTTTTTATTAACTTAAATAAATCTCCGTTTTTCCGCCCAGGTTAAAATTATGTTATTTTTGTGTATAAAAAAGGCGATTATTACTCTTCTAGTAAAAATGAAGGTGGCGAAAAAAAGTTTTACACGTTAGAAGGCCTTGAAAATCCATCCTTTCCTGATCCTGTTCAGCGACTTTTCAGTTTAGAACTATAAACAAATCTGCATAAGTGGTTTTTATCTTACCTCTTACCAATGGCGTTGGCAGTTTTTCTGTAGCATTTTTCTTTCATACCGATCAGGGGTTAGATTTTTCTTTATTCCCCCACCCTCCCCTCCCCTCCCCTTCGGTCCACTTCCCTCCCCTCCCCTGCTCGGGTTTGCAGGAGATGGTCAGCGGGAGGACTGGTTCGAGTTTTCACGACAACGGATCCGCCATTTTTGCGTGTATTGAAGCGTCATCACAAAAAATTTATTTTATTTCGTCCATTCAGAGTCCTGTTTAGTGGCAAAAAGCTGGCGAAATTGCTTTACAAACTGTCCTTTTCGTGGCTAACTTACGATATAGCGCAAAGAAGTCTGCTTAGAGTGTATATGTAGTTCCCCGGTCATGCATGTGCTGGTCGCGATGAAAGCCTGAGATTCTCAAACTTGGAAAGGACAAAAAAAGCTGGAAAAGGTAAGTGATTTGAGTTTTAAATTACATGTAGTAAGTTTAACTTTCAACCTAATGTCCAACTGGACAGGGTTCAGGGTTATTTTAGACCTTTTGGGGCGATTGATTATTAGTTTCTATTTGTTATTGTGCACATCTAACTAGTTTAAAATTCGTTTATTTTGTTAAGCTTAAGCTTAATTACAAACAGATTGGCAAAAGTCTGCGACTTTGAGCGCTGAAAAAAATTAAATATCACAGGGCGTAACATGTCGATCAAAATCGATCATCGAAAACGTAGTCGATAAGTCGACAGTACTCGATATTTGTCGATAATTGTCAATCGACAGGTTTAATTTGTCGATAAAAGTCGATAATCACAAGATTTTCATGGCTACGAAATTAACCAAACTAATAATAGCTCGAACGACTTTTCTATGGAAGCATAAACCGTGTTTGATCGAAATCAAAACATTCTTCTAACAAAAAATGTTAGATAAACGTCATCTAACATGCCGGCTACACGTTCTAACATTGTTGAACCAAAAAATGTTATATAACAATGTTACAACATGTAGCCGGGGCTTAACGGCAATAAACTTACATAAAAAAAAACTGAGCAACCAAGTGGTTTGTTATTCAATGTAGAATTGAATAATCACCTTAAGAAATGATAAACCAAGATAAACAGTGGTTTGTTCAGTGCTTGATGGACCCCAAAAAGCTGTTTAATTCTGTTAAAATTGATAAGCGCTGGAGTTTAATCAGGTTTTATGAGAACAGGACACAGAAGCAGCGTGACACAGTGTGACAGAAGGTGGCGATCAAGAAATAGCATGAAACTGAGATGCATAAATCGCTGATAAGACATAAAATGATTTCACACGAAAATGAATCACTTTATTGGAAGAAAAGAGTAGTTTCTCATTTCGGCTTGTGTTTATTTGAGCTTCCAATTACAGTGTAAAATCGGTAAAATAAAGTCTTGACATAGCCGATCCTGCTTTGTTTATCCGTGTTCACCAACAACGATCAATTTAACAACAACAACAACAATTTATTTTCAAATAATAAAACAAAATACATATGTATATTAGCAACCCGCAAATAACTAAAGTTAATCGTGGCGGGTTGCTGCACACTTAACAATTACAGAAGCTCACCTTAAAGTAAATGACTGATAACATTAGATACGATTTTTATAGACTATCAAAATTATTGACATGTTATGCCCTGATATCAGCTCGATAGTAGCTTTCGTGGTAATTTTCGAAGTTAATACATATGAGTGGGCTTGGAATTGATGGAGCCATAATCTGTTCTTCAATTCATTTATTTAATAATGCCCAATCTTGCAGCATGTGTTATAACTCAGAGTTCTTTCTACCATGTTTTTAGAAGCAGCTGGTAGAAATAATTAAATTTCTAAGAGACACAATGTAATGTATGCGAGTTACATGTACATGTACATGTACATGTACAGTGCAAATGCAGTTTTGTATAGCAGAGTGTACATGTGAGCTGATGTTATATAACTTATGTTACATGTGAGTTTGTATGATTTGGTACATATTTATGTCATGCAAAAATGTTTAAAATATTTTAAAATCTGTTTGCTCTTCAATTCTTAGACTTCAAACTTAGTATGGAAAATTATAACTAATCTGTGGATTTCAAATGGATTTGTAGCATTTTGGGTGCTGCGAAAAAGGCCACCCAGTGATTAGTGCAAAAAGTTAAGGTTCTATTGAGGTACATGTACATTGAAACATGGGCAAACTGGATTTCTTTCTTTCTTAAAAACATGAAAACAAATAGTAAATTAAAGTAATAAACACTTGATGGAGGGCCTAACATAGGGTTGGCGGGATGCGGGATAAGCGTTTTTTCACTGCCGGGATGCGGGATGAAAGAAAATTTTTAAGGCGGGATGCGGGATGGTTAGAGGTGGGCGGGAAGCGGGAAGTTCGTCATTTTCATGGCGGGACGCGGGAATTCTTGTTTTTTCCGGGTGGGAAACGGGATGGATGACAACAATGCACTCGCCGGATATTTCATGATTCCGGGAAGGAAGACAAGTCTGGATGTTCACATAGGTGATTTTTTTAAACCGTTTTTTCTATCCTGTCTTTCCTTTGAAATCATTTCAGAAGTCCTGATCTTTATCAATCCGAATAAGCACCTTTCATGGTGTCGCAATTTTGTCTCAAGGAACCATTAAAATGCTAAAACAGGAAGTAGCAAGGGGTGACAGACCGCACAAACAATCCCGTTGTGAAACTTATTTGACACCTTTTATATTTTTTTCTCTAAGGAGTGTATCCACTTACTTACTATAGTCAGAGACTCCTTGTCTGAACTCAATTAGATCACTTAACTTCTGTGTTTTTATTCATTATTATGTGCAATCTGCAAGGCTTTTCAATAGTATAAGGTTTTTGATTTTGTAGATATGTGTATTATTCATGTACTTGTTTTGCCCCGCCCCGATTAGCTTTCCAGCTATTTGCAGGGCAAACAAATCATTCAACTCTTCCATTATTATACTAAGAATACATCGTTGTTGTTGTTTATTGTTCCACTTTAAACGCATTTTTCCTTTTTTGGATTTTATTTTTGATAGAGTTTTCTCCATCGGTTGTATGGAATATGCGGTGTGTGGAGTGCGGAGTGTGGAGTGTGTTAAACGCGAGGTGTGGACAATAAGGATTACGTATTTTGTGGAAAAAACATAAAATATAAGGTAAAACTGAACCAAGGAAATTTTTTTCTACAGGGCAACTTTTGCCAGTTTTCAGTGAAATTCACAATCTCTATATAAATACCGGAATTAGTGTTGTTATCTCAAAAGAGCTGGTATTTTCATACATGCATACAGAAAACAGCCTGATCCTCTTAACTGCAGATATTTATATTTAAATCATATTGCTACAGCATTTCAGATTGGTGAAAATCCAGCACTCTGTAAATGGACTGCTCAATAAAAACAAGTCCGTTTAACATTGGGTTTTTGCGCTGAATATGCAAGAAGTTGGGATGATAATAGGGGATCGTGAAGTCAGCGCTGTAAACCAACCATGCCCCGGTACTTTGACCTCCCGTTATAACAGTCACCTTGGAGATCACTATTTGATTTGTGATCGGACACAGTTCCCTAATAGCGAGAGTCACCGTCAGTAATTCTTTCAAAGAAACACACACAATTCCCATATCCCAATTTCAAGTATTATATAAAATTGCCATGAAATTGCAAATTCTCCCTAATAACATTTTTCAGACAGCCCTAATTGAAGCAGTGGTAATTGAGCAATGCACATTGCCTTACCGGACGCTTTGCAAACAATGTCATCGCAGATTTCGCAACGAAAGAATGCCGGCGCGGCTTCAAAACGTGCTCTATCTACTCAAAATGCTACAGAATTAAGTTCGAAAAGTTGTAATGGTATGAAATGTAGACATATATGAACTAAACTCTTTTGAGATAACAACACTGAAATTCCACCTTGTGTATTCCACAGAAATTCCTATTTATTTATTTATATATTTATTTATTTAATTCCGTCATTTATAGAGAGATTGTGAATTTCAAAGCTTGCAAAAGTTGCCTTGTAGAAAAAAAAAAATTGGTTTAGTTTTACCTTACATTTTATGTTTTTCCACAAAAATACGTATTCCACATTTTCCCCACTCGTCATTTTTCACACAAGCTCCGTGTTTTTCACACTCCGTACTCGCCGCCGCACCCGGCCGCATATTCAAAACAACCTTCTCTATCAGATTTTATGGGTAACCCCTATGACGTTGGCGTGCTTTGAAATTTGTTTTTTAAATTTGAAATTTCGAAGTTAAGTGTGATGTATAAGGGCCTTCGTCGTGGTCCACGCGCTGTTCTCCGATAAAGGAAACTTTTATTTGGCTCTTCAACACTTACTCAAAAGCGGATGAATTTACCAAACTAAACTGACGGACTGCTGTTGTTTACCGTAAACAAACACCGAGGTCGTAATGCATTAGCCCGCAGAAATCGCGTCTTTTTGTCCGGAAAAAACTGCGACTTATCATGCAAAAAAGTATTTTGGAAGCGGGATCGGGATGACATATTCGAAGCAAGCGGGATGGCGGGATGAAAGAAAAAATAGTGGCGGGAAGCGGGATTGGGAAACCCTATTTTAGACCCTCTTGATGGATAGGACATTCTTCTTAGTGAATTGGTTATATACATGTACATGTACGGTTTGATCATTCACTGGTGAGAATTAAAATATTTGTAGTCTCTCCACTATTTATTGAGCCTCCTTTTATGCAGTCATGACAATGCATGACTGTAAGAGGAAAGTGTTAGAATAAACAGACTAGGCCGGTGCCTATTTTCTGAACACACAGCATGAATTACCCAGCATATTCCTGAGCCATTTGTTGCTATGCAATGTAGTAGCCAGCTCTGCATCAACTTTGAAATATGGCTGAAAATGATCCTTCCATTCTTAATAAAAAAAAATACTCTTCAATTCTTGGACTTCTAACTTAGTATGGAAAATTATAACCAATCTTTGAATTTCAAATGGATTTGTAGCATTTAGAGAAAATGTCACTGTATTGCTGTCAGTGACAGTGACACTACTAAATTACAAAACATCAAGAACAACTAAAATTATCCTTACACTGTTTCATATTCATGAGATGCATGGCTCTTAGAGCCCTTTCACTGGACTGTGCATTAGGGGATTCCCTCTTTCCTCCCATGTAATATGAACAGTATTAAGGACGGTGCCACCTAATGGCAAGGTATTTTGCCAGGTTTTTGACTATGCAGGAAAAGTAGATCTTAGCAGGGGCTATCGGAATCCAAAGAGAAAATTGGGGGTAACCACGCATTTTTCGGAGATAATTAAGCTTCAATCTGGAAAAAATGCTGACATCAGCATTTTTTCGAAAAAAGGAAAATTAGATCTTTCTTCGCGGATTTCCTTAGAATTCGGCTTTACATACACAAAAGCAACAATAATTCTAAAAATCTCTAAAACACATAACGAATGGTAACATAACAACTACTGTTTATATGTTTTAAGTTACAAAATCATCACAACGGAGCCATTATAGGCCCTGACAGCTTTCCCACGTTCGCCAAAAATACAGTCTAAATAACTTTTGCCCACAACAAAAAATTAATTGTGTACTTAATATGCTTACCACTTCCATTTTATAAGATAAAAAGTAGGGGTCGCCACGCGTTTTTACAAGTTATATTTAGATGTTTTCAACTTTTACGGAATCGCTTTCGGGGTCCGCGACATTTTTTTCTATGCCCTCCTAGTAAGTTAAATATTGTGCGTGTCTTTTTCGGGGCATGCTGGGATTTCCACTCGATGGCTTACCGTTCAAAACTTTTACTTCGGGTACAATAAAAAGACAAACATTGTAGAATTCAAAGTTAATTCTATTTGTAGCTGTAAGTTGCGCTTTTGAGAAACATTTTTCGGGATTTCAAGGTCAAGCAGCACAGTAAAGGAGTAAAAACGCAAAATCGGTTCACTTCCATTGATTCACAGTGGATCTACGAATTGATTATGTTCCTTCGGACACAAGAACTTTACATAATTTGTGTGCATCTTCTTCCAATCCATTTCCAACTTGAAAACATCAGTGCTATATCGAGATGACTGGTCGGCTGCCGAAAAACTCTAAATTGGCAGGTTAGTCTTTTTAAGGTTATTTGGAGTGAAAATGTAAGAAATATTTGTCGAAAAGTGCTTGAGTTTCGTAATTTCATTTGGCCGCGTGTTTATTTTCTTGTGAAACTCCTGTAGTTTTCATGGATTCTCTGATAACTTTGGGAAAAATTAGTACACTTTAATTAAAAAAAAAATCGTGAAATAATAAAACACTTTTTTGCCGAAGTCTACGGCTTTATTTGATCTAAAAAGATAAGATTTCTTTTTAGTTTATCATGGCACGTTTTTCGCCTATCAAAATTTGTTGTAATGCAATGAAGTCGAGAACTGACACGATGCGACTTCGAAAAACATCACTTTCCTATAATAGAGAATAAAGGAAATCAATTGTACCTAAATGCACGAATGTGTTTACGAAAGATTACACTAAAAACCATGTTTGCCAACAATCGAGGGAGGGAAAACTTTAGTCGGATACTTCTCGGCTGTGGAGCGGCCAGTTTTCTTTAGTTGCTGGCTTCTGAGCCTTGTTTTTATATCTTCATCAATTCTCAAAAACGGTCTTTTTGAAAACGCTTTGCTCATCTCAATTCTTCTTTTCGACGTTTGTTTTATTTAACTGGAACAGTTGTTTTTCTGCTCTTTGTTATATACTTTTTTATTCGCAAAAATGGCCACTGGCAAAAGATTTTTGCAGATAAACAAAAATTTCAAACAACGCGAGTTTGGCCGCCAAAACAAAAACTTGTGCTAATTGGAAATAACAACATGCCAGCCTTTCCTTGGATTATATGCCTTGAGGATGCTTGTTTTAAATATATATAAAAAACACTAGTCTGGTTTGACTTGAAATTTTGAATGGAGGAAAGGAGCCAATGTAAACAATCTTTGAAAGAAAGGCAAAATGTACGCGTTCTGCTGGCGGCATCGCCAATTTAGCTCAAAATAGTTTCATTACCGAAGCTCTGTCGTTTGCAAAATAGAGAAAGAATTTAGCACTTTTAGGCTGCAGAAGGTCTATAAACACATTTTCATAGATTTTTGAGAACTCTATTTATGTTGTAAGTTTAGAAACTGAGCCAGGGAGTTGACAGTTTGACATGAAAAGTGGGCGGAACTTAGCCTTTACCTCGCGCGTTCGCGTTTAAAAAAATAACCAGTGTCTCGCGCGACTGTCGCGCAATGCATGCGCAGAACGTATGCGCAATAACAATAGGTGGCACCGTCCTTAAAGCTGTGACAATGAAACTTGGATGGTATAATTGTACACAGCTTGAACTTGTGGTGTCTTTAACCCATTGCAGTATTTGATTCCCAAATGTTTTGAGTGCTTTTCTAGGTAAAGTCGCACTCGGGCCACGATGGCCCACACGGCCGGAGCTTAACCCGGTTTCCGTAGCATGAAGTAACTAGGAATATTACTACTCCCCCCCTGGATGGGATGCAAGTCCATTGCAGGGTTTCCCCCAACATTTTGTTGCCGGTACCCATTTATACACCTGGGTGGAGAGAGACAGTGTGGAGTAAAGTTTTTTGTCTAAGGAAACAACACGACGGCAGAGACCAGGCTCGAACCACCGACCTTCAGGTTGAAAGTCCGACGCACTAACCACAAGACCACCGTGCCGCCCACGAAACACCGAGAAACATAAAATTGTGTCTAAAAAGTAAGACTAGATTCAGTAGCTGACACTCGAAACCACCATCGTTAACTGAAATGCAAAGTTATATAAACACAAAACTTGCTGGAACAAAAATCCCATGTGGCAATAAGCGGTGAACACAATATCAAACAGTTCTATCCATCCATGAATGCCAAGCATTGTCTTGAAAACTTATATGCTGTTATTCTTCTTTCTGCTTCTCAAGTTAACACACATGAGGCCATGAGATCACGAGGCCTCAATTGTCAACCAATCAGATCAGTGAGACAAAAATATGCATACTCAAACAATTAGTTCTTTGTTTACCTGTAGAAAGGCAATCAAATTGCAAACTGTTTTTACAATCCTCAGTACCTTGCTTAAAGTGAAAGAATAATTTAATGTTACTATAACAATTACAAACAGCAAGCAGGGCTGTCACTGAGATTCAAGTGCTGGGTAAATGCAATTAGTAGGTGGGGATTCTAACAGCTGAGGAGTTCTTTTGGTTCTATTTTGCTAATCTATTTTCACATGGAAGTAGCTGGGGTCACGCTTATAGTAGCCAGGGGAAATACCCGGCCTCTGGCCCTTAGTGACAGCCCCCCTCGGCTGAACTAGGTGCATGTATACCAGCAGTTAAAAAATTTATTAATAAATTCAAGATGCTCACTTGCTATATTATTCAAATTGTTTCTCCCAGGAAACATCACATACTCTACATGTACTGTCATGGATTATGGACATAAACGTCTACACCACATTGTAAACCCACTGCAAATGTGTGATCTTTGTAAGGTATGTTAATTTAAAATTGTTAATATACTAGTTTCCATGTAAATAAGAATAATTGGTTCTGGGTTTACTGTATATTACATGCATGTTTATATTATGTTTTCATCGTAAATACTGAACATTTACATCTATATTTTGGGCCTCTTTGTGCGTCTGTACGACTGCTCCAGCACAGTATTAAGAATATTACTATTGTTTAGTTATACTGTACATGTACTATGCCTATTATATGGACTACACATGCTGGAAACATAACTTGCAAGAAATTGTCTCTTTCATTGCATAGTGACGGTAATTGCATTGCCAATTTCATTTAGCCAAAGCGTCTTGATCCATGAGTTCTTAGGAAGATGGTTCTTAATGAAGAAAAGTAAGAAAACTGAATATTTATGGCCCTTGGGAAGTGCGGGGGGGGGGGGGGGGGGGGGGGGGAATTGCCAAAAATTGCTACAGCTTGGTAATAAGTAACTCATGGCAGGGCCAGGGTGGTGTTTAAACTAGCCACAGTGTGTATTTATGCTAATCAGATGTCCCCGGATAAATAAATGAATTAACCCTATTCGGCCTGGGGATGGGGGGGGGGGGGGCACAAAGTGCCTGCGCTAACTTTGAACATTCATAACTTATTTAATATGTATTCAGACGCCATCAAACTTTGCGACTTTTCCTAAAATTTATCTGGCAACAATTTAATATGACAATTTTTTGATCATGTGACTTGATGTTTCCATGGCAACAAGATTTTGACAGCCATGTTTTTTTTTAAATTTGCATAAAAATTATTTATACCTTTGAATGAAGATAAACATTGTAAAGAAAATGAATGCAAAAAAATGGAGGTGACACCAACTTTAATTTAGCAAAGTTAATGCAATGGCTACCAACCGTTGATGTGGTTAGTTTTCTTCCTCTGTGCACGGCTGAGTTGCATGATGTAGTGTGGCATTGTGACATAAACTGTACATGTATGTGCAGTAAAGATGGACATAAACAATTACTGCAAATGTTTTCTATTTCAACAGACTGTTGAAGAGGCATCCCTTGGTATATTCAGTACTGTATAAGCATGAGGTGGATTTTCTACGACTGAAACAGTAAATGGAATTTTTTACAATGACTAAAATATTTTCAATTAATAATAATACTGTCCGTTTGCGAAAAGCATTGTAGTGTAATTATGTGACCTTCCCTTTAAATCATTAAAGGGTCAGTCTCAACCAGGGTACATTGCTTTCTGAGGTTCTGTTTGTGGCCATTTTTGGGTGCTGCGAAAAAGGCCACCCAGTGATTATTGCAAAAATTTAAGGTTCTATTGAAGTACATGTACATTGAAACATTGGCAAACTGGATTTCTTTCTCTCTTAAAAACCTGAAAACAAATAATTAAAGTAATAAACACTTGATGGATAGGACATTCTTCTTAGTGAATTGGTTATATACATGTACATGTGCATGTACGGTTTGATCATCCCCAGATCATACAGAATAGAGAGTTTAAGCATCATGACAATGTTTTTACTCTTTTCTAAAGCTTTGTCATCTTCCAAGTGAATGTACACTGGTTGATATAGAGTGTTTTCACTGTGACATGACGTCACAGCGGCCATGTTGGTGTCCCAAAACAATAAAACGGCGACCATATTGGTGTCCCAAACTAATCCTGTGGGGATTGAACTATTTTCTTATGCAAAAACTATGTTTTGTTCAAATAAATTAGCATAGCTGCAGACCACGTGAGTGAAATGCTATAGGGCGATCTTTGTTTACACTTTTTGACTCATTAGCATATGTGCATCATTTTCTAATCGAGCTACAACAAAATCAACTCCGAATATTGAAGGAACATACTACCATTAGCTTCTCTGGAAATTTGAACCCGATACACTAGATACTCTTTGTGCAATGCTGTTTTCAAAACTCTAAATTTTACAAAGAATGTATGGGCTCATTAGCGCTTTTGCCACCCAGCAATTTTGCAGTTTTGAATAGCTTATATTTTCTTAAATATTGCATGCAAACAGCTAAAAATTGGGTAGATTACTAAATTTAACAAGCTCTTTCAACTGTTGAAGTCAATTCGTATTTAGCGCAATGTCTTCTCTACGTAAATTCGTATGCTAATGAGACAAAAGGTAAACAATGACGTCAGCAAAGATCGCCCTACAGGGAAAATAAGGAAAGTGAGAAAAGTTTTATAATAATGACCAGTACATTTTGTCAAATCAATAGGCCATTTCCGAGTTGCCTTTAGCCTCTCTATCAAAGCGAGGCTAGGTGCGAAACCTTTCACATGAAAATGAGTTTCCATTCACATGCAAATAAGTTTTATTTGCATGTGAATGGAAACTCATTTTCATATGAAAGGTTTCGTACCTAGCCTCGCTTTGATAGCGAGGCTAAAGGCAACTCGGAAATGGCCTATTACTGTGTCAGAAAGTCTTTTTAATGTATTATCATTGAAATTTAAATAAATATGTATTTTTTCAAATACTGCTGATTATAAATTATATGGTGTTATTTTGCAACATGCATGTAGCATTTGACATTACAAATATGCACCAAAACAAGTGCAAATATGACACGTTATTACACTCTTCTGACCGTGCACTAGGAAAAACAGCTACAAAAACTTAGCCTTCAGGAGAATATTTTTGTCGCATAATAAACATTCAGTAAAAAGTTGTGGACCCCTGTAATACAGCTGGGCATTTTTACTAGTCAGTAAATACTCAGCCGTATTACACAACTTTACGCTGAATAACCTCTATTTACTATTAAGGGTAAGCACACATTACGGAATTGCGCCCATTGAAACACGTCGATCGAAGATGCAAATTTTGCTGTCAATCAAATGTTCTCCTATTATTTCTAAGCGAAAATAGATTCAACAAGTCTATTATTCAGCAGACAGCAGAAGAACAATAGGTCTCTCGCAACGATAATTCGGTCAAGTTTATTGACGCACGTTGCATGACTGCGTCAGAAAAGCGATTCGCACTACATTGCTGCCCCCTCAAACTCTATATATTTAGTACGAACCCTCACAAAACCACAATTAGCACCTTTGAAAAGCAGGTCATGTGGTGTACACATGTTTATTGGCAGGATTTACTTGAATGGCACAGATTTTTCTTCAACATTGTTTAACTTCTTTTCTGGACTATAGTCTGGAATATGTTGAATTAATTATAATGTATTATTTCCGGTTTCACTTGTAATAATAATAATTAAATAATATATTATAATTATAATAAAAACCTTCCCAGCACCCTTTGCACCAGAAAAATTTTCGATGCCAAATAACTCTGTCAATTTTGAGTGAATGAGGATACTACCCCACGTGCTATTTGCACCTACCATAAAATACCTATTTTAATTGACTGAGTGCGATGATGTCATCAGTCACGTGACTATGCCCCCAAGTGCCTTTCAACGATTTTTAGGAACATGCTTTGATGAATGCAAATACAGCCAACGTGGCAAGGAAGGCATTCACTTGCATCATTTCGTCATGCCGGGTATGGTTCTGGATTTTCAAAATTAAGGGGGCTATACAAATGAGCAAATAGGGGGTCTGGGGACTAGTATCTTTGTATGCATGTATCTTTGAAAGGGTGAAATGCAAAGTTAAAAAATTTTGCATGTTGGTAGATATAAGTCTAAAAATAAGTTTTTTATCAATGTCATTAGTATGACGTCATGAATCACGTGACCAGAACGCACGGAAGTTGACTGATTTTTGGCCCGGTTCTGGTTCCAGTTCCGTTTTTATTAACTTAAATAAATCCCCGTTTTTCCACCCAGTTAAAATTTATGCCATTTTTGTGTATAAAAAAGGCCATTATTACTCCTCCAGTAAAACTGAGTAAAAATGAAGGTGACGAAAAAAGTTTTACTCCTTGGAAATCCATCCTTTCCTGATCCTGTTCAGCGACTTTTCTGTTTAAAACTATAAACAAATCTGCATAAGTGGTTTTTATCTTACTTCTTACCAATGGCGTTGGCAGTTTTTCTGTAGCATTTTTCTTTCATACCGATCAGGGGTTAGATTTTTTCTTCCCCACCCTCCCCAGTCCCCTGCTCGGGTTTGCAGGACATGGTCAGCTGGAAGACTGGTTCGAGTTTGTAAACGTGGTCACGTCAGTTATGTCAGTCACGTCAGCCGGCGTCATCTAAGAAAATTTTTCATTTTTTTCGTCGACACAATCGTGTTTAGCGAAACGTACGTGGTTTGCGAAATTGTCTTCCAAACTGCTCTTTTCGTTGTCAACATATGGAATAGCGGAAAGAAGATTATGTCACGTTTGTGGCCTCGAAACTCCGTAGTCCGCAACTCCTGTTCCGGAGAAAGCCAACAACAAAAGCTAAGTGATTTGTACTATAAAAGTCCAAGAGTGCCTTTTGCCTTCTAGCGACTGATTGACATTTTGTATTTAAAACTGTGTAGTACGTGTGCAGAACTGATTTACAATTTGAACTGATTTACAATAATTAAGCGTAATTTTAGACGTAATTAGCTGAGCTTATATTTGTTTACAAACAGAGCGAGCAAGCGGCGAGGACCATCAAAGACTCAAGCGGACGTAGAGCGGTGGACTAAATTATCAGCTCGGTAAGTTTAAGGACGTCCTTTAAGCTTGAGCTTATGTTAATTAAAGAATTAAAACGGTTAATATTTAAGATTAACGAGTGGTTTATAGTCGCTTCATAATTTAGTGGCAATTTCCGAAGTTAATCCATAGATAGTAGTAAGCTAATAAGCTTGCCGCCAACATGTTTATTCGTTTACCGGTGTTACAAAGTGGTTTCGCTGCACGTTAATTCACTGCATGCCATATTTCATGCAGTCTTTTCGCTACATCTTGTGTTTTGCTGTAACTTTTCCTAATGGTAATATAATGATAGCACCAGTAGCGTCGATAATAATTCACTGCATGCCATATTTCACAATGTTTCATGCAGTCGTTTCGCTCCATCTTGTATTTTTCTAATGGTACTTTTCCTAATGTGGTAATATAATGCTACAAGCACCAGTGCAGTAGTGTCGACAAATTGAGCATTATGCTCACTAGTTTTCTGTACAGTTTACAGCCAGATGTAAGCATATGTGATAGGAAGTTTGTGCCAAACATTTTCACTCTTATGATAATGTGTACAATGAATGAATTAATATCATCTGAGAGAATGTGATCATCACCTTTGTTCATTCTCTTTTGTTATTACTTGTGTGACAAAAGTAAAAAATAAAATAAAACTAGTAGTAATCATGGATTAAAAGAGTGCGTTCGTTTGTTAACAGCTGAAAGAAGTAGTATTGATGTCGATTTTTGCCCTGTTAAATGTTTTTGTTTACATTTAGCTGCCACTTGAGAGTGCAATCAACTCACAAACATTTTGCTTTAGTGTTATTGTTGTGATTCGGAAGAAACAGCGTGACAGCTTTGTTTCTTTTTTATAGAGACCTATTCCAGTTCGCATTAACTCAGCTATATGCAAATATATATGCCGATTGGAAAATTCGACTAAAGTCATAAGCGAATAACATTGAATATTTGACATACAGGACATGCAAGCAGCAGCACAGATGATGTGATTCAAACATAAGCTTACTCGCTCGATCTTCGATAAATCTGGACAAAATCATATTAAACAAATCAAATTTTATTTAGTAAAATAACACATAAACTTACATAGTCGTGAGATCCTAGCAGTGATAAAGCAAACAAGGACCGTCGATGCTATTTATAGATCGACGGCATTCATATTTAAAAACAATTTCGTCTCCCTGAAATGTTCGTTATCAATTTTGTTGTCAAACTTCTGCCAGACTTCATTTCACTTACCATATGATAAAAAGCAGTCAATTCTCAACTAATTTTCCAGCCGTTGAAAAGGGTAAAGTTGCTTTTATATGTGCTACATAGACCTACAAAAAGCGAACCTTTTGTGACATTGCAGCCACAAGCAGGTACCAGTCTTTGACTGAAGTGTGCGATAAAGATGCACGTTAATGCACATGACATAATTCAAGATGGCGCCGAAATGGTACACGAACGATGAAAAAAAATGAATAACAAAAAGATCTCCATGGTATCAAAGGACACCCAAGATTAGGATGCGTTCTCCTAACATTGAACCCAAAAATCACAGTTATGCAGCAACTGAAGGAGTTGCAATTTGAGGCTAAATCATACTTGTGATTTCAACGTTGAGATATCTGTTTACGGCCTACATTTCAGTTTTTGTTCTCAATTTGCTTAAGATTGGTTCTGTTTGGTGCTTCAGTTATGATTCTTACTAGCCCAAATGGCTAGTGAAATCAAAAATTCACTAGCCAAAACTGAATTTTTACTACATGTAGTTGGCTAGTTGGCTACCGTTAGTCTTGAGTACTGAATTTATATATTTAGTAATGCCCAATCTTGCAGCATGTGTTCTTTCTACAATATTTTTACAAGCAGCTGGTAGAAATAATTAAATTTCTAAAGAGACACAATGCAATGGGAAAGTTTACTAATCTACATGTACAACAAATTAATGCTAAACGCTATAATTAATGGTGCAATAAAAGACAGTAAAATTTTACTGTTTATGTGCTAATCAATTTGAACCTTCAACATCCCTTTCCCCTCCCTCTCCTCATGGGCAAACCCTGGGCATTTTTGCATCTGGCGAGTAGGGAATTTGACACAAAAGGCCCTTGCGAGACTCCAGCAGAATAGATGTGGTCACCATACATATAGTTTAATGAGATGGATGAGTGTTTTGTAACATAAAGGGCTCTCTACAGCTCATTAGAATTATTTTTTAAAAGTATACATGTAGAATGCAATAATTATAACTAAGTACAATCGATAAAATGACAGCTTGTAGATTTTGTCGCTTGAAATAGTGAACAGGAATTGAAGTAGTGAATTGCCAGTCAATGTGTTGAAAGTGAAGGTCACAGATCTCTCCTGTTTCATAAAATGCATACTGTCCGCAGAGCAAGAACAGCCATTGTATGGCTTATGAGGAAACACTGTAAATTGAACAACCGTGATCTAAAAATGCTACTTTGCACTGAGTTGAGTTGCTAAACATGTTTAGTATATTAAGTAAAATTAATTTCCACATCATGGATAGAAGCTTGCAAGGGATTTTTTCTAAACCCCAGCAACATTGCTAAAAGCTAATGGATACATGGGGGGAGGACATTCGGTACTAGGGTAGGGCAGTTAAATGTGTCAAATGCCAGGGGAGTTGCCTGGAGGGCAGAGGCAGTTGAAGTTTTGAATTGTTGTCACATTACTGCCTGACAATACAGGGAGCGCGCAGCAAGTTTTCGAGTGGGGGGGGGTTAAAGAAGACTGCGTAAAGGAAATTTTTTTTTGTGGGTGGGGGGGGGGGGGGCATGCTTGTGGATTTCTATTCAATTTCTCTAAAGTGACGGAGAATGCTATTATAACGATAAAACCATTCATTTTTTTCCACATCTTCAGTGATGTTGCTATCGGGTCTGAAAATTCACCATCACTAAATTGAAATATCATAGATTGTTATGTTATATTACTGATATCAACCTTTAATTACTATAAATAAGCCAGAAATCCAACGATTTTGCTTGAGCTGCCTTGAACTCGATGCTGTATAATTACTCAGCAATTATTGCATGAGGTTGAGTATGATATGAAGAGTTATGCAGATCAAAGGGGTTATCCACCAAAGCCGAAGGCTTGAGCCCGGTGGATAACACCCTCCGAGATCTGTATATTTTCATATCATACGAAAGCCAAGTTCAATAATTGTTTAATTATTCATTCAAAATATTTACACGGCAAAACAAAACGGTAACTGAAAATAATTTAGTGAATGATATTAAAGTTACAAAACAACAACGTGTTTTCCTGAGAGGTCCACAGGAAAAAGAAGCGAAAAAATATTTTACAATCCTCCGTAAGCAAAAAGATGGCGCCGCGCGCGGATTTCTGGGGAAATCGACCAAATCAATGTAAACAATACTTTTGTCGTGACCAGAAGCGTCACGAAAATGTAACTTGTTTTCGCACGAAAACAATGCCTTTTAAGTGCGTCGTTGGGGGTTGTCCCCACAAAAGCTGGGTTCACCAGACCCTTAAGTTTCACTGTTTCCGGAAGGATGAGAAAATAAAGCGAAAGTGAATATCAGCTTTGAGTTTAAGGACGAGATGTTACAAGTGGGCGGCGAGTGATCATGTGTGTAGCGCGCATTTTCACGGCGGACATTTGTACAGATCCAACAACATCCCACCCATTTTTCCTAGACGGGACCTAAAAACTGGTGAAATTGTGTGGCCAGTTGATATCTCGCACCTCCTGGCAGAAAAAAGTTCAGAGGAAAAGGAACACCAGAGCAATGACACGGTGAATGTACTGGAAGTCGTACAGTCCAACTCTAATAGCGAAAGTCCGATCGAGGCAAGCGAGAAAACACAAATAGCCCCCGAATATCTTGACCTACAAACGCCTACTGTCACAGAAGAAGTCGATAAAAAGAAATGTGAATGTCAGCAAGAGATCGGTAGGTTGTTGGAGCGGATAAGAAAGTTAGAGGAGCGTTGAGAAATTGAGAGGTTTGGCTTCAGACTCGGACATGAGATATTTTTTACACCGGACTACCTGATTACCAGACCTTTGTTGATCTCTATAATTTTATCAAACCAAGACCGGAAGAAAATCAAAATCATGGCTGCCGCCCACAAGCTAAAACCCGCGGATTGCTTAGCTCGTCAACTGTCAAATTTTAACCAATCAGCACGCCCCGGAAGTCAAAATTTAAAATCAAGGTAAACAAATGATGCACGTTAAATCTAGGCGCTCGGTCGCTCGCGAGCACCATGTCTCACGGAGAAACTCCCAAAATTACCATACTTTCAGCCTCTGCAATTTAATACCTTGAAGCGGATAAAATCATTATAAATAATAGTACGTTGTTTTGTTACAGTTAGCCGAAAACCATCTCCGAGTTACTTATAGTTCTCGTCGCTTCGCTTCGCTGTGTTTGTTTACACACGTAATTTCAGCAGTCTGGGTCACAGGCTCGTAGTTTAAAAGAAGAATATCCTTTAGGAGCTGTAAAACGACTGAAATCGTCTGCGAAAATAATTCGTAAGCTGCTGGCAATGAAAAATAATTCATGATCGGTCATTCAGCTGTCAGGGAGATAATTCCCGCATTTCTGGGACTCCACTGCTGATCGCAAACCCACCGTAGAATTCAGAACTGACCGAAAGAGTCAGATAAAAATAATTCTGATCAGAAAGACGACAATAATTCAGAAGAAATCGCCAAAACTATTTTTAACCGAGCGACAAAATAGACAACCGATTAGAAGCCAGCCAATTTCGAGTCACTTGATCGCTTACCCAGGATCACCTATGGCTTTGCCGCTCATGGGTACAGCTCCTCGTGAAGAGAAAACAAAAATCCGCTGCCTCCCCACGCAAACTACCAAGAAGCTTATTAAACAGCGATTCAACTTATTCAAGACATGTAAAACTTACGCATTGAATGAAATTTTCATTGACGAGTTGTTTACACGTGAGTTCGCCAGAATGTCTGCACGCATTCGTCAGAATGTCTGGGATTCTGAGAAATATTTCAGTTGCTCGAATACAGAACGTTACTCTGTACCGGACAAAAATAATTCTGAACAGAAAGAAAAGGGTAATTTCTCCAATAATTTCTAATTTCTGTAATCTCTCTAATAATTTCTCTACCGGAAATGAAAAAATACGATTACGTCATGAATAATTAAAATCCACCAATCAGCACTTCCAGGTTTGTATCCAAAATTTGGACGCAGACATTCGATATTCTGAAACTCGCGTGCAGGCCCCCCTTCATTGCCGGCGCTTCGCGCCGGAAAATTATTAGCGCCCTTCCGTGCCAGGAGCCTGTTCGCAGGCTATTTTTCATACCTCAGGACATTGTGTTTTAGAAAATAACTGCATGCACTACACATAAAATATATACTTTTTCTGTTCTGTTCACCCCCGCAACATGGGGGATTGAGTATGTTACTGTTTTTAAATAGCTTACATCAGTTCATGTGACAGCAATGTGAGAGCTTTACAGATTATGTACATTTATTTAGCCACCACAAGTCTTCTAATGTTTTTTTTTCCCTGTGATGGATAACACAATTACAAGTGGTCTTAAAAGCTTCAAAAGACATGTACTGGTGCATGATAAGCCCTCTAGTGTACTATTTTTGTTTTCAACCTCCTGTAAGCGGACACCTCCAGTAACCGGACACCTCCCTTAAGGGGACACTTCCTGTAAGCGGACACTTTCCCTTGATCCCGAGGGTGTCCGCTTACTGGAGGTTTGACTGTATACATTGTAATTGAATTTGATGCACTATTTAAACTCCAGACAATTATTTCCTAATAATGAGTTTTATTCCTAAATTTGTCTCCTAAGACATGTCCAAAGAAGACTTCAAGGACAAATCAAATTGGATATTAAAGGTACATGTACATGTCAAGTCTGCTTTTTTTTTGTCATTTTGGACTTGTGACCTGAAAAAGCTGATCCCCAGTCCAATTTGGACTACCCTGGTGAACCCTGGTCAGTGGACACAATGTTTATCAATAACTGAACAGCACCTCTTAGCAGATGCAATAGTTATAACATCATGAACCCTTTTGGAGAATGGGCCAAAAAATTAATATTGACTCAAGGTAAATAATCAAAGGCTCCTGTGAGCCAACCCGTGAATAAGGGACTGTGTAATAATTAAAGGGGGGTCATACAAAATTTCTGACTGATCAGGGGGGGGGGGGGCAATAACTAAATTCACTCCTTTAGAAGGGGGGGACTACCTAATATTTTCCTACTTGAAGCCCGTTTTCCAACCCCCCTCCCCCATCCCCTCCTGATAATTATTGCACAGTCCCTAATTAATGTTCTATACATCGCTGGGTGATATTTGAGCGACCCTTCCTTATGAAAAGGTGTCAAAACTGACAAGTTTTTGGGACTTTGGTGAATATGGTTGCATAAGATATGCCCGATAGGAACTTGACTGTAGTTGTATTCTTAATTGTCACAAATTCTTTCTATATTTTTAATACAATATTCTAAGAATTGTGTTACATGCACGAGAAATGTTTCTAATTCTATCTATATTGAAGAAAAATAATTAATTAATGATTAGCTGTAATATCTGATAATTTAAATGCTCAGGCGGGCTGTCACTAGGATTTCAAGTTGCTGGGTATATGCAATTAGTAGGCGGGGAATTCAACAGCTAGGAAGTTCTTTTGGTTTTATTTTTCTTTTTTTTTCCTACGAAAGTAGCCGGGGGAAATCCCCGACCCCCGGCCCTTAATGACAGCCCTGAATGCTTCTTTTAAAATTGTGCCATAACAAAAGTTCTCTCAAAAAAGTTGCTTTGTTGTTGCATTGATCTTCAATCAGAAACTTTTGCCATTGGATGATTTAAAAAATAAGTATCAGGGCTGTGCTTTAGCAGTGCCCAGGGGCCTCAGGCTCCTTAGTTTTATCTTCGGGCGACTAGAAAAACTTACTTTTGCATAAAGCTTAAGTGCCTGGCTCCCCAGATTTCATAGTTGGGAGCCTTTGGGCTCCCTGTGATTCTTCTAAGAGCACAGCCTTGAGTATCTTTAATTTGCATAAAATAGAAAGTTTTCTAGTTTTCTTGTTTCTCTTCAGCAATGATTTACTACGGTACATGTATGTCTTGTGTGTATCCACATGCAGGTATTTTCTTTGAGTCCCTCATTGTTAATTTGAATCATACTGTATTTACTACAGTGTGTCTTGTGTGTATCCACATGCAGGTATTTTCTTTCAGTTCCAGTGTTAATTTGAATCCTTCTGTATTTACTACAGTGTGTCTGTGCACAGAGGCACTCGTTGCTGTGATTACAGAGTTCATGAATGCTTCACTAGTACAGTGTACATGTAGGTCTGATATACATGTAGTTGATGGTGCTCCAATAGATATCAGTTACTATTTTGGTAGTGGTGGTAGATTTTTGCATTCTTCATGGTGCATGTATGTTTGGAATTTTGCACTGGTCTGTAATATATCTCAGATTAATTCCACGAACTTTTAGTGATGACTTGTGTCCCGTCAATTACCACTTGAGCCTTTCAACATAATTTGCATCATTGAGGGTGTTGTTAACAAGTGCTGTCTGCTACTTGTATAATTATTGTGGTTGGTACTGTAGTGTTCATCCTTCCATGCTTTGTAGACCATAGTATAAAATGTTTTACCTGCAATACACATTAAAAGTATCAGGTTAGAGTTTAAATAACAAAGTGCAATATTTTATGCATTCAAAATGCTTAGCACTGTATTGTTGCCTCCCCGACCCTACCCTCCCCCTAAAAAGTCAGAAACTTACCTTAACTTTGCATACAGGTTGGATAACTTCCCTCTTATGGAGGGTTTAAGGAAGGGAATGTCAGTTAAACATTCCATCCTCAGCCCAAGGAAATATGAAAGCTACAGTAAGTATCCTTGTATTATGCAAATTCCAGCCAAGTTAACTTTAAGTTTCAATGCAGTCCAAGAAGTTGGGAACATCTAAAGCACAAATAATTCAAAACATTATTGCCTGTGCAAAACATACTTTCCGATTTTCTCTGAGATTTAAAAAGTTGCCCATTATGCTTTAAGATTGTTTCCTTATTCAGTTATAGTTTGCTATATCACATGATGCATCACTGTAGGCAGTATAGGCAAAGTTAAAATCAATGCATTCATACAGCTTTCAGGGAAACAAAGATAGGCTTATGATCACTGTAGTATGACTCCAGGGTACCTGCAGATTGTACAAGTTGTGGTACATTGGTATAAATATGATCTATTTGTGTACGGTAGTCAGTAGTATACTGGTTAATCAACTGTGTGTATCCTCTGTCTGTTACTAGTGATTTTTTGATAGCCTTTTGTTCTGTAGTCTCCTGGATTAGATTAATATTGAAATCCCCAAGCAGTACAGTGGGCATTGTAGGCTCTGTCAAAACTGAGTTATGAAGATGAGTAAGGGCTCCAATTAACTGTGAAATTGTAACAGTTTTTGAGCGGTAGATACCAACAACGTGAATATTTGGAATTGGGTGGCTTAGAACCATGACAGTAATTTCTACATCATTAAAGTTGAACCTGTATGGAATTTCAGTACAGTTCAAATCATTCTTAATGTACACAGCAGTTCCATAACACGTTCTTATGTTTGACTGATTGAAGTCATTTCTGTAAAGAGTAAATCCACTCAGCTGATACATATCTTCTCTATCTGACAAGCAAAGCTTTGTTTCAACAAAAATGTTGACATCAGCTTTTTGAATGTTGTAATCACTTCGCACATCATCTATGTGTAGGTGGAGAGATCGAACATTCTGAAACAATATTGTCTTTGTTTGGGGTGAATCCATAGTATGTAATACTGCTAAAGGGATGAGGCTTGCTTCTGTTCTCAGTCTACTCATTTCATTTTTCACTTTCTCACTAACTGTTATTTTGTTTTCATTCAAATTGAGAATATGCAGTGCAGAACTGTTTCTTACTCGGCTTAAGCCAACATAATGCATGTGCTCTCTTTTGGATTCTGGAAAATCAACAACTACTTCATCTAATGTGTCACCTTGACAACGGTGAATAGTTTTGGCAGCACCAGGTCTAAGTGGAAATTGTCTCCGAAGTATTTGCACTTGACTTTTTTTACTGTTTGTGAATTGTTTTGTTACTTCTAAAATTGGTGTCCAGCTCTTATTTATGTTTGTCCTGTACAAATGTGCATATTCTCTGCGCTGGTTTCTGCCTATGTCAGTTTGTGGAAATGACACCCAAATAATACTTGGTCTGGTGGAATTTTCAACTCTGTAGTCTATTTTCTCTATAACACATTCTGTACCATTAGTGAGTCCATCAGACACATCAATATTAGTTGTCACGTCATATTTTCCATTAGTTGCGACTGACAATACTAAATATAAACCCATCGTCTTTGTTGGATCATCTGGTATGTTACTTTTGATTTGTTTCTTCAGATCATCAGAAATATCCCCAACTATAATGTCAACAGCCTTGATCTGAGTTTTATGAGTTTTAGAGAGGTTATAAAGGGCATTGTTATGAGCATTTACTGATTCATTTGTAGGACATATATGTGAAATGCTTATAGGATAATTGTCTTCTTCAGGCCTTACATTCATTAGTCTTTCATTCAAAATGGCAATATCATCTTTAGAATGCTTTCCCTCTCTCGAGCGATTGAGTAGTTCAGCAAATTGCTTGTCATCTTTTTGTCTCATTATTTCTGTCAGTTCAAAGATGGTGAAGTACTCATTCCAAATGTTGGTTGCTAAAGCACTATAGTCCCTTTGAGAATTTTCAAAGATCCACTTATCAAAAACTGGCTTTAACTGGAAAAGATCTCCAACAGTTATCAAACTTATTCCACCAAATAGCTCCTTAGTTCCCATTATTTGTTGTAATCTTAAATTCAGAAAGTTGAACATGCCACTTCCAACCAAGGAGATCTCATCAATAAATATTACTTTTAGTTTCTTCAGTTGCATCCTAATGGTATTTAGTCTGTCAGGTTGTAGTGCACAGTACTGAAAACCTCTATTGACTGGTAACTTGAATGCCGTGTGTAATGTATTGGCTCTTATGTGGAAAGCGGCTTTGCCAGTCGGGGCTGTTTTCAGAACTTTCACATCATCTGGATTTTCACCTGCGATAGTATTCAGATATCTGATGAGTGCTTCATATAATGCATTAATGACAGTACTTTTGCCAACTCCAGCACCTCCACTTAAGAACAATCTGAGAGGCTCATCTTTAGTTTTTATTGAATGTAAGACATGATAAAAAAAACTGTCGTTGTTTTTCATTCAAAGAGCGGACAAGTGTATGATAATCGTCATCAGAGATGCGCTTTACAATAAGTTCGTCTTGATCATTACTTCTAGGGAAAATACCAATATCATCAAGCAAATCATACTGACTATGCTGCTTGTTTTTGCCAGGGTCAAAGCAACCAAATAATTCACTAGGTTTGTCTTTAACAGCACAGTCCTGCTTATTGATATGTTCTGCATTTGGAGCAACATTGTCAAAGCTGTCACATTCAGCATTACTCATATCTTCCATTGCCTTATCTAGTATTTCTGAATGGTATTCATACTGGCGGCGGTTGCAGAGAATGTCATCCTTAACTTGTTCAAATCGCTCTTGGTAAGTTTGACAGTCTTTAATCAAATCAGTGGTTTCCTTTCGCCATGGTACATAAAGCATAAGTTGTTCTCTACAATGGTTTTCTGGGTCCTTATCTTTATGGTACCTGATAGATCGGATGATTTTAGGCTTCTTTCGTTTTACTAGTTTCATATTTCCTTTAAGTTTGAATTCAGTTGATTCACACTCAGCCTCAGTCACATTAATACTATTAGGGTCATCATCAGTATTGTCATCAAAATTAGTTTCTGGCATGAAGTCATGAAGACCTCTCAATGATGGCTGATTGCTGCTACCATCAGCACCTTCATCTTTAACACAGTTGAACCATGCAACAAAGTCAGCCAAGCACAACTTTTCTAATTGTTTTGGTCTCCTTTGATAGCGTTTAATGATGTTGTCTGATTCTATGTCAGGTGAATTGTCAGGCAGCTCCATGAGCTTATCTAATTTCTTTAATAAAAATGTCCTTTCATCCGGAGGGGATGTACTGATAAACTGAAAAGTACGGGAAGATCTTCGCATTGGCATTTGTAATACAAGATACACAGCTTCTTGAGCACTGATTTCAACTGCATTTAAAAATTTGTTTCCAATGTGCCTAACTCTATTTGTAATATCTTTATTACCTGATTTAGCTTCTTCAGATGCTTTTTCTAGAAGTCTGCTCATACCTCTCTGGCCTTTTGTAATATAAGACAGTATGTATGTAGCACATGCATAAGGATCTAGTACATATTGCATGTCCATGTTTGCTTGCCAGGCTTTGAGTAAATCAGTGTTATAACTGTTAATCCTTATTTCTGATGGTGTCCTTTTCAAAAGTAATGTGTCACGCTTTAAGGTGTATGTAACTTTCTTCATTTAATTGTAATTTCTTGAGAAAATCTTCAAAACTGACATCTTCACCATATTTCATATGGTCAAGAAGGTCTTTTTTTTTCAGCATTTTCTTTTATCTTTTTCTCGTTCGCTTTATCAAAGCTCAAGTTCTCAAGAGGCGTTAAAATCATTGTTCTTGGCATTGGTGGCAATGGAAAGTTAAATCTACATATCTTATGCCCTGCCTTCTTACAAGTTTTGGCATGCCTGTGCATTTGTAAGTTTACAAGATCCTCCATTTCACTTGAGTTGTCTGGCTTGAGGCAAGTGATATACTTATTAACAAAGCTCACAATTTCTTCATTAGAACTTTTGTCATATTGTGGGGCTTCTTTCACCCAAAACAAACCATGAATATGTGGGCTTCCTCTTTGTTGAAATTCAACTCTGTAAAAATAATCATCTATTTCTCCTATTGGCATTACACTGCTCTTTAAGACATCACGAATAAATAACTGGACCATATGCTCAAAGTTTCTTGCACAAGTAACAGGATCTTTTTGTATAAGATCTGATTTTTGTTCCCAAGTCATTTGCTTAATTTCATTATCAGTGTACTCTTTTTTCTCTGCAATTCTACCCAAAGTTTTAAGAAGATGAGTCCATCTTGTTTCAGCTGCTGAGAAAGAGCAAAACCATGTAGGGTTGCCTAGTTGACGAATCATAGCAAACAAGTCTTTTTTGCACTTTTCAAAATAAGGTGGCGAGCCTCTAAGATTTCTTAAAACTCTGAAACCTTCATCAAGATGTATAAGCTTATTAAGATAATCCTCCGACTTCAAGTCGCCAGCAGTGTATCTTTTCCCCTTTGTCTTACACTTTCTGAGAGAAATTGAAGCACTATCTTGAATTTGCTTGATTTGCAGTTTTTTTAGCTTATAAAAGATGTTAGGGACAGACTTTGCAGCTCTTCTATCCTGACATCTTAATTCCCACTTAACAACTGTACTGTATGATACAGGGACCTTTCTTTCACTGTTGTCAGGTCTTTGTTTTCCACAGAATATTGTGGGGAATGATAGATATTCAGAATCTTTATCCATAAATATCCCTAATGGTTTGTTTCCTTCTCCCGGTGCAAAGGAAATAATTCTATCTCCATTTTCTGTTACATCTGGTTCTTGCAGTAGTGTATCTGTAACACCTGAATGGCGTTCATCAACTTCACACCAGCCATCACTTTCATCTTTTTCATTGGCTGCATTATCAACATCAGCAGAGGAAATTCTGTTTTGGCAATCCTGTGTTTTATTATTTTTAAGAATTTCACCACTTTGCAAATCAGCACTCAGTGTGTCAGGGTTTGGAATAAACTCACTCCAATCTTCATTGGCACTTGATGAACTTATCTTATCTACCCATGTATTCTGTGCTTCTACATGTATGCCTTCACTTTTGAATAAATTGCTTGTCTCTACAAGATATTTGGCTGCATCTAACACTTTCTTAGGTCTTACATTCTGAAACTGATAATGATGCTTATAGCTAAGACGTCTTTTAAGTTTTATTGGAATAGTCTGTGATTCATTGATGGGCCTTGGCAGACAGTGAACAGTTGAATTTACATCACTTGGCACATTAACAACATTTCCATGAATAGACAACTGGCCACCTCTTGGTAATTCACGAATTTGCATGAATGGGATACGAGGTGATATTAGCCGTTCTTCTAATGGTGTCAAATTTAACAACTCAGGCTTCTTAGGAAAACTCATTTTATTGGCTTTAGAACAGCTAGGCAATTTCCCGTTTTTTAGATTTGAGTCACAAGTTGTGCAAATCCATTCAGTATCATCAACACTTCTTAACCCAGTGACACAAGACTTGACAACATCTGGTGAACATGCCTTGTACTTGTTACCGTTACATTTCACTACTGACGACTTGAACCACAACTGGTCACAAAAGGTACATATGTATTCTGGACCACATTTAATGTTGTTGTGAAAAACATTTATCATAGAAATTGCATTGCTTGCATTTTTCTGTGGTTGTAACTCATCATAACCAATTGTAGGGAGTGATGTATTTTGACATTGCATTTTAGCAGCTTGTGCAGTTGTATCAAGTAAATTGGTAACTGTTTTTCTAACTTTAACATTTCTATTTATTTGCATAATGTGTTCTGGATTTTCTGCTTTCCGTTTTCTAAAGGCCTGTTTTCCAATTTTCCTGATGTGTTCTGGATTTTCTGCTTTTCGTTTTCTGAACGTCTGTTTTTTAATTTCCCTTATGTGTTCTGGATTTTCTGCTTTCCGTTTTCTAAAAGCCTGTTTTCCAATTTCCCTTATGTGTGCTGAATTCTCTGCTTTCCGTTTTTTAAAGGACTGTTTCTCGATTTCCCTTATGTGTTCTCGGTTTTCTTGTCGTTTTTTTCTTTTACACCGTTTTTCAATATCTCTCACATGTTGTGTGTTCTGTTCTCTTCTTTTCCTAGCAGCTGTGTTGTTTTTCTCCCTAGTTTTTACAATATTGTTACATCTACTTTGCAACAATTTTTCATTCTCTCTTTTTCTAAATTGTGCATCAGCTCTTCTCATTTTCATGTAGTTTTTCATGTAAACTCTGCGTTTTTCATTTTTATCAATTAGTTCATTTCCAACAAAACTTTGGCCACATTTTGTCTTGTTTGGCATTTCAGAACTTCTTTTTTCTACTGTAGACACATAATGAGTTTCACCTATGTGCCCAATGTAAATGTTTGTACAGGCTCTTGTAACATTCACTGGTTGAACAAGAGTAACAGGAGCAAAAGTTTCATTTGATTCAGCAATATGAATTGATAAATTGAGACAATTGGCCACTGCTTGAATGATAATTGCATCAGCCCATGTTCCCTGACATGACATATTACTTAAATATCCTTGCCAAGAGTGGTCGGTATTGCTCTCTATAAACTGTTCAGGGTTATTCAGTAAATACTGAATGCCAAGGCTACGGACATCAAAATGATTATTAGGACTACCATACAATTGATGTGATACAGCTCGAAAAAAGCAATCACCACCTCCTCCAACATCAAGTGCTATTCTATTTATTTCAGACAACCTGGTTCCCAGTAATGAAACTGAATTGGGACATGAGGCACCTTGTACTGTTAAATTAATATTAGCACTACACTGATCTGATGGCCCTGGATTTTCTTCTATGTCACCACTTAGAGAAATTATTCTACAAGATACATGATAGGTTTGCTCCTGACAGTATTTTAAATGCTTTAACATTCTGTCATCAACATACATGCAAAACAATGGTGACTTCTTGTGCTTTAATGTTCTCAGACGTACAACAGACAGGTACAAATTTTGTTTGAACAAGTACTTTTTTGAGGATAAAGCACACTTTGATCTGGCAAACCATTCACTGAAATAATAACGATTATACTCAGACAGCATAAGTTTGAGCTTACATGAACTTGGAATGCACTTCTTAAGGTATAATTTTGCAGCATCTCGAATTATTCTTGTCTTTCTAAATAGTTTGATAATTTTCCTATAAGGAATTCTGGAAGGTTCTCTGTCACGTTTCCTTCTGGGATGTAACTTAGTAACAAGTCTTGCTCTTGACAACCTACATTTTTTCATTTCATCTGCATGTAAAGCACGAGTGCTTGCTGGATTCCTACGTTTTTCATTTTTATCAATTACCTCTTTTTCTTGCACATCAGCATTTTTCATTGTCATATAATCTCTCATGTAACCTCTTTGTTTTTCAGTTCTATCACTTACTTTCTCTCGCACTAAAGTATCACCACTATTTTTATTGTTTGCTAATTGATAACTTCTTTTTTCTACTGTAGACACATAATGAGTTTCAACAAGCCCAATATAAATGTTTGTGCAAGCTCTTGTGACATTCACTGGTTGAACAAGAGTGATAGGAGCAAAAGTTTCATTTAATTCAGCAATATGAATTGATAAATTGAGACAATTGGCCACAGCTTGAATGATAATTGCATCAGCCCATGTTCCCTGATATGACATATTACTCAAATATCCTTGCCAAGAGTGGTCAATATTACTCTCTATAAACTGTTCGAGGCTATACACTAAATACTCAATGCCAAGACTACGTATGTGAAAATGGTTGTTAGCATTGCCATACAATTGATGTGATACAGCACGAAAAAAAAAAACAATTGCCACCTCCTCCAACACATTCTGATAACCTACTTTCTGGTAGTGAAACTGAATTTATGGCACCTGAAGAATCAAAAGCAACCATGATAAACAATTCATAATTTTGTTTTAGGAAATTATAGATTTCAGCTTCAATATATATTTTTTTGCTTTCAGTTTGCTATATTCTTTGCTAATAGAGATACGTTGAGCACTCGAAGGTAACTCTCTTGTTCAGGTCAGGATTCAATGCGATGAAGCTACGTTGAGCACTCTAAGGTAACTCTCTTGTCCACGTCAGGATTTGAATGGGATGAGTACTGTACGACACACTCAGTTATTGATATTCGTCTTCTTTTACATTGTCTTTTTCTTTGTCTTGTCAATTAACCTTAACTCCCAAATAGTGCCAATATCTCTCTTGTAAAAATCAAAACGCTGAAATCGCTTAAAAAATGCTTCTTAAAATGCTTGCTTGATAAATTTTAGTTAGCTAAATCGTCTTTTGCATACTATTGCATAATCAAACCGTAATGTTCCAAAATAGAACAAAACCCCAAATTCCCGAACACAAACGAAGTACAGCCGATCTAAGCTCTAAAGACAAGTAGTAAATTAAGCCAAAATAGATTTTAATAAAGAAATGAACGCTGTTTCAAGTTTATAATAAGCTTAAGCTTATAACAATTGTAAAAGCTTTAGGTTGAGCTTAAGCTTACCTGTTTTTTCGATGTTTTGTGCAGGTTGCCAAGCACGTCGAACCACGAAGACTCTCTGTCGAAACGCCAGTCCACTCGCCAAGCGATTCGCTGACACAAAGAATGAAGTGTGAGCCCAAGTTAAAAAGAAAAATACTGTCGAACGTCCAAATACATCCAGGAAGAAAACGTAGCCGCTAAAATCGAGCCATTCGTCAAAACAGCCAGAAGGCCTCGCGCCTGGCTAATAATTTTTTCGGCAAGTACATCATGATGGGATCACATATAGTCTCCCTAATGTATAATAAAGACGCGACCAGCCCGCGACCAGCGAGTTTGTGCGGCGGTATGGCGGTACTATAAAAGAGGTCGGGCTTCTAATAAATTATTGGACTATTATTCATACATTTACCGTTACTGTACCACGTTTTCCTTAATCTTGTAAAATCCATTTGAAGTCCGCAGTTTGATTTTAATCAGTTCAACAGCTTGTGAACGATTAATTTATTTATTTTGCGAATAAAACAAAGTTCCGTAACGGAACTTTTTTCCTTTACTAAAGGAGTATTAAAGGAATTTGCGTTATTTTTATCGAATCAAGTGGTTTGCTGAAGCCATAATTGTTGCTAAAGAGGGAACGATATTAGTGTATAGAACTAAAAGTGTATAGAATTTGCATAGTAGATCATTTCAGATCATTTGAACCTTGTACCGCGAGCTAACGGCGCTAGCCTAACGCGTAACGCAATATTGCGGTAAGCTTATGTTTTTATAAACACGGTTCGATAATTTCTGTTAATTGAACGACTGTAACGCTAAGAAAAAACACCAGATCACTTTCAGTAATAACGTGTTCGAAAAAAAAAAAAGAAAAAAAAGAAGGCGTCGCAATCAGGATTCGAACCAGCATCGTCCCGGTTAAAAGGGAAATGGTTACACGACTGAGCTAAATCGGACTAGGTCAACAAATTTTTTAAATTTTATTATTTCAAGGTAGATAAAGATCAAAATGCGTGTCTCGATTGAAAAATCATTTTACTGACGATTTTAATGTTGCATTAAGACTCCAAATGCGAAACATCTTTTAACTTATTGTTGTTTGTATTCTTTTACAACAAATTTGTTATTGTTATCGCTGGATTCCCATTGCTTTTGTTAAGAAACGCATTCGTAACAAAGCATTACGTCACAAGTTTACAGCTGATGGAAGGAGTGAGCGAGTGAGTGCTCATTTGCATATCTCTCTTCGTTACCGATAACCCGTTCATTACGCATGCGCGTATATTCACGGGTTAAAAATGAAATCCAAAAAAACTTTTTTAGATTTCATTTGAAAAATGATTTTGGATTTCATTCTGAAAAAAGTTTTTTTGGATTTCATTTTGAAAATCAAAATCTATCCCCCAATTGATTTAGGGGAGAATAGATTTTGAAAATCAAAATGAAATCTAAAAAAGTTTTGTTTTGGATTTCATTTTGATTTTCAAAATCTATTCTCGCAATTGATTTAGGGGATAGATTTTGATTTACAAAATCTATTCTCCCAATTGATTTTGGTTTATAAAGTTGATTTTTTTTTTTTCATCTTTATCTATCCACCCTCAGTAGAAGGGAAAGAAGGGTTCTGGCGCAACTCGGAGGACGCTGTTTTTCAAATAAATAAGTTTTTCTGATGAATTTTGTGGGGATTTTTGGTGAACACGAGTTTTTATTTTTGATTTTGCTATAATTTACGATAATTTTCTGCGAAAACAATTAGTAAACGCTTGAAATTATGCAGATGGATGAAACGATTTTCTATGTGTCGGGATATGTAAATTTGATGCAATTTACATGCAAACGCATGTAAATGAGTGAGTAAGGCTAAAAGTAGGGTAAAACAATAAGAAATAAGTTTTTGTGCTAAAAAGGGGCGGCCGTAGAGCGTGCCAGAACCCTTCTTTCCCTTCTACTGACCTAAGAAGAGTCTTACAAAGCACTTGTACCTTCACAAGTCCTCGCGTCTCCTTCTCCTACCACCGCATAACCATGTAAAGCGCAGCCACATTCATTTGTATCAAAAAGGCACGTAAGAGCAGGAGGACAAATATCATTATTCTTCTCAACGCACGAGTCCCTCGCTGAAAAAAAATTCACGTGAACGAGCATTTCTTATGTGACTTCCAAATAAAAATGATTGTAGTAAAGGTAGAGAGAGTTCTTTAAATTGGTTAGAGTACCTAGAGCAAGGTCGGTGTTTGTCACGACAGGCATGCGTACGCATTTGACACAGCGGCGCACGAGCCCACAGCCATTGAATTAGTTTTCGGACCAGCAACAAGCACTTTCGCCTATTTAATAACCTAAATCGCCTATTTTTTTAGTAGATAACATAAGAACCTTTTTAGGCTAACTTGGAGAAATGATGGTTGTTATATCTGAGGTTATTAGTACTTCGAATTCACAATTTATTTACAGTTGACTTCGTTGTCTCCAACGGAGAACTCTTGAAGACTGTGGGCTAATTAGGATTATAGATTGAAAAGAAACTGGATCGAGAAAGATCATTGATTCTAAGTTGTTGTTCATGAATTTCACCATGTTCTTTTGACGTTTGATTATTCTGGCAGAATTCGAATTTGAAAGCAGTCAAAATATTACTTTTACCTTTACAAGTCCTCGCATCTCCATCTCCTGCCATCTTAAAACCAGCAGCGCAACCACATGCGTAGGATCCATCGCCTTGTTCTAGGCACGGCAGATCAGAAGTACAAATCTTTCCTTGCTTTTCACACTCGTCCATGGCTGAAATAGTTATTCATAAAATGAATTACTCTTAACTTACAACAAAAATATTGAATTTGAACTGGTGGAAGGTGCAGATGTTGGATATCTAGCCTGATAGACACTGGTAAGAACTGTCGCTGATCACGGAGAGTTCTACAAGCATTTCTTGGCTAAAGGTGAGGAGGTGATTAACGCGACATCCTACATCATGATATCAGCATCCCACTGACTGGAAATCGCCTACGTTGGCTATGAAGAACTCCAGTTCAGAACTGCTTCTCATCTGTTGTATTTAAAAAAACTGTCAAGTTCATGTAGAAAGTGAATATGTGAATAAAAAAAAAATGAATGAAATGAGTAGTGATTCTCGGTCACTTACTGACGATGGTCGGTTTTTGTTTTCACAAGTTTGGATGATTTATATCTTGAGAGATAATTCAAAGTACTGCTATTTTTAAAACTGAGTTGCTTGAATTTTCACTTGACTGTTTTTTTGTTTATATATGTGGCATCGCTAATAAGGTTCTGAACTTCGGAGTGCGTTAACTTTTCATCATCTCGACAACTGACTAGATCGGAGTTGTCTTGTGGAATTTCGAGGTTTTCTATCCTTGTTTTTATCTCGTTAATGCGCATGCGCATTAGCGAGATTTCGAAATTGAGTACGAAAAAGGGGCAAAAGTTGTTAACAACATTTCGTGGACTTTTGTCCGGGGGGGGTTTCTTCTTCCTTCTTTATAGAAGCTATATTAGGGCATTGAGGGTATGGTTGGTTAAACCGGTTAGGATTTCAAGAAGGGCGTCACATACTGCCACTAAAATTTTTGGTGAGCACCCCCGGACCTATTGTTAATTTCCCAAGGGTATCGGGATGTCAGAACTTGTCATGAACTTGTCATATCTCACATTACGTTACCGCAAAGATATTAAGTCCTTCTTTAAGTTTCGATATCTCACGTTACTTATCAGTTTCAATCATTTGTCGTAAAGCCATTGAAGCTGCTTTAGAAGGGATGCGTTTTCTTGGGAAACGCAGTTTGAGAATTTCATGGTGTATTTTTACGAATGGAGACGTTTTAAGAAAGTTAAATGGGACAGGAAAGTTTGTGTTTTAATATGAGCGATATGGCAGAGCAAAATAGCATGAACTTTGCGTTTTTTGAGGAGCACCCCCGGACCTATTGTTAATTTCCCTAGGGTATTGGGATGTCATGAACTTGTCATAATTATCTCACGCTAAGTCACCACAAAGACATTAGAGTTCTTATTTAGTTTCGATATCTCACGTTACCTACGGTATCAATAATCTTTCAAATTTCAAATCATTGCCATTAATAGATTTAGGTGCATTGGTAAAATGTATTGACGGTGATAAAAATTGCGCTTTGATTATGCAATAGTATGCAAGGGACCTCGTGATTTTGCAGACTTAGTCAAACTATTTCTTGTTTGCTGCAATTCTCTCTACCGTTCTATTCGTATACAAGTAAAATTTTGTTCTTGACAAAACAAGCATTTTAACAACCATTTTATAAGCGATCTGAGCGTTTCAATTCAAGACAGACATTGGAACTTATTATAACGGACTTAATTGAGAAGATATTATTTGAGTGCCAATACGAAGAAAATATCAAGAAGTGGTTAGGATTTTATCGCATACTGCCACTAAAATTTTTGGGGAGTACTCCCGGACCTATGTTAATTTCCCTAGGGAATTGGCATGTCATAATTTTTTTTTTAAGTTTTGATGTATAGCGTTACATATCAATCTTTCAAATTTGTTTTTACGTGGATGTGTCCGAGACGGCATTGATCTTCAAAGGTTCAAGAAATTTGTGTTTTTCTTGTCAATCATATGTCGTAAAGCCATTAGTGCTCATTTAGAAGCGTAAAAAAGGTCAAATGTTCTTGGGAAACGCAGTTTGACTGAAAATTTCACGGTGTATTTTTAAAATGAATGGAGACGTTCTGAGGAATTTAAATGGCAAGGGAAAGTTTGTGTTTTCATATGAGCGATAATATAATAAATCGAGGTAAAATCAATTCAGCGAAATAACGAAATTTTTTAATCTTTTGTTGAAGTGTTGACTGTCTAAAGTATTCGGGAGTAACATTGTAAAGAAAAACAGTGTAAACATAGCCGATCTGCAGAAACAGATTTCAAACTTTAAGGAAATCGTATGTACCCATATAGGTATGTAGTTTATGTAAAGTTTGTTTGTCTTTGTTGACAGTTTTCTCGCGGTTTAGTTTTAGTTGAATTTATTAATGAATGGCTTTGAACTGCCATGTCATGTTATCATTACACGATTTTTTTACTTTCTCTTAGCGATCACGCGAACGTCTAAGTTATCCATTTCGTTGTTGTTGATAGTTTCGTCGCGATTCTTTAGGAAAGCAGCAATTAATAAGTTCAATTTATGAAATGAATGGCTTTGAGTTCTCATGGCATGTTATGGCAAAAACAATAATTGCTAAGTTCAATTTATGAAATGAATGGCTTTGAGTTCTCATTGATGAACTTTTGATATTAAATTACCGATCACGCGAACGAAATCATTGCCATTATTAGATTTAGGTACATGGTAGAATGTATTGACGGTGATAAAAATTGCGCTTTGATTATGCAATAGTATGCAAGGGATCTCGTGATTTTGCTGAACAAACTAATTGTGCAAATGTTGAAGTTATTGTTTGCTGCAATTCTTTCTACAGTTCTATTCGTGTACAAGTAAAAGTTTGTTGTTCTGAATTGAATGACAAAGCAAGCATTTTAACAACCATTTTATAAGCGATTTCAGCGTTTCGATTCAAGACATACTTTGGCATTATTACGGACTTAATTGAGAAGATATTACGGCCATTTATACGGGAGAAAATAAGACGCGTCTTATCTAAGACGTGACTCAAATAAGATGCGAAGTGTACCATTTATACGTTTGCGTCCAACATAAGACGCGAAGATCAAGTACAAATGGTTCGCGTCTTATTTTTGATACGGCGCACTTGTTGTTCACGTCTTATTTAGGACGCGAAAGCATTTATACGAGGAAGTTCACGTCTTATTTGAGATGCGGAAAAAATAAGAACAGCTGAAAACCCTGTTCTAAGATAAGACGCGTCTTATTTAAGTCCCGTCTTAAATAAGACACAAATGCTTATTTTGTACTGTTTATACGATCGGTTCGCGTCTTATTTAAGTCGCGTCATATTTTCTGTCGTATAAATGGCCCTATTATTTGAGTGCCAATACTACTCAAGTAAAAACCATTTGATTAACGTTTTTCACCTTTTTTCCTGATCCGCGGTTGTGGCGTGCAGGAAAGACAGAAACATTTCCGGTGAAGATCACAAGAAAAGACAGAAAAGTCAGAAAAATATAGCACTGCGACAGCTTGAGACTCAGTTGAAGTAAAAAGTAGTGAAAATTGCTTTTCGGTGTTTGCCTGGCTTTGACAGCTTTCGTAATAAAGTTTCCTTTTTATCATTGTGGAATGTCCGGTTTCCGGAAGATTAGAAAGAACGGGAGAAGTGAAGTGAAAAAAGTTGGAAAAATAAATATTTGAAATTAAAGTTGGAAAAATAAATATTTGCTCAATTCTTTCTTTGAGGAATAGAGGAATTCTAAGGATATGCACTTTTTGTCCTGACTTCCTGACTGAATTTAAGTCTCAAAATAGCAATGAACAATGCGCTATATATGATAAACGATTATACGTGAATGGACTCTGACCGATCAATACAGACATTATAGCGACGACGAGTACCACGCAACATTTTAGAATCACCATAGGTCAACCTCGTTCCCAGGGTCTCTCATCTTCCCGCCCCCTGGAGCGATGAGAGACCCTGGGAACGAGGTTGCACCATAGGTGTCATAGGTCATGATCAGTAATCAGTTCTTTTCTTCTTCAAAATCTCCGTAAAATTCTAAGATGTTTATGTCTTATATATAAAGATCTACAAACGCGGATAAACGTAAACAGTTTTCCGATGCGTTATGGCACACATCAAAGATTAAGATAGGATGATCCTAGCTTGTTTTTGAACCGGTTCTGCTTGACATTTCTGACAGTCCTCAGAGAATTAATTCTGTATGGCGATGATCCGCAATTTGCACCTACAGTTTCATAGTTGAGGCTAGTTGAACCTCTCAAACTCCCCGTAATCTCGAACTCAAATCCATTTCCTTTCGGTGACCTTCGATTTTCTTTTATGTCATATACTATACGAGTCTAATGAAAGTGCGAGATGTTGTCAATAAAGGAGTTCAACTGTATTTTCGAGGTCTTCAGTGCATGTGATTTCAGAGTAATTTTCTGAACTTACAATCATGCGTGGCCAACGACCACTGATGTATAAATCTTCAAGGTTACCTTCATCATATTTCTTCCCAAAAAGTCATAAAATACCATAAAAAGAATTCACTTACTTTTTGCATCCTTCCGAGGCTTTTTAGTCTTATGAGCCTTGTGTGATTTGTGTCGACTTCTGCTTTTTTTTTTTTTACTTTTTTCGTTTCCTGTTTTCCTCCTTGTGTTTCACCATGCGGGAAGAGTTACTTATTGACTGTTATTTGACGATATAAGATCACCAGAGATCTGTACAACTCTGCAATTGATCCCGGCACCGCAGATGATCCCCAAATTGGACCGCAAATGATCCCGGACCGCAAATGATCCCCAAATTGGACCGCAAATGATCCCGGACCGCAAATGATCCCCGAATTGGACCGTAAATGATCCCGGTCTGCAAATGATCCCCAAATTGGACCACAAATGATCCCGGACCGCAAATGATCCCCATAGCGGACCGCAAATGATCCCGCTCATTAATAATAATGGAATAGTGTGGATTTTTTTTACTAGAGCTGTGCATATACATCTAGTTTATGCCTAAGCCTGGATTTCTACTGTCGCGTATTTTTTACGTGCGTAAATATAATAAGAAATGATGTATGAACAGCTTGTGCAAAAGGTTACGCGAGTTGTTCATACATCATCTCTTATTTTTATTTACGCTCGTGAATTACGCGACATTGGAAATGCACCTTAAAATTAAAAAAAAATAAAAATTATAATATCATATGTATACAGACTTATACATATTTTTAAAAAGAGTAACTATTTAATCTAAGAATATGAATTAATAAAACACGCGTTAGGTCGTCTAAAAAGTTAAAGAGCCCAGTGTCTGTTATAAAGAAGTCAGTAACGCGGGACTTACTTATCACCAGCCCTCCAACGCCAAAAGATGGCAATTGTTTATTCCATGCGATGAATGACCAAATAATTTGCCTGGGGATGGTATCCCAGAGCGTCTCAGAATTACGCTCTAGCCTGGTTAATTATCTCAGACTAAACCCAACCACACCAGACGGAGCTCATTTCAGAGATTTTGTCAATCATGGCGCATGGAAGACATATCTACGAAGAATGGCAAAGGATGGATAGTGGGGGACTGGATTGCATTGTTGGGACTGATTGGCGATAGTCTCAAGTTTAGGAGAGGCAGGATTAAAAGTCATTCATTCAGCTGGGTATGAAGATGACGACAACGATAAAAGCAACGGAGGTATGGCGTTACTTAGCCATGAAGCTGAGCTACATTATCACAGTCTGGAACCAATAGACCTTTCCGCTTCTAAGAGTCCGCGACGTTCCAGTGTGCGACCGAACAGTTAAAAAACAAGTACGGCGAGGGAAAAGTTTATACGGAGGAGATTTGTCCAGTAACTGTGGAAAAAAGTTTCAATGTTACATCCAAGGCGTCTTTGACAGTGGTGGAGCATTGCAGGTCTATTCCAATGACTGTTTGTTTTGTGATGTTTGCTTAATGCATGAACTTTTTTTGAGCCTAGTAGGTGAACATAAAGGGGACGAGCAGACCTGGAAGAAAACTAATTAGCCTGTAACATTGCGTTATGTTCCTGGTAATGTTTTTTCCTTTGAAATACCAAATGTATGGTTTGACTAAATGAATGTCCAGTTTATAAGTAAGGATATGCGATATGCGACGTATGTTGCGTGGGCATCAATAGAATCTGCTCACAATTTTATGATTTCAAATAAAACGAATTACGTTTTTGTTGATTGAGAGTGAATCCAATAGTGTCGTAACGAAATTCTTTAGCCTCGATAAAAAAATGTAAACCCTGATTTGTGAGGTCAAAATATGGCTTTAGAAATACTTGTGACAAAAGCTCAACTACCACGTCATTCCCCTATCAACTCCATTCCATTATCCACACCATTATGTATAAATCCAGGCTTAGGCATAAACTAGATGTATATGCACAGCTCTAGTAAAAAAAATCCACACCATTCCATTATTATTTATGAGCGAGATCATTTGCGGTCCTCTATGGGGATCATTTGCAGTCCGGGATCATTTGCGGTCCAATTTGGGGATCATTTGCGGTCCGGGATTATTTGCGGAGCTGTACAGATCACCAGAATTCAGAACACAAAGAATGACTTTGAAATAAATGAGTGCCAAAAATCAAAGGTCACCGAGTATGTATACCAGGAGTCTAGGGTCTACTCTAACTGCAGAGAGGAAGAGAATAGCCTGCGAACAGGCTCCTGGTTTGGAGGCCTACTCTGGGACCTTAAGTCGCCTTAAGTCGCCTAAAGTCGCCCTAAGTCGCCTAAAGTCGCCTTAAGTCGCCTTAAGTCGCCCTTTGTCGCTTAAGGTCGCCTGAAGTCGTTAGGCTTAAAAAAAGCCTGCACACCTTAAAATTGCCCTCAAAGGTTTCACTTTTACTATTTCTTGAATATATAATAATTTTATTGCCCCAAATCTCTTTTTTATTTCCCATATATGATTATATATTGCAAGGGTATGGCCCCATGCAGTACAACACCATGCTTCAATAGTCATGCACCATGCCCTAGTTGCTTCAACTATATTTGCTGAACCCTATAAAGGATGGACCATTTTATTTTTGAGGGGGGGGGGGGGGGGGCAAATACCAAAAAAAAAAATTCACGCACAGATAAAGTATAAAAAAGTATGGAAAAATCACAAAAAAAATCTTGCACAGCCTCAAGATGGTAAAAAAAAATTCATACTTGCTAAAACAAAATGCCCAACCCCCCACCCCTAAAAATAAAATGGTCCATCCCCAAGGAGGGTACACTCATTCATCTTCAAAACATTGACAGCTATTTCTATAGGTTTACTTATATTTCATGGACAAAGTGTTGCTGAAAGGATGAAGTTGTGACTTATATTATAATCAACATTTAAATGAGCAACATCATAAGAAAGAAACACTGCTGATCAGCAGTCAATACTGATATACTGTAACGGTGCAGGCATTCCTTCACCTTCAGGGTATTATAACAACAGTGAGAGCTGTTTTGGATCACTAAGATCACAATAATTTGAAAAGTATTTTGGGGTTAAGCCCAATTATTGCTTATCACTTTTACATTGAGCAAGTAAGCTTGAAAAGATCATAAGCTTAACCAAATGCATTGTAACTGTATACAAATGTACTTAACTTTTAAGCTTACTTACCCAACGTGAAAGAGCAACCAAAAATGGGCCATTTCTCCCGCATACAACCTCTAAGCTGCGTTCTAGCCATCCAACATTATTCTATTTACAACCAATCGTAACTGAACGTTTGAAAACTTGAAACTTCTTTACAACTTGTATATGTCATCTTCTTGACAGTTTGATGAAGCAAAGAATTTAAATCAACCTATACGCTCAAGATTGCAAAATTTGCGTTGACTATGTTACTATGATGGCTCTCTGTCACAAAGGTCAAAAGGATTTCTAGTTATCAACCATTAAGAAGGAATGTGCAAAGGATTTGCAGCTGCTTCCAGCAGGAAAATTTGCCTCACTCGAGCAAAATAAACATGGCTGCCACATGTTTTGACCACGTGACTTCTTTTTGGAACATGGATGCCCTCGCGCGCGGGCGCGCGCGCACTCATGTTCAGAAAATTAGCACTCAATTGATTCGGCAAACAAAGCCAAAGCTGAAGTGTTGCTGCTGTTGAAATTGAAACACATTCCCACTTTACAGTACAGCCTGACTAGGCTTCGTGACTCCCTCTAGGCTACCACTCACGTGCTTTACCTTCGTGGCGTAGATTGTCAATCAAGCTGGCCTGGAATTTTTGAAATCGTTCTTGTAGCCATTGACTGGCTTCCTGCTTGTATTGCGAAAAGAAAACTAATTCCGACAACTCAATTCAAGGTAAGGTAGATGTAAATTTCTGAAATTCATTGGTTAAGCGAGCGCGGGAGGCGCACGGGAGGAAAAGAAACGCGCGAAGCATGGAAACCATCTACGATTGGAAAGGAATTCTGGGAGAATCAAAATGGCGGACGCCAATGTAAATATTGTCAACTCTGTCATTTGCTGTGCATTCGTTTGTGATCCATTATTTTCTGGAAATTTTTGAGGTAATAATTAACTTCTACACCGGTAAATCTGTCAACAGCCTCATCAGTAACACTATTTATTTTTGTTTTGACAGGTTAAATTAAAATGTTGCCAGGTGGAAAAGTGTGAGAGCATTTCGGGCCTCAGAGAAGCAGAACTAATCAACCCTGCTAGAAAGTCTCCTACGAGGGTTCGGTTCCCTGTCAGTGGAACATCCAAGTTTTCAGGAGCCGGATAAATAGTTGTAGAAATTGGGAAAGATGCGCTATTGAGAAGGACCCTCGCTTATGGTACCAAATATGATATTGGAATATTCTATTGGACTAAGGCAGGAGAACAACAGATTGGCTGGGTGGCTGACCAAACAGTTTTGGATGTCGTTTGTCAAGCATTCGAGCCAAAATTGACTGTGCAACTGCCACAACAGTGGCAGATAAATTAACTAAATTTATGTAATATGTGAAATCGAGAAGTGATTTTTAATTAACTAATTCGATGCCTTTGTTCATTGTTGTATAAATAAGTCAAGGAAAATGTAGGCTAGTTTGATTCAGATCAGGTATCCATTTTAAAGTGAAAAAGTTGGATTTTTTTCCCAAGATTTTGTTTGGCAGTGTATATGATCTTTATATTTTTGTATGATTATTGTTTTCATTGCAATATCTTAAAAACATTTAAGCAGCTAACTGAATTTTTTCTCATTCTAGATAAGTAATATTGTTCCTGCCTCTTGTTTGGGTAATTAATGTTCATAATACAATTTAGCATTTATATTATTTATATAATGTTGTTGTTAATGTAATAATTTGAATCTCAGTATAGCTAAAAGGGGCTTTAAAATCTGGAAACTGGAGATTTACGGTCACTTAAGTCTATCTGAGACCATGTGAACTGATTGTGATAATTTTGTTTATTGAAATATGAGACAAACTATCATGAATGCCAGGATTCATGTCAGGACTCAAGCTGTAGCCGTAACCCTAACTCTATGTCTAACCTGAACTGGAGTCCTTGGTCGCAATCTGACTTAAGTCCTGACTCAATCGGACCTGGCTTGAATCTTGTCTCATATTTCTCTCCAGAGACCAGTGGCTTGGTATTTAGGTATAGCGATGAAGAGACTGTCAATAACTTTTGTTTCATCACTTTTTAGAAACACGTTTATGTTGCCTGAAGTTGCCAGAGTAGGCCTGTTCGGAGGGGCGCTATTTTCCGGCGCTATTTTACTGGAAGCCTGTCCGCAGGCTAGGAAGAGATGGACCTTGGGAACGAGGTTGGTAGAAGTTTCAATAAGAAATAGTCCTGTGTTAATATGGACGATATGGTCAATAATGTTTAACTTTTATTGGTAAATTGCACAACTTTCTGAAGTTGCTGTCTATTTTTAGTGTTTATTGTGTCGCTGTCGTAATTAGTCGTATTTTTGAAGCGGAATCGAGTCGCTTGTCGCTGTTCTGTTCAGAACGTCAGTGGAACGTCTCGTGTCGGCAGTTTTCGGGGCCATGTCGCTTGTCGCTTTTACCCCTTGGAAGGCCTCTTTGAGCCGAGATGTTTTGAAAACAGCTTCGCATTTCAATTGGCTATAAAAGGAAACGAAACCTAATCACCAGCTCTATTTCTACAAGATACACCATTCTGCCTGAAGGTACACATTTGTTGAGTCAACGGAAAAAGCGACAAGTAAAAGATTTTCATTTGCCTTTTTCACAATAGTCTACCTTAAAAATATAATGAAGTATTTAGAGAAAACATTCCTCTTTTTAGAGATTACAATGGGACGGGGGTCACGATCCCGTTTCACGCACTTTTTTTATGAATTTCACGCGTCACATATTCGTTAAATTCCTTAGTCTGGTTCCTTACAAGGATATTAGTTACTAAATTTACGAATCACGTTTCCATTTTACTAACTTTCACGTTTCACGCACTGGTTTTTTCCCTGATCACGCGTCATGCATAGACCCTTCGCCACCCTCTTTTTAGTGAACTTATTCACATGCACAAAGTTCTTGTTTTGTCTCATACATCCACATATACAATGCATATATGAATTGGCTGTTTAAAAACATTGCCAGTAAATCAATTTTAATCCTAAATGAAAATCGTTGCAATACGTTTTAGTTCTGTTTAAATATCAATAAATAAAGATAGTAAATTTTTTTAACCTTCGTTCATCTTTCCCAAATTTCGATTGATAAGAAAATTGCCATTGTAATGCCATACAAGTCATTGCTCATGACTTTTATTGATTTGGTGGCTTCTAAAAGAGCCCTTAAGTCCTCTATGACTGCAATGTCTAACTCCATGATTAGACCTACAGGTATTTTCAATCTTTTTCTCAATGTTCTCTATCCTGCCAATACCCATATCCAGTTGACTGGTGCGACTCGCATTTTGTCCTTCTGCTATACTGAATAAATACAGGCAGCAAGTCGCCTCGTCTTACCCCACCCGATATAGCCACAAAGCCATTGTATACTACATCTGTATGCTATACCTCGTATAAAAACGAAACAGATAATTCGTAAACAAGTTATATTATATATATGACGCAACTGTCAGAAACAAAACATGCGCGAAGACATACAGGTCAAACCCATTCGTGTCCATTCAGAAGTGTTGCTACTTTACCCGCTAAACTTCAATAGACCATTTAGCAAATTTACACATATTACCTATCACATCTTGACTATATTTACCTATCAAAGGCACCCACCTTTTCCAATTCTTGTTGTTGTTGTTTTTTTTTATTACCTTACGTTCTCTCGCATTAACGAGATGGCTGTAAGAGCCCTTGATTGAGTACAGTTACTATTTATTTTGAGTAAGCTTAACTTTAACACCAACAAACCGCCGGCCTGGTGTAGATCCAAACTGACCTTTTAAATACGCGCAAGTAAGTTATACACCGGTGTACTGTCCTAAAGTTTTGAACTTTGTGTTTTTATCATTTCACCTTATTACTTCATTAACTAATTTTGATTGCTGTGATGTTGCTGTGGCCACAGATAGCTTAAAGGCAATTACGGAAAGCAATATAGATAGAAATTGTTACGGTAAAGTTTAGCCACGGCGCATACAATATTCTCCCGGCCTTTTTTCTTGACTCCGCTTCCTTTAATTCGGCATAATCGGCTTTCTCTTTTCCGAAGAGAACCAATAGCCTTTTTAATCAGTACAGTCGAACCTCCGGTTGCGACCACCTCTCGTAAGCGACCACCTCTCCTCAGCGACCAGTTTTCCAAAATACCAAAAGTTTCCAAGTCAAATCACTATATTTGGAACCTCTTGTAAGCGACCACCTCTCCTCAGCGACCGCGACCACTTTTCATAGAAGTTTGAAATTTTCTTTTGTTTTAACCTCCCGTAAGCGACTACTACTATTACTTGACAGATGATAGAGCGGAAATTGGATAATGAGGTGTTGTAACATTATCGCATTCCTCAAGACATCAAATTCTCAAATTCTTCTACAAAGGTAGGAGGGTTTAGTTTCCGAACTGTAAACTACGTTTTTGACTGTTCGGCTTCAATTTGGTTAGATAATAGCCATAAAATGGTATTTGTAGCCTGAAAAAGGGTCTTTTTGGTGGAAATTTGGGTGTTAAAGGGTTAATTTACAGTTTTTTTTACGCTTGTTAACATATAAATCACCAGTAATATAAAAGGGCTGTCAAATTTAAAGCTGGAAATCCAATCCTTATTAGTTCATGTTGTTCCCCTTAACGTTTAAACAACATTAAAGATTCAATTTGTAATAACTATCGTGAGACGTGTTCCATTTGCTTTAAATTAACAGAAGCGAACCATGAAACTCTGAATAAATATTTTGGAAAGCTTAAATATTTTTGTGACTACTAAAAGTTATTACATGGGTTTAGATGGGTTGGCACATCAAGCTGCTTTTCTTTTCTATAGGGAATCATAAATTATGCTCAACGAATTTATAATGATGCGAACGCTGCAATTATTTAGGCCGCGCCAATTCGGAGGGGAAAAAATGAATTGTTTAAAAGAAAAACTGGTAATGTTGACGATTCTTCTCGAGAACTCTTGTCTAATAAACTTCGATGAAAACGGTTTTACTGTAATATATTAAAGAGGAAAACCTTCATTGTTTTTCTTGTTTATATTAAATATAGCCGAAGTGTTTACACTCAAATTGTTCATTCAGTTTTGCAAAGTTCGCCCGGTCGTCTGTGTGTTAATGTGAGACAAAAAGGTTCTACAGGTTTAATAGATTAGGTTCGTCAAATAAAATGTTTTGGTACCGGCTGTTCTTTTATCGGCCGAATTCATTCCGAGTGCAAAATAAAAAAAATCGCCGACATTTTTGAACCCTCGACCCTCGGCATTTTACCCTCGACCCTCGACATTTTACCCTCGACCCTCGACATTTTCCCTCGACCCTCGACATTTTTCCTCGACCCTCGACATTTTCCCTCGACCCCCAACATTTCACCCTCGACCCTCGACCCTCGACAAAAACCTACACTCCTCGGAGCCTGGCACAGGCTCTTGAAGTTTTGGTGACACATGCGAAAATTTTCGTGGGTGAAAAAAGTCGTTCGCACTACAAAACGCTTCGTGTTGACAGATTTTTTTGCAAAACAAACATAATTTCGCGTAGTGCGAACAGGACCTCTGTTTGCATTTTTACAGATTACATTTTGTACTTATTGTACGGCTTATTCTTCAGTGTACTCTGTTTTGTATACGTACCTAATTAGTGATATCAACAATAGTCAATGAATAGTCAGTTAATTAATCAATGAGTGTTGCTAATACTCGATGGCTGCGGCTGCACTTGGTGAGTTAACTGGGTTATTTTTTTAGTAACCCGGTTAAAATAACCCGGTTAAAATAACTCGGTGAAAAGTGAAATAACCGAGTTTATTTTTCTGAGCGGCCGCACTTCAGGAGGTTGAACTTTGAACGTGAGAGATCATGTTATCATTTGCTAGCGAGAGCTGCACAAAACAATACCATTAATGAGCGAAAACAATACCTCTGCACGTGCATTTTCATATTGTTATTTCCTGCAAAATAACATCGTCAAATGATCAAATTATAGGTTTTGTGGAGAACATAAACACACGACTGTTTTCCTTTCTCTATTTGAAATTGAAAGTCGTCCCTACAAAGTCTACGAATTCAACAGGAAGCCAAAAATTACCGCTTAAGCAAAGATGATTGACAGATCGGGAAAGTTAACCTGCACTAAACCACCCAGCGAGGTGGTTTAAATAAACTTAACCCGGTTAAAAAAATCTATTGTTCTTTAATTAATTTCCATGGGAACCGCTAACACGGTTAAAATTCAGTGAACGCAAAAAATACGCGGCCGCATCAGGAATTTTGTTAACCGAGTTAATTTTAATTAATGAATTGCAGATAACCCGGTTAACTACTCTAGTGCGGCCGCAGCCAATAATTAATAAACAATGACTGATGCACAATAGTCTACGAAATGTTAAGTCATTAGGAAGTGATTTCATTGAGTAATGATCATTGATATCATAGTTTAGTCATAGACATCAACTTAGAGCTACAAATACCAGACAGATAACATTGTTTGCCGGTGTATTTACCTACACAAGTCCTCTTATTCCCAGCTCCTTTCACTTTGTAACCAACATTGCAGCCACAAGCGTAAGATCCATCGTCTTGCTTACGACACTTTAGAGGAGACCTGCAAATATCCCCTCTCTTAACGCACTTATCTCTGGCTGAAATAATCACGTAAAGTGGCAATAAATATTATGTCATTATTAAAGAAAGAAATCAACTGTGATGAAGGCTATTTCTTCACACGCCTACAGATGAATAACTATCTTT
>JAJGOT010000089.1:0-202500 GCA_022457155.1 Cladopsammia gracilis
AGTCGCCATAACTTACCGGCGAGGACCGTCAAATCTCCCGTTTTTTTTTTTCATTAGTTTAATTAAGACTAGACTTCTGCACATCCCGTAGTGTTATCAGGAAGCTTTTTCTAGCTTCTTCAAAACTAAGCCCTCAAATTTCCATTTTGCTCATACCAGCTGCCATTTTGGATAAGGACAGATATTGTTCTTCGAATCTTATGCAAAGCATGCTGCTGCTTTGCCTTGGTGTTTTGCTTTGATTTCAAGCATGTCAGATTTGCCTCCCAGATTTTTCCTTGACATTACGGGGACACTAATAGAATAGATTAATTTCTTTTCTGTCAATAACGACGAAGTCTCCCGAGCTAGAGGCTCGTGTTAAAAACACTCGACCATAAAAAGTATTATTGGTTATAATGGGTTATCGAATCGAAAAGCCAATGAGGAACAAAAGTTAGATAAACCTTGTAAGGCATAATAAACGTATCATAAGAAAGTGCTGCCCAGTCGCTTTTATTTGAATGGTCACAATTTAGGATTTCATCCATAGACTCAAAAGTTGGAACCACCTTGAACAGTATAATAAACAGTACCACAGGAAAGTACTGCTCAATAGCTTTCATTTGAATGGTCACACTTTAGGGTGTCATCCACAGACTCAAAAGTTAGAACCACCTCAGGGGCGTAGCCAGGAATTTTTCGGAGGTACGCACAATCACTGTTTTCAAATACTCCCCCTACCTTCTCCCCCCATCCTCAAGTCCCAAATCTTTCTTTTTTTCCCACAGGTAGCTACGCCCCTGCACCTTGTACAACATAATAAACAGTACCACAGGAAAGTAATGCTCAGTAGTTTTCATTTCAATGGTCACACTTAGGATTTCATCCACAGACTCAAAAGTTAGAACCACCTTGTACAGCATAATAAACAGTATCACAGGAAAGTACTGCACAGTAGCTTTCATTTGAATTGTCACACTTTAGGATTTCATCCACAGACTCAAAAGTTAGAACCACCTTGTACAGCGTAATAAACAATACCACAGGAAAGTACTGCACAGTAGCTTTTTTTTTTCACATTACACAAACCTTCACCTCAACTGAGCTGTAACAGTGAATGATACTCAGATCTAACGTAAGCCAAGAGACAATGATGTATCAATTTTCTCTTGTGCAAACACATGTGGTTCTGAACTTTCCAAATTCCCTGAAGGTGCAAAAAAATTTAGGAAAATGCGTGTAGCCGTAGCCTGGCATGGTTAGGTAAACAAAAACGAAATACATGTTTATCTGTTTGACTGCTCAGATCTAATGCAAACACATGAGGTTCTGACCGTTCCAAATTACCTGAATGGAAAAAGCTTGGTCAGGTGAAAAAAAGACGAAATGTTCAGCTGCTTGCTGAAAATCGAAGGAAAATTATAGTGGAATCTCGGTAACTGTTAGCCGGCTGAGGTAGAAAAAACCGTTAAAATACATAGTGAAACACTATACTGCGCGAAGCATTCGGTCTTTTCTCCTCAGCCCCTTGGCGCGAGGGGTAAGGTCGTTTTATGCAAATTAGGTGTAAAATACGAGGAGGGATTGGGGAGAGGGAGTCTGCGAACAGTCTTTCATATCCTAATCTTTCTGGGGCGACGACGGGTGCGTGCGCAGCGAGCGGCGTTTCCGCTAGCCGCGAGAATCACGGGCGCGAAGAGAAGGGGTCTTCCCCCCCCCCCCCCTTCCCAATCCCTCCTGGTTTTTACATCTAATTTGCATAAAAATACATTTCCGCTCACGCCAAGGATCTGAGAGAAAAGCTACGACAACTTTCACTTAGGCCCCGTCCACACGTATCCGGATATTTTTGAATCCGCAACTTTTTTGTTACGGAGTAAAAAAATATTCGCGTCCACACGTAGCGTATTCGAATCGTATTTGCCCGAATTCGCCGGATACGTGTGGACGAAAGGCCAATCCGCAACAAAAAAGTTGCGGATTCAAAAATATCCGGATACGTGTGGACGGGGCCTTAGAGCAGTTTTCAATTGAGTGTCGAAAGTAATTTCGTAATTGCTTTGGTTTTGCATTGCTACGCTTTGTGATTGGCTAAAAAATCTCGCGCCATTTTCTCAACCAATCAGAGGTTAAACCAAAACCAATCGCACGCGTTTTCCCGCGCTTGGCGCCGGCTGCATGTAATTGCTTCGAGTTCTGATTGGTTCATCGGATTGTCTGCGAGTTCTGTGATTGGTCAGAGTAATTACTTTGGTTTTGTTTTTACGACACTCAATTGAAAACCGGTCTATTATGTACAAAATAAAACTAAAATACCAAGAGAAAACAATCAACCAACTTTTCTAAGAGGAACAAATCATGGTATGTTCTAGCCTATTTTGGAAACGAAAATGTGACAACTTGAAAATAGTTAGGCTAACTTTTTTCAAGTTTCATTTTATTCAAATCCAGTCCGTTTATGACTAGAGATACTATGACTAGAGATATTAGACTAGAGATACTATGACTAGAGATACTCATTCACAGTTTCACAAAACGTTACGGTTTCCGTTATACTGCGACGCGCCTTACCGTGAGCACACAACAAACTTTTTAACAAGTTTTGTTTGCAAGTATTGTAACTAATTTTGCACTCCTGTGATAGAGCAGTTTTCAATTGAGTGTCGTAAACCAAAACCAAAGTAATTACTCTGACCAATCACAGCAGTCGTGAGTAATCCAATGAACCAATCACAGCTCGATGCAATTACATGTCGGCTGCGCCAAGCGCGGGAAAACGCGAGCGTGCAAGTCACAATTGGTTTTGGTTTTACTTCTGATTGGTCGAGAAAGTGGCGCGAGATTTTTTAGCCAATCACAAAACATAGCAATGCGCTCTCTGGTTGGCTTATTTATGCATGGTAAGGCGCGTCTCACTGTGATATAAAAACATTTTTTGGTTTTTGAAATAACATGACCAAATCTCGGTCTTGAAAATGCTGCCCGAGGCCGAAGCAAGACCTCGGTCACAGTTTTTCACTATACGACCTCCCAGCCGGAGCGGGGTCGTTGCTGTCCAAACGATGTCTGTGATTTGCAAACGATACAATTGATATATCACTTGAACAATGCCCCTATCCCTAATCACTATCCCAGCGGGACAAATCTATTGTGTTCTTAGCGAATCACAGGCATCGTTTGGACAAGTGCAGGACTACCCCCCAGCCGGCAAATAACATATATATCTCCGTGACACTGCACCGTTAAAGACACTAAAAATTAGATGGAAAAACAGTACAATAATGTTCCAAGCGTTTCCTGAACATTCCTCTCTGAGTAGCCCTGAAAAACGGCCAAGTTATAGCTAGCATAGTACGAGCCAAAAACGCTTCAAAGGATTTAAAAACATAAGCTTATATGCACATGTAGGACGAAAGTTGAAACGCACGAATCACCCTTACCCTGCATAGCAGGTGACGGTTTCAGTATTTCTGTGGCGAAATTTCGAGGACGGGCGCGAGAGGGGAACAAACGCGCGTCCTCGCAATTTCGTCCTATAAACTCTTGTTCTTAGGCCATCGTAACTTGATAAGAAATAAAACACAAACAGCGGTGATATATGATAGGTAATCATACGGTTTTCTCGTTCAGTTTGGGATTAATTTGCACGAGTGAGTTTTTCAAAAAGCTCAAATTACGGCTCGTGTAATTTGAGCTTTTTGAAAAACTCACAAGTGCAAATTAATCCCAAATTGAACGAGAAAACCGTATGATTACTCACTAATAATTTAATAATGTACATGAAAAATTACTCAATTCTGATTGGCTAAGAGCAGTGCAGTTCAAGTGTAACACCAGTGCAAAAAGTGTAACACCAGTGCAAATTACAAATAAAAAAAAATTAAAAAAAAAAAATTTTTGCAAAAAAAAAAAGAAAAAAAAATTTTGCCAAAAAAAAAATTCCAAAAAAATGGATGCAAATTTTTTTCATGTACACATGGTTAACCAATACATGTTATAATGAAGTTGACATTTCGTATGCTCAGCGACATACATTTTCAAAAGGAACCGTTACGGTGTTTGAAAACTGTTTATATAGTTCAAAATTAGGGCTTAGCATATGAAACGTCAAGTTTATTATAAAATGCGTTGGTTTACCATGTTTTTCACCGCTGTTTGTGTTTTATTTCTCGCCCTATAAATTTACCATATTTTACGTCTTCAGTGATATCTATCTATAAGTTGGAAAATGGAATCTGTGTAAAAATGGACGCGTAACCAGGGTTAAAAAGATTAAAACGTAAAAACGTTCTCTGATTAAAATAGTTTTAAAATGACTTTTCGGTTACTTATCTATAGCCTTTAAAGAAGTGCGAAAAAAAAACTAACAAAATGAAATGCAAGATAAAAAAAACAAATTCACTCATAAAGGGAACCATCAGTTATTTAATTATTTAAGGCTACATATAGGTAGCCGAAAACGCAATTAAAAATTATTTTAACCAGAAAACGCTTTACATTTTAAAAATGGAATTTGTTTTATACAATAAGAGAGATTTTTTGTAAGTGAGCATCAGATTCTCAATTCAACTGGGCATGAGTTGATGAGGTAAAATGTTTTCCGCACTTAAGCCCCGTCTACACGAGCAATTTTTATGTGGCAGTTTTCTATGTGGCAATTTTTATTTGCCCGTGTAGATGATGAAAATAACCATTTTTTATGTGACAATTGTATTTGCTGAAAAGCTGGCGTGTTAGTTTTTATGTGGCAAATAAAAATTGCCACATACCGATAATTGTCCGTGTGGACGAGACGCCACATAAAATGTGACAATTACATCGACGTCATCTGAAGAACCCAGTCACTCCGCTGTGCGAAATTATTACTGACGCAAATTAACAACAAATATTTGTCGATCATCTGCACGGGCAAATAAAAATTGCCACATACAGTTGCCACATAAAAATTGCTCGTGTAGACGGGGCTTTATTTGTCAAGATAATTGTAGTCGTAAAATGTCCGGGGGGGGGGGACTCCCATATAAAAATGACGGGGGTGCTCTTCGGAAATTTTAGAGAAACACCCTAACGGCCCGTTTACACATGCGATTTTTGATGCGATTTTTGTCGCGCTCTCCAATGCAACTTTTGTCGCAAGTGTAAACTAGCGGCGATTTCCTATGCGATTCGGGTGCGACATTTGCTTTGATTTGCTGTAATTTCTGAAAAATCGCCGTCAAGTTGCATCAGGTTTAGAACATGTTCGAGACCTCTGCGAAATCGCGCGACAAATCGCGCCCAAATCGCACTGAAATCGCCGCCCGTTTACACATGCGATTTGAAGATGCAACTTGCGCGCGACAAAAATTGCATCGACAAGCGCGACAAAAATTGCATAAAAAATCGCCTGTGTAAACGGGCCTTAAAAGGTACCAGAATGTCGTTTGATTGGCGTGGATCAAATAAAATTTACCCCTAAGAGGTACCAATCCAAAACAGCACATGTCATATTCTGTCAGTTTTTTTGGCTCAATACCTTAAAAGGTACCGCGATAATTCTAACGGTGGTCATTTTAGATTTTAGCACCCTAAGCAGTACCAAACTACAAATTTTGACCCCTAAAAGGTACGACGAACACCCCCGTCATTTTTATATGGGAGCCTCCCCCCCCCCCCCTCCCGGGGGGCGTAAAATGTCCGCGCGTATTATCTGTCAAACTGTCAAATAAGGCTATATAATTATACAGTATGGAAACGTTGAATAATTTGGGCTGTTTATTTCATAAAGGAAACAGAACAAATTCCTGAAGTTTGGAATAAATCTTGAAACCGTTTTGGGAACGACGCATAGGCGAGTGCTTTTCACAGCTTTTATTGTACCAACCGGTCTCCAAACTCAAATAGGTCCAGAATCACCTAAAATGCATTGTGCGCCCAATGCCTCGACGATTGAAAGAGCCACTCACTCACGAGCTCGTCATTTGAAAATAAAAACAAACGACCGCAAAGCCCAATGGGTGATACTGGGCCTTTAAGGCCTCCGTTGAGCTAAAATTACATGACGTCATTCATACTGACCAATCAGGTGTCGATCTTGAAATAACCACGCTACCCACGAAGTGTGACACTGAACTAACAACAGATTAAAAATAATTTTCGTTAGAAGAGGCCCATGTATGGGTAATATGTTCTCTTTGGTTATTTTCTCTTGATTAACTAAATAAACGCAATCATAAACTTTAAAGTAATGAATATTTGTGGTCTCTTGTAACAGACGATTCAAGAATAATTTTTAAATGGCCCGCCGCATTTTTGGACGAGAATCGAATAGGCCAAGGGGCCCGTCAGTCCATGAAGGCCGAGATGAGTTTCGTCTCGAGATGATTTTTGAATTGAACATAATGTAAGAGATGAGCTCTATAGAACTAAAGAAGCTTTAAACTCACCTCGAGCGTTGACTATCATCAACGGTTGAAATCGAGCTCATCATAATAAAACCCTTCATCCCGGGAAAACTGTTCAGTTAATACATGGTTTTTTCGTCGTGTTTCATCTCGGGATGACATTTCAAATCGTTGTTATGCGGGGATGAAATCATCCCGGGATAAATTCGTCCCTGTACGAGGCTCTATAAACATCAAAAAGTAAATGAAAAGATACCGAGATGAACTCAACCCGCGGGACGAGTCATGCCGGGACGCAAACTCTCACGTGAACGGGCCCTTATAGACATCTTTTGTGCAGACATCTTTGCACTTTTTTTTTTATTTCAATCAAAGAATGAAAGAGCAAAGTTTCGTTTAAGTTAGTTATTATCGGAGGTGGTTATTTAATTATATTGGTGGCGAGGTGAGGAGAAGTGATTTATTTCGCGATTTAATGACAAACGTCAAGTTAGTTTTATTGCATGTTTTTTTTGGGAACGAATTGGCCGTTTGTCCAGAGATCAAATCGTTTCTTTCAGAATTAACTTAACGTTGATTTTATTGAAAGGTAAAACATGAAGTAAGTTGTATTTTGTTTTAAAATATTTTTTAAAGAAAACTTTCGCTATATGTACAACATTCAAACACCAATGAGAAGTTTATACTATTGATCTAAAGGCTTTCAATCATTTATTAAGGAGAACTTTGAACATTTGCGTAAGTAAAGTGGAATTTCGTTTTACACAATTTTTTAAACAAACGGTTCGATGCGAAATTCAACTACAAACCCGGTCATGCTGATAACTTAAAACTATCATGAACAAAAGTTTTTCGCTAATTAATGATAAGGTAAACTATGATCGTAAAGTTATAGAAAAGCATTTGGTTTCACACAAATGTTGTTATTTTATAAAAGCTTTATTTATAAACCCCTCAAGCAACGAGTATTCTAATAAGTACTTCATCGCTTTTGTTTTAATTAGATATGTATATGTTAATCCCCACAGGCAATTCTTCTGTGGCAAGAATAGAATGCGGAGCTGTAGGGAATTAAATTCAACAAGAGGTCCCGCTGCGCTTCTAGAGAACTTAAAGTTTAATGAGAGAATTCTCAGTAAATATGTTAGCAACGAACAAGAGATCATTTAAAATACGTCATACAAACTGGACTCAAAGTAAACTTGAACATATAAACACAAAGTGCCTTTTGCGAAAATATCTTAGGAATTAAACGGGAGGATTCGGTCACTCCACAATCTATTCACACCTTCATTTATTCCTCGAAAAAAAAGGATTGTCAGGGGCACGATATTAAATTTAATCTCTTGTTTTCATAGCTTCGAAAGTGTAATTTGATTTTGACAAAACACGACAACAGTGTGTAGTTGAAATATTCTATAAAGCCATTGTCAACGATTTCACTTTGTTGTTAAATGTTTATTTTTAATTTACTATACACCTAATGCGTTTTTTATGGAGATTCGTTACCATTTCACGTTAACTTATGAAAAATTTAACGCGCCGGTTTCGGTTTTAAAATTAAACGCTTGCTACATGTATTAAAATTTTACAGCGTCGTAAAAATTCTGCATTAACTCTTTAAATAGTCACTGTTAAGATTTTATAGCATTGTCACCTTTTACAAAATGATACATCTGACGTGTAAACGAGATGCTAATTATGTACAAAAAAGAGTCAACTTCACTACTAAGCGTTGTTTAACTTCAGCGATTCATTAAAGAACCCGACAGAATTTTTCACCGATTTGGGACATTTTGTCTGTCCCCATTCGCCGGATTTACGTGCCGAAGCACAAAACCCGCAATTTTAATGCTATTTTGCATTGATGATAATAAACTATTCTAAGCACTGAAAGATCCAATGGTATATCTATTGTCTTCCTTGAGGAGTTCAGTTAGATTTGAGATATAATTTTTCGCGAGGCGAAGAATTTCCACTTGCGTCATCTTTCGTTCACTGACCGTTCCGGAAGAGTTTAAGTTACTACTTGGCACGACAGAGCGTAAAACTTGAAACGCCGCGTTCAGGCGAGCTTTTCGTCCACGCTCTCTCTCGTTCCGCCTGATCTGTCGTGTTGTCCTGACACCTCCGGGGCGAGATCTTGGTTTAGATTTCCAATCCGTTGTTTTTGACCACGTTTGAGCCATTGAAACAGTTTCCACAGTGCGAGTCAACAGTTTGGTGTTTGACTGATCTATCCCCGCGTTTATTGATCTAGCGTTCGTTTTCTTAACCACTGCTTGTTTTACAAGACTCTTAGAGACGGAACTCAGCTTTTTTGCTTGGCTTTGTGTTTGCAGATTACTTATTCTAGATTCCTGGGTGCTCATTTCAAAATTAGCTCTTAAAAACCTGGAAGAAAAAAAAACATGACGAATACATGTCATAAATAAACAAGAAACTCTTTGATCGATATGCTGTGAAACAAATGTAACTAAAAAATAACAACAATTTCATGACTATACTGATCAAAGTGCACATCATCTTAGCAAAACTAGGAAAAGACGGATCGTGTATTAGACGTGAGATCATGGCAAAAGTACCTGTTATAATTAAATTTCCTCACTTTACCTGTTAGAATTTTGTTAAATATTTAAAGCATTAAACAATTTACAAACCCGCCTACCTGTTAAAGTTAAGCGCTGCGGAGTACGTCCGAGTGAAGCAATTGTAAATTCGTGATTTTCGGGCCGACTCTTTCTTCGAAGAAAATCCGAATATTGTGATGTTTACTTGGTGAATGTTAGGCCGGTTTTGTATCATGGGTTTAACGCACGTGGTTAAAAGGGAAGAATTGTAAACAAAGGCTACAAGTCGGGCACGCCTCAGAAAAATGAAATAAAACTCACGTCCTTCACTCTGTGACTGTAAGGACAAGTAAATCGACGCTGATAATGACATTCACAATGCAAATTCTGTAAAAAAAGCACGTGCACTATAGCTGATTAACGCTTGCACGCTAGATAACAAAGATTCATAGGGTCTTTTGAAAACACTCCCCGACTAATAAGGAAAGCCACAAAGCCAAAAATTAACCAATTTTGACCCTCCGTAGCGCGTCACGGAGCGGGACTTTTCCAGTGTCATGATTAAAACATGTATTTCTGACATGTTCTCTGTCGAAAACGACTACATTTGCAGGTTAAATTGAAAATCGTATGCTTAATAAAAGGGCTCCTATTTCGTCTATTTTCGTAAAAAAAGCCCTTGTGTAGTAAATTTGCATGTTTAAAAAGGTCTGCAGAAACCGGGTGTGTCTGCTCTCTATATACAGAGAAAAACGCCTTTGAGCCACGCTTGGCGCTTTTAATCTCAATCTTAAGTTACATCATGTAACTGAATCGTGTTTATCCCACAGTGAAAACGCTTAGACGATCGACCTTGGCTCTAGTAATTTATGCGCATGCGCGAGTCCTTTTCCTTCCTTTCGAATCTCGCAGGAAGATGGGGTTTTGCGGTTTGAAAACCAGCGAAAACTGACTTTGCCGTGACATTTTCCAACGGCCAACAGACAATGCTTGGGAGAATGGAGCTTTTAAGGGTGGACAAAGGTGAGGGGGAAACAGGAGGCAACCCCAGTAACGTTTGTGCCGAATGCACCTGCTGTAATTGATCATAGAATCGCACACAATACTATGACGGCACATCTCGGCCACTGTGAATGGTAGTCTCTAATTAGCGGCTCTCGGTGAAACGCTAATGATTCTCGGCTTTTTACACGTTGGCCTTATTGTAGAAGGAGAGCTCGTTGGCAGCTCTTTATTCTCCGTTGATTTGTTCCCAAAGCGATAAGTAACCGAGTTGTCAGCTTAATGTGTGCTTTAACATATTAATGATTCCGGGCTGAAGAAGTATTGTGCGCGTCAAAGGTTTGGAAATTAACGCTTTACACTCGAGAAAGAATGAAATTCACGAGAACCCTTAGCAGAAGACAGGACCAGGGCCTAACCACCCTCCCTTGAGCATCATAGGGTCGATCGTCGCGTTGGTTAGCGTTCGCTTTGGCGAGATTTCCGGATTGTTGTGGTTTCGAGTAGCTAATTTTATTACCTGACATCTGGCGATTATGTAGAAAACTACATTGAAACAATGGGCCACATGTAGTCGAAAGATAAGGTTGAAAGTAGAACCATGAATGTAACACCTTTGCAGCTGATTTCAGCTCTAAGATTTGGGATTAATTTAAGCGAAACATGCAAATGGAGGCCAAAAAGGGTGCCTACCTTGCCCGTATTATATTCGTTTTGAAATTAAACTCGTCTGGTCTTTTTACCGTAGCTAGGTTTTTAAATGAAAATATGTGCTTTCTCAAAAAAAAGGAGTTGTATTCTTGAGAAAAAAGCATACATCTGCATGAGTAATGAGATACAAAAACCAAATAAACACAATTCATTGTCCTTTTTGCTAGCCCGTTATCTCGAAGCTCTGTTTGTAACAAACAGCCCCCGAAAGTTTACTTCTTTATTGAACGTTGTCGACAAACACAAACTAACCGAACATGAAAAACGTTGTTCGTTATTTTCCAGCTCATCAAGTTTTACTTGGAAAACAAAAAAAAAGCATTGGCAAAACCCCAAACCCATATTACATGACAATTCAATTACCTTTGTCTTTGGTCGGTAAGGATAGCGTGTATTTTTAACCCTTTGACACCAACCATCATACTCCCAAGATTGATAAAAATCAATATTCAAGAAAAATCACAAATTTCATTTTGTAAATTATTGAAAAACAAATAGTACCATGCAAAAGTACTGCCGAAGAGGTTTCATTTGAATGGTCACACCACAGGATTTAGTCCACAGACCTGAAAGTTTCAGAACTGCATTGCAGGTCCCCATAATTGAATACGGAAGTGAAAGAGTTAAGCAACTATGAATTGCTATTGTTTCGCTGTAGCTTGGTTAAATAAACGTAGGAGAAAACGTTATTATGAAACAAATTGCACCTTTTGAATTGAAAACTAATTCATCTGAAGAAAACAATCAAAGAACCTGATTGGCTCGGATTTTACACAAACATCAGGGGATAACAGCCAAACGACACTGAAAAAAAAACATTTGCTCTTTGAAGTGTAAGTTTTTCACTCCATTTAAAATGATCGATACTTGTGACAAAAAAATAGTTCCATACTTTTACCAGAAGAAAATGACAAAAACACAAAAAAGTCGTTTTTCAATAGTTTTGCACTTAAACATTTCGTAAGAATACTATTTTCAGGCAGAAAAATGGAACAAACTTCGAATCTGACCGAAAGGGCCTGGCCCTAGATAACCTTTATTCGCGCCTTCGCACCCTTAACATCAGTCACGTGACTAGAAAATCAATTTAAAGTTTTCTTTGAAAGGTGATTTTAAAAAACAAATCATGAATAAAGTGGCTCATTTGCATACATGAAAAACGTTTTCAATTTACGAGAAGAAGAAAACGTGAGAAACATTTCATCTAAAATGCGGTTTTGCTGAAGGTTTTTTAAATGGTTTGATAGGTCAGTGCGTTATGCCATTGTTTCACTTGTGGCCGGAAGCTTATTTTTTCCTCTTTTTTTTTGCATAAAAGAAACACCTTGTTTTCGACAAAACTTGTTAAACAATCGAATATCAGTATTTAGTATATACTGAAACAGTGGATAGCATTGTTGGCGCGCTCTGACTCGGAATAGCAAGTGCTATTCACCTCCCAGCAATTTGCGCGCGAAAGTTGTAATCGTTGATAGGAATAAATTAGTTAAAAAGCATCATTTTCGTTATATTATCTCACTGTTTCAGTATATACTAAAATAACTCTCGCGGCTCGGTAAATATCCACCACTACCCACCTACACTGAGGTAAATAGTTGTTAATTGTTATCCTTGACATTCCCCCTCGGGCTTGAGCCAGCCCCTGCCAATATCTAAAGTCATCAAAGTAAAATCTAAAGGACAATTTAATGTTCGTTTAAAGGGACTGTCCCGCCGAAAAAGCGGAACTTAGCTCACCTAGTTATATTGCCAAATGCCACCGAATATATATTCTATAAAGCAAAAGAGAAGCAGCAGTTTGGAGATTGAAGTGCAGGATTGCAAGCATGAAAGTGGATTACAGTTCATCACATTTGATTTCGTGACAGGCGGTCGAGAAATTAGCACATGACCAAAATTGCCATTTTTGTGGAATTCTGAGTTTTTAAGCCGTTACTTTTTCTCTTTAGTTTATTTCTTTGCTTTCATAACATTTGGCAATTTTATCTTCCTATTTCAAGATAATAAAGCCGGGACACAGTCCTTTTAATATGTTGCTACGCTTTCTTAAACCGCTTTTACAGAACAGAAAAAAAAATTCTGCATTCCACTATGTTTCCAGAGTTATCAAATACCCTGATGTTATTCTTATTGTTTGAATTCCTAAGTAAAGAGCGGTTTTTATTTGAGTGTGAAAGCAATTTCACGGTTTTCCATCGTCACGCTTTGGGATTGGCTAAAATATCTTGCGCCACTTTCTCAACCAATCAAAACCACGAACTGCAAGTTACTCGCACGCGTTTTCCCGCGCTTGGCGCCGGCGTCATGTATCTGCTTCGAGCTCTGATTGGTTCATTGGATTGGCTGTTTTGATTGGCGGGTGATTACTTTGTTTTTGCTTTTACGACACTCAAATGAAAACTGCTGTATTGTGAAAAAAAGTGTTTTCTGTTCAGTGATTGGTTTCACAATATTAAAACTCAGGAAATCTCGGGCTATCTTTCAGCCCTTGTACAAAAATATCGCCCCCACGCAACTACTCCGATTCCACTGTGCAAACCTTTTCCGAACAATATGAAAAATGCTACTTCTTTAATTACCATCTTGTCAAACAGCACTTACTGAACATTTTACGAAATTGTGTTTATTTAATCATTCAACCCATGTTATATCGCCGAATGCCCCCAAATATATAACTAAATTGGTCTGAGTAACGGGAACTTAATAATAAGTCTTAAAGCGAATACTACAACTTTTTATACAGACATGTTTTGGGAGTTCAACTCCCATCATTTGTGTGATGGTACAGTAATTTACAAAGCTTAAATAACTAGGCAACAGAATGATTTGAATTATAATTATTTTAAATTCAAATTATGTTTTACTTGTTGGTTTAACGATGGATTTTCCCAACGGATGTAGAGGGCTTCTTTGATCTTTAGATTGATGCCCATGGGAGCTGTGTCAAGTATTTCAAAACATTCACTATTACATAGCTCACGACATCCCTTTGTGCTCTCAAGGTGTTTGCATATATGTGATGTTTTATCCATACTAAGATGTTCACGTATCCGAATGGCAAGGTGTCGTGTGGTTTCACCCACATAGAGGTCCACATAGTTGATGCACAGCCCGACGCAAACATATATACCACGATTAGTTTAGTTTGTTCGACCCGTCCGCACGGCACAACAAAGACGGAAACTGCTTGGAGTCCATAAACAGCAGCTTGCGCGCAGAGCTCCTTAAAAGCCGAGTCTATAGAGCAAAAAAGAAGTGAGTAGTTTGATGAAAAAGTGCAAGATTACAAGAATGAAAGTGGATTACAGTTCATTATTAATTTTGATTTCATGACGAGCGGTCAAGAAATCAAAGTTTTGATTCTGGTAGTCAGAATTTAGAGTTTTTTAGCCGATATTTTATCTTTTAAGTTCATCTTTGTGTTAATCAATCTTAATGATTTCGTTCTTCCTATTTCAAGATAATAAAACAAACTTAAAACAAGTTCCTGGCCATAATCATGAAAACACGATATTTCAGCCGGTACACTGTCTCTTTCCCCATGTAACGATTTTATATGTTTTATTTTCATATGTTTAGGTTTTTCTTTTTATGACGTTGTAAGCGCATTGGGTATTTTAAATGCACATTAAAAACATTAGTATTGTTATCATTGCCAGTAGACGGCGGTCTCAAAATTATTGTTGTTGGTGGTATGAGTGGAAAGTGTCTGGAATGAAGCTATTTTTATCTATTCTTTTTATCTATTCTTTATCCTTTATCCTTGCAGATATATACAAGCTCAAAAGCTAAAGTTCAAAACTCTTTACAGTGAGAAAAACTATTTCGTCATTTTATTTTATGAATTAGTGAAAAAAAAAACAGCACTGTTTATGATGATTGTACATACTTCAGGATTTCACTTCAAAACTTAGAATCGTGAAAGTTAGATAGAAAGTTAGAACTATCTTTTTCAGCATAATAAACAGTACCACGGGAAAGTACTGCTCAATAGCTTTCATTTGAATGGTCACACTTTAGAACTTCGTCTACAAACTCAAAAGTTAGAACCACCTTGTACAGCATAATAAACAGTACCACAGGAAAGTACTGCTCAATAGCTTTTATTTGAATGGTCACACTTAAGGATTTCATCCACAGACTCAAAAGTTGGAACTACCTTGTGCAGCATAAACGGTACCTTAGGAAAGTAGCTTTTATTTGAATGTTCACACTTTAGGATTTCATCCACAGACTCAAAAGTTGGAACCATCTTGTACAGCATAATAAACAGCACCACAGAATGGTCACACTTTAATAAGATTTCATACATAGTCTCAAAAGTTAAGTTAGAACCACCTTGTACAGCATAATATGATAGTCACTTGACACCATTTATCTTTTAATATTGAAAACGGCGAAGAAACTGTGGGCGTAATTTATGCTTAAAAATAGTTTCGACAGATGTAACGCTGTCCATTCACGAGTTTTATATAAACATCCTCTTCCCACGCCGTTAACGTATCCTGCGGTTTTTTTGTTCAGACATTTGAAGTGTTTACAAGTTGTCACGTCCCTTCACGGACATTTGCAGTGATTCCCTCTAATTTTTAATACTTTGTGCAAAATTTGTTATTACTCGTGAGATAATGGTACGGTTACACGGAAGTGTTTCTACAATAAAGTTTTATACCTCGGTTAGCATGTGACACAGTTATGGTCCGATTTGTTAATGTAGTTTTTGTAATATCATGTTGAATTGCCCAATATATGATGAAGCGCATTGTTTCTTGTCATTTTTAATAGCTCCTTCTAAATTTTAATACTTGAGGGCCTAGAACATTGATATGGCTTTCGGTTGTATTTTACCGCTTTTCTATCCTGCAAATTCAATGTTCAAATTCTAAACAGTTTCACAAATATCTCATTTGTTACAATCTGTAAAGCATTTCGATGCGATGCGATTTTCGACGTAACAAATCGAAGCCGCTCAGATAGAGAGAGAAACACTGCGCGCACTGTTGAAATATCGGTTTTTCATGAATATGGCTAGGAGCTTGCTTTAAGCTTGCTTTATTATCTAAAAATAGGCAGAAAAATCGCCTAAAGTGATGGACGCAAAAAAAAATGAACTAAAGAGAGAAATAACGGCTATAAAACGAGTCAAAATTTCATAAGAATGGCTATTCAGTTATTTCACGACGGCCTGTCACAAAATCAAGTTTGATGAACTGTAATCCACATCCATCCTTGCAATCCTGCACTTTATTTCCAAACTACTGCTTCTGTTGTGCTATGTAGAATCTTTTTATCCAATTTAGTTGTATATTTGGTGGTATTTGACGATATAACATGGAAATTAAGTAACCAAAATTTCGTTATTTCGGTTTTTAATGATTTCGACCCTTTGATCTCCAAAGGAGGTCCACATGTAGCTTTTCCATTTAATGTCAATGTTTACTGTGCTAAGAAGGTGACAAGGTTATGAATGACACGCGTCGGAAGTTGTGTTTACTTCCCAAGAGCCGCGAAAGATGCATAAATGCTTCGTGCGTGGGCGGATAAAAAAGAATTGAGAGGGGGAGGGGAGGGAGGGGTTTAGTTTTCACGCGCCTTTCAAGTCTTTCACGCTGTCGGGAAAGAAACTAACATACCGTGTTTACCGCAACCCTCAACAAAAACACAGGACTTATTCGATGTAGTTTGCGTTCAAGCACGGAGATTATTCCTAGAGTAACAAAGTAAAAATGCAGATATATAGGTTCTTGACCAAACGTGACGTCAAGATGGCTGTATACTGGCAAAGTTCTTTTTCATTTAGTTGCGATTTTTTTGACCGAGGCGAAGTCAAAACAAGAACGATCCTAGGCCAATATCCAGCCATCTTGACCGAACAATCTTGATTAAGAAAGGATTTGGCCAAAAGAATTCACGGTGTGTGTCTGTGTGTGTAAAGGTTTTAAGATCTTATAGCTTTGTTTCTCGTTTAAGGGAAATAACGGAATTGCGTTTACTTAATTTCCATGTTATATCGCCAAATGCCACCAAATATACAACTAAATGGGATAAAAACATTCTATAGAGCAAAACAGAAGCAGTAGGTTGGAGAAGAAGTGCAGGATTACAAGGATGGAAGTGGATAACAGTTCATCAATTTTCAATTTTTGCGGGCGGTCAAGAAATCAAAGTTTCCATTCTGTTGGAACTTCGAGTTTTCGACTCGTTATTTTGTCTTTTAGTTCATATTTTTTAGATTGGTACCGCTTAGGGTGCTAAAATCTAAAATGACCACCGTTAGAATTATCGCGGTACCTTCACAGGAACTTTTAAATTTGGTACCTCTTTGAGGTAAAAGTCCGTTTAAGCCACGCCCATCAAACGAGATCCTGGTACCTTGTAGGGAGTTTTAGGAAAATTTCCGACGAGCACCCCCGTCATTCATATAGGGAGTCCTCCCTCCCTGTAAAATTTCTCGCGGGCTTATTGGCCGAGAACTATTGTTTAAAAACAATGGTATGACGTCATTGATCCTGCCACCCGCGTCCTAGTGCGCGGGAAAAATTTGGATTTTGGCTTCAAGAGGAATTCAGCCTCTTTAGTTTGCAAGATATAAGCGGATTTTTCGATCTATTTTCGCCGTTTCTGATCAAAGAATTCATTTGCCATTGGTAAAACAATCTACGCCAGGGAAAGCTCAAACGTTTGGAAGAGAAATTGGGACGGTTGTGGACTCGAGGACTTCGGTAACTTGGCAAACTTATTCTAGTTGAAAGAGAACGCAAAACGCTACACAAAGGAAAATACGCTAATTTTGAAGTGGAAAGAAAGGTAAATTTAACGACCACTTTGTAAATAACCGTTTTGTATCTCAGTCAAATACTGTTTTAAATTGATTTTTCTCTTAAGCGACCACCCACGTAAAGGTGATGTTACACGAGATTTGTAGCGCAATGTTGCGCTAAAAGTTGACGCCGTTTAACATGAGTACGCGGTCGATTTTCTTCGCAATTTTTGCGTTGCGAGTTTTTGAAGCTGATTCAAAAACTTGCAACTGCATGCCGCAACAAAACATTGCGTTAAAATTCGTGCGCGCGTTGTTACACGGTGTCAACTTTTAACGCGCAACAATGTTGCGTTAAAAATCGTGTCGTGTAACATCAAGACCTTAATATGTCCTCTGATAAACAATGGTTTGACAAAATAGCATGGTCAAAATAGTTGCGGAATTACTCGCTTCGCTCGTATTAATTCCTCACTCTGTTTTAGTGTTTTGTCCGGTTTCGACCATGCATGTTATGATGTCGAACCATTGTTTATCAGAGGATATATAATGGCGCAGTCAAGTGATTTTAAGAGTTTCAATATTTCATATTCATCGGTTTTAAGTGCCCTAGATTTCGCCTTTAAAAGTAAGGCTAACCTTTTATTAAAGAAATAAAAAACGCGCCGAGTGCATTGTTGAGTTATATAAGCACGTGGGAATTTTTAAGAACACGAGAGAAGTGCAGAGAAGCTAGCCTGTTCCAGGCGTTCAGATAGTGTGGAAAGCGCGAATTGTTGGGGAAGGCGCGAAAAGCGAGCAAACAAATGCGCCTTCCCCAACTATACGCGCTTTCCCCACTATCTGAACGCCTGGAACAGCCTACAGAGAAGCACGAGCCGAAGGCGATTGCTACTCGCACTTCTCGAGTGTTCTTAAAAATTGCCAAGCGCTAAAATAACTCAACAATGCACGAGTAACAAGTTTTTTTATTTCTTTTATAAAATGAAAACGGTTATAATGAACCTTACGTCACGGGCGTGCTTTATCGAGTTATAATGAACTCGTTTTAACCAATCATAGCGCGCGCATTTCCTTGAGCATTTTATAAAAACCGATATTAAAGACTCGTTAAAAGCCATCACAGATGCACAGTAAACCACTCAAACAGAGGGTGGCAAGCCTGTGGTTTCACTTATATTGGCTTTTAGCTAATGATATTATACATTCCATAACGGCCCAACTAGAGTAAGGACCAGTAAGATATAGGTGCAGTGGCTTTTCAATTTTATCCGTTTCATATCACCAGTTTAACCAGTGATGCCAATGGCTAATCAAATAACAGTTGGTTTAAAACGCTGGGTCTTATTGCAAAATAATTTCTGGATATCTTGCAGCATCTCAAGTCATCTCATAGCTAGTCCATATTATGAAGACTCTGGATTTTTCAAGATCTGTCCTCTTACCTTTTGCAAAGGCAAAATATTATAAGCACAGCCAGGGGGGGGGGGGGGGGGGGTATATGTACATATAAATTAGTGGCTAAAAATGGAGAAATACTGCTTGATAAGCATAAATGTAATACAAAGTTTAGTAGTATATAAATCATATAATTATAGGATAAATAAATAAAGTGAGGGGTATAACATGCATAAACCTATGTCTGGATGGACAGGGTTTTTTTAAGGTTTGCAATAACAGGGACAAAATTGGGAATAAAAGGGACTATTTATTGGCACACAGTCCCAGGAATGGCGTCCCACTTGGGGGTATGGCGGCCTCCCCAAGAAAAATTTTTAAATTTTGAGGCTCAAAGTGAGCATTTTAGGCCATTTCTGACCAATTTGGGTCATTGTTTTAACTGCAATGAAAGAGAAATTAGTAACAAAGCACAGTTTTATTTCACTCGTACAAAAAAGATAAAAAAGCCATCAACTTTAGCAGTTCTTTATTCAAATATCTTAGCACATTGGGGGTGCTCATCATACCTTTTAGGGATCAAAATTTGTAGATTGCTACCACTTAGGGTGCTATAATCTAAAATGACCACCGTTAGAATTATTGCTGTACCTTTTAGGGTGTTGAGCCAAACAAACATGACAGGAAGTATTTGCCAATCAACTGGTTTTTATTGTTGTTTTAGAACTGGTACCTCTGGGGTAAAAATTCTTTTGAGCCATGCCCATCAAACAAGATTCTGGTACCTTTTAGGGTGTTTTATGAAAATTTCCAACGAGCACCCCGTCATTTTTATATGGGAGTCCCGCAAATTGCATGTTGTGCGATTGGGTCTCAAATTACTTGAAACATTTAAAAAATCAGACAAAATGCACCTTGAACCTTAACTTTTTAGCGGTCTTTGAGTCTAGGCCAATGAGATCACTAGTTGTAACAACGAAAAAAGTTGACATTCCATCGTGCATTGCCGTTAGCACTTTCCTTCTTATGCGGATCATTACTTAAACTACTAAATTTTAAGTTTCTATTATTATTACAAACATGCATAGATTACATTTGATGTTATTATTAAAATATATAGCAAAACTTTAAGAAAATACACTAATAGCAATAAAAAAATTCATCTATCAACTTGAAAAAATATCAGGGATCTTATGTCCACATTTATCCAAAGAACTGTTGACATAAAGGTATCAGAAACTGTATTTCCAAAATATTCGATCTTTTTGGCTACAGTTATAATATTTTAGTATTTTAAGTAATGGGTGCATATCATTTGTAGGAAAAAAACGGTTGGGGTGACCGTTTCATAATGGTAACGATTTTCAAAATTTACAGACCAACCGACAAGATTTCCCTTACCATTTAACTATATTCCATTTCCCCATCCTCAGGTACCCAGGGCCAAGTTGTTCGAAGGCTGATTAGCATTAATTCAGGGTTAATTACCATGACAACTCATGTTCTGTTGACAGTTAATCCAGGATTAGTGCTAATCAGGCTTTGAACAACTCGGCCCAGACCATTAACTCAATTAAGCGGTTTGAATTTTTCTAAATTCAAATGGTAAGGAAATTTCCAACGTTCTATTCCGAAACGGAAAAATTGGACTACCTCTGGAGGTAGTCTGGAGGTAGTCCATAATTTCCGAACAGATTTTCGGAAATTGTCTGATCCATTTCACTTTACGGGGGGTGACAACTCTAATAAACGCTGTTTGAGCAATACTGTGTGGAACTGAAAGTTGTCCCGAAAATTTGGAATATCTTCCCGATTTTTTCGAAGACATTCACGCAAAAATTTCAAACTTCCCGAAATTTTAACAACATTATCTCATGTTTCCCCGAAAATTTTTCGAGTCTCCCGATTCCCGGCAAAATCTTCAGATTCCCGGAAGAATTGTGTTTTTCTCCTGAAACAGGCCTTCTTAGAGTTGTCACCCCCCGTTCACTTTCAACTGAAATTTCCGGATTTTTTGGCTAAAATGGTAGGCACCCAATATATCAAACATGAGGAAGAGTGTTTCATCAGGATATCCAATTACCACCGAGAAGTGGCTTGAAAAAACAACAGATGTAGCCAAGTTTTTTTAACCCACTTCGAGGCCTGTGTTTGGATACTCAATGCAAAATTCTTTAGTGTGTATTATACAGCTTCTCAAGCTGATCATTTAATACAGAGAAAACGAAAGAATAAAATTTCCAATATCTATGCTAATTAAGACTGGGTTTCTAAACAACCGTCACGCTTTTGATTTTCTTTGAATGTTCAAACTTGATGAATTGTAATAATTAATGTGTTTGAGAATGCTAGTTCCAAAATTCTTGGTCCACGAAATCCATTCCATATTTCAATATCAGTTACTTAGTTGTCATGGTGTAACCACAGCATGCAAACACAACCAAGCTTACGACTGTCCTCAATGTATGCAATGAATTCCATTTCTCCATGAACCGTCTTGTGTACTCACCGCCCTTCTTCTCAGCCCTTTGCTTGTCATATATTGGACCTATGGCAAACGGCCACATCACAAGTGCAGTGTAAGGCAGAATTACAGCCATTGCGCCTCCAGCGAGCAGCCAAGGTATCCCTTTTGCTTTGGGCTTGAGCAGATAAGCTGCTATCCCAGAAAGAGACGAAATTATGACCAGTAAGGTCGTGGGCCTACCGTTCACAAGGCTCTCTTTCCAGACAAAATACATTTGTTTCGTTTCTAGTCTTCGTCTTGATGGATGTTCCACTAGCGTCATATAAAGAGCTCCACCAGCGAATAGACCTGCTGATAAAGTAGTCGTTCGAGTCAACGAGCGAAAAATTAAGGTTTTGAATCCCATTGTTTGAAGGAATAAACAACTTCTTGATTTTTTATACTGCAAAATGAAATTGAGTGGTGGAATGGCACGAGAATTAGCGCCCGTCAGGGGTAGGCTGACTTTTGGTGATAATTGATAATTATTTTCCAAACGGGGAGTCCGGTAAATAAATCTTCCTTTGATAAAAGCAAAGCAGTTATTCAAAAAAGTACATCAAATTACAATTTTTAAATATCTACAAGACTTTTTTTATTCAAAGTTGCAAAAGTGAGATGGGAAGCTTCGTGTTTGTCGATCTGCCCCCTTACCCAGCCCCCACCCCAGCACGGAAATAAACGGCGCCGGCTTTTTCCGGTCCACGGCCGGTGCGCGTACAAAATTCTTGTTCTTGGGAATAGCGGTGTAGGAAAAACTATTCTGATCTTTCAATTTACGGAAGATATCTTCTCTCGTAGCTATATAATATTGGGCTACGTCTCTACCATAGGTAAGAAAACTTTCATTTTTTAATTGGAATAATTGCCTTAGCCTGTGACAGCCGCTCCCTCCCCTCCTTTCTGAGGGGAGGAAGCGGCTGTCACAGGCTATAATTGCCTCTAGTAAACACTATTAAAGTGGCATTGGGTCGGCCGGCGGTCGCTGGGCGGTGTCAGTCAACAAATAATAAATTACTGACGATTGATTGATTTTGACATACACTATAGCCCGGGCAGGGTAAAATGTCACGTCGTTTGGAATTGTAGTTAGATTCTAATTTGGAGCTACAATCTCGGACGGAATAAAAAGAGAAATAACACCTCCCCTCCCCCCGATTCAAAGATAGATTCACGTGAAAACCAAAACGCGCCATTTTCCAATCACTGAACTGGGGGGAGGGGTGGTATTAATTTTTCATTTGAAATGTCCACACTGTGTAGATGGTGGTGGGCAAAACACTGAACTCCCAGTCCATGGACTACCCTAACCCTACCCCTAATACTAGTATTCATTAGTACTAGTATTAGGGGTAGGGTAGTCCATGGACTGGGGGTCAGTGTTTTGTCCACCACCAAAAGTGCTGCTCTGTAGCTTTCATGGACTTTAGGCTCAGACTTAAGGACTTTTATAGGATTTCATCCAGACTCAAACGTTAGAACCACCTTGTACAGCATAATAAACAGTTGAATGGTCACACTTTAGGATTTCATCCACAGACTCAAAAGTTAGAACTACCTTGTACAGCATAATAAACAGTACCACAGGAAAGTATTGCTCAATAGCTTTCATTTAAATAGTCTCTCCAGACTCAAAAGGTTGAACCACCTTGTACAGCATAATAAACAGCGGGGGGGGGCAGGGTACTCTGTATATTTTTGGGCGGTAGTATTGTGCCGCTGGGGCTCTGAAACCCTTTTCCCTACAACAGACCATGTTCCCAGGGGGAGACATCTATATAAAAATGATGGGGTGCTGGTCGTATATTTCAGGGTTTTGTAGATTGGTACCACTTATGGTGATAAAATGTAAAATGACCACCATTAGAATTATCACAGTACTTTTGGTGGAATTGACCCGAAAACATATGACGTAATATGACTGTTTTGTTTTAGAATTGGTACCTCAGGAGTAAAATTTCATTTGAGTCACGCCAATCAAACAACATCCTGGTACCTTTTAGGGTGTTTATCAAAAATTGGCAACAAGCACCCATCATTTTTATATGGGGTCCCCCACCCTATTCTTGACTAGGCACCATATGTGATTCACTTTCAGACAACTGGAACATTCTGTAAAGGCAACTACATTACCACATGAAACTGACAATAATTGCCACTTTCATGTGGTAATTTAAAATGCATAATATGTTTTTTATTCCCATTATTTAAATATTTGTTCTAAGGGAAGGGCAGTTCATCATCAAAATGTGGAAGACTTGTACCCAATTGCTTCTCTGTATTCGCACTGTGATTGACGGGAAGGATTTAGTGAGTTTGCAGTGTATCAAGGGAAGGACGGAAAAAAAAGGGGCCTTTGCGGGCATCAATTTTCCTTCCCATATTACTTTGTGAATATAATAAATAAGTGACGACTGGGTACGAGTCTGAAAACGTGGCACAAGGGCAGGATTTTGACCCAAGCGGGCGGGAATTTGAACGAGCCAATCTTCAAAAAGTTCAAATTGCGAATTGATCAGCTTATTAGCTAGCCCAATCCTGAAAGGCACTAGATTCAAACCTTTCTTCAAGTTTTCAATGCTTCCGTCGCCCCAAACATTGGCATGGAGAAGCCCAGGCAAACTGGATACTTGTTGTTGTTGTTGTTGTTGTTGTTGTTGTTGTTGTTGTTGTTGTTGTATACTCTCAGCAAATCAAATAAACTATGACTTCTTTGAGAAAACGTTTAAGTTTATTTACAGTTATTTAGAAGACTTGGGTTGCATTATGTTTGATAGTAACATTTTCAAATAAAAATCATAATTTAAACTCTTTTATACACCTGAACTGGGCATGCATGTGTTTCATTTGACTGACCAAGTTGTAGTTCTTGGTTAATCAGGACCCGCAAACCCCACCCGTATGACATAATATAATTATTTCTAATACGAAAGGGAGGCAATTTGAATGCTTTATAAAAAGAATTTTGTGGATATTGGGAAACCTTTAATAAATTTTGTATCCTATCATTTATAACAGTACAAGTGTATTGGTCTATCAAGGTTCTTTTAAATCGTGGAATACCACGCCAACAATCAAATATGCTACACACCCCGTCGATCTTAATAATTTTCAAACAGCACTGTCATCCACACACCATTGACAGCTGTCAGTCTGTAATGCACCATGACTTAAAGTCTGGTTCCATTCTATTAAACCCAAGAGTGGCCGAAATCAATATTTTTAAAGAAATTAAAAAAAATTTTGCTTTGTAAAAATTAATACCGAAAAACAAAAAGTAACATAAGATAGTACTGCTCAATAGCTTTTTGAATGGCCATACTTTAGGGTTTCATCCACAGACATCGAATTTAGACCACATTACACTCTTAAGTGGATGGTTTAAAAAATGCTATGTACTTTCATAAGCTGTACCAGTTTAAATTTTTGTCTGTTTTAGGTGTATTGTTATTGTACACTTAACAACTCTTGAAAAATTCAATTTACAATGTTCCAGTTTCTTAAAAACCCAGTGTTATTTCCTCTATCCAAGTGTTTAAACTGAATGGCAACACAGTTTCTTCAAAAGAACCACTTCTCTTTGGCACTTCTACGATTCACATGGGAGGGGCAAAGAGCCTTCCTCTCTCCATGCCTCCCCTCTGAGGTTTCAATATTAATCATCCACTTTTACAAACACTTTTGGTCTGGAAAATATCTTTATAGCACCTTCTATTTCAGCAAGTTTTCTTTCCAGATCTGCTTTGGTTGTCTTGACTCGAAGTGTATCCACTCTTACTGGGAGTGCGTTCAATTGGGTGAGAAGTTCTGCTTGATCTGTAAAAAAATATATATACAAATATATACACCTTATTTGATGGTTTAACGGATAATATGGGCAGATATTTTGCTGAGCCCCGCAGGGACGGGAAAAAATGCGAGCAATGAGTGAAATGTCTGCACATATTATCTGTTAAACCACTGAATAAGGGATTTATTATTCAACTAAAATTTGATATAAAATTGGATAAAATTGGATATACGTCATGTAGACATAGCGTATATCGATAACTTTTTTACCATATTTGGGCAGTGTATCAATGTGTTGAATTATAAGTAAAAATATATGTAGTCGCAGCTACAATGTACATGAATGATTTTTTTGCTTGCCCATATTATGTTCACAGTATTTGTGAATTTATTTTCACATACATATTGTCATATCACTTCACGAGGAATAACACAACTCATCACTGACCATGCTCTCATCTGCCCTTGTAGCTCAGTGATAGAGCATTTGCACCGAAATCACAATAATCATGGTTTAGAACCTCATCGAAGCCTGAAATTTTTTTTCAAGCTCTTAGTGCATCTCCTTCTGTTGCTGTATAACTGTGATGAACTAAAGCATTACAGAGTTCAAGTTGATTTTTTTTGCGACAAAGTACACACTTGTCAAGTAAGAGTAAGTGTAAGAGTCTCAGGCAATACAATTAACTTCAAAGTTCGATGCTAAGAGTAGGATTTACATCCGACTTCGTTAATCATATGTGAGTGTAAGTTACCATCACGTGACAATGCGCTGTAAGTGACGTCACAAAATGCGTTTTCTAAAATGGGGGAAGGTTCTGCAATATAAGTTTAAAAATATGTGCTACTAAATTGTCCAGTAGAGTATCAGCATTGTTATTCTGCCTTGTAAGGTGGTATCTGTAATTTGTATTAGAAGTTATTAAGCTATTTATTTTCTAAAGTCACATGACCTATTTACCCTAATTAAGTGATTGCTATTAAACTTGGACATGCGCACAAGGCTATTCCATGACCAGCACCTAAGATGCAAAAGATTGTTGCTCAAAAAGTTTTAATTTGATTTGATTTAATGTTACCCATTTTACCCTGAAGATTTTAACCGTCAATAACAGGTCACGTGACTGACATTCGAACGTCACAAATGTTTCATATTATTAAGGCCACTGAAACAATATTGCTTGCAAATTATTAGGAACATTGAACGACGACTTCCTTTTCAAATGAAAATATGCCAAATAAGCAGGTAAACCATGCCTTAACTTGCTTGAGGTGGCTATGTTGCGGGTAAAATCCATTCTCAGGTTGAATCAGTATTCAATCTAGGTTAAATGTGTCCCCAGTATTCTACATAGGTAAGCTAACCCTAACTAACCCTAGTTAACTCTAACACAAGGCTAATCATCACCACAGCACAAAGATACATGTAGCCAATAGTGTGATGGTTAGCCTTGTGTCAGAGTTAACTAGGATTAGTTAGGGTTAGCTTACCTAGCTAGAATACTGGGTACACATTTAACCTAGTAGATTGAATACTGATTCAACCTGAGAATGGATTTTACCTGCAACAGCTACACATGTAATTGGGTTGCCTGTGTAAGTGGCTAGTCATGTATGGTTGGGATGCCTGTGCAAGTGGTTAACATGTTTGATTGGGTTGACTGTGCAAGTGACTACATGTACGATTGGGTTGACTGTGCAAGTGGCTACACGTTACTGTGCAAAGCTTTGTGACTCACTTGTTTGAAGGCTAGCTAGTGTCTGTAGTCGTTCTTCTCGAGGCATGAGTGTATGACCCGGAGGAATGCTGGGGTCTGGTATGTTGGCTATTCTTTCTGCTTCTTCTTGTTTCCATTGTTCTTGTCGAACTTTTAGGCTGAAAATTAACCACATTTCCAATGTCAATGTCCGGCGTTTGAAATGGGAGGAAAAAGGAGGATTTGGGGCATGCATGAAGTGTGTGGAGGAGCGTGGAGTGCGAAGGGAGGAGGGAAAGGCTTTCTACATATGTACAGATATCAAAAGAAGAAATTTGATGCCTATAACTATAGGGACAAGGCTTAAAAGGCACTTGCTAGGGAATTTAGCTTAAAAATATAACAGAAACTTTACTTGTCAGAAGAATTGATACAATAAAAATGATTTTGCACCACACCATTAAAAATATACATGTAAACTTATCACTTTTTCTCAGCCCGAACAAAGTTCAATTATTTTCTTACATGAAAAATGTATTGATACACTTACCCCGTTATGCGACCAACTATCATTGTTTGCAGTCCCCAACCATTATTTTCTTTATAAATTTACCCTTTTAATACAACCACTCCACGTAACGAGGGGCATTCAATATAACAGGGGTGTTTCCAAGGTCTTCTCAAGGACAGAAGCACTGAGGTCTTGTGTTTAACGCACCAGAGTTACAAGCTTTGCTTGTTACCACAGAGCTGTTTCCTTAAGCCGTGACCAAACAGGTATGCAACTCCGTTTGACCATGACTTGCATGTACATGTACCTGCACGCACTTGCAGTGGCTTGCATTCACTTTGATATCAAGCAAAAACTTGTCCACAGGCAGGCACAAGTATTTCACTGTTTGGTCAACCAATCTCTTGCAAATGCAAGTGACCACAAGTTGTTTTCAGTATTGTTTGCTTTGGTATCATTGCATGCACATAAGGCTGCAATGAAATGGATTTTGTACAACTTGCAATCAACTTGTGTTAATACAGTTTGCAAGCATGTTTGGCAAGGCAACACAAGTGTGTCTGCAGGTTGACATTTTAAAACTTGTGTCGAGTTGTGTTCCTATTTGGCCAGGCTTTAGACAAGAAACATTGCTCCACATTGTCTCTCTCCAACCAGGTGTATAAATGGGTAACAGTATTAAAACATCTAAAACACAAATGGGACTCACTATGTTGGGACTTTTCCTTTCCGGTATCTTTTTTGTGCTTGTTCTTTCTTAGCCGCTAACTGCTCAGCTGCAATAACCGATGGTGGGCGGGGTCTGAGGGGTGAGGGGGCTCGGCGGACGTTGTCACCAATATGATTGACATTTTTTACTATTGGCTTGTGCTGTGAAACATTTACAAATTGGCAAAAACACACAACAAATACTTTTTAGTAACAATGACAGCATGGGAAGAAACTAATAATAGATTCAAATAATTATCATAGGACACAAGAATCAGTTCTCTTTCCTCGTTCTCTCTAAGTGCCATAACAGTGATAAAGAGTCAATTTTCTTTCTTTGAATATAAAACAACACTGTATTCAATGCAAGAATCCACTTCATTGAAGTTAAAGAAATTAGGGTGAATTTTTACATCACTTTTTTTGTTTGTTTGAACAGGTTGTTCACATCGAGCTTTGGCTATGCACAATCATGTGTCATCAACATCTGTTATTCACTTGTTTTGTTGATGTTTGGAACAATGGAAAACTTCATACTTCATATATTGAATTTGTTTTGTTTCATTTGAGCAAAATACAGTATGGCATGAAAATTCTGTATTTTGAAAACCTTTTTGCATAACAAAAATCTGATTAGTGATGTACATGATTGTACAAAAACTGTGTTTACAACACTTCATAATTGCCACAAGTAAGAATTTCTCCTTTAATCAGCACAAATAATCTTTATTTCTGGTTTCTTTTTGCCTGATGAATGACTGAACCTGTATCACAGTTCAATTTTATTGCCAATTTTGAGTGGGCAATACTGGATTATATTGAAGGGCCATTGAAAGAGTCACAAATATATTTTCTTCCAACTAGCTGTCAATATGATGTTGTATGGCTGTCTCAAAATTGTAATTAGTTTATAATGTTTAATACCAACCTCTTTAGCGATAGTTGCCTTGGGAACAGTAAGCTTCATTTCACGTGGAATGACAGGTTCACATGATGTAGGGCGATCTTTGACTGGTGGTCCATTTTTTGAACCAGCTCGGAGAAAAGTCGCAGAGTTTGATCGCTGCGGGGGTGGGGGAGCCTAACAAAATAACACAATAAAGGTTGGACTGGCTTAAGGATGTTCATGCAAAAAATCTTCTAACATTTATTTTTTTTACTTTTGCTACAGCTAGGTAATAAGTTACTCATGTCAGAAATACAAAAAAATTAGGGGGTCACCTACATGTACTTTGTTTCCAAGATAACATATCTAAAAGGCGACCCTAGCTTTATTTTGAAAAATCGGTCTTCCTTACTGGATATGGCCCCAATGTCTGTTAGTCTAAAAATATTGCAAATGAATCTTTAAAATGTAACTTTCTATGCCAATTTTATCGACTACATGTAGGTCTGTTAAGCAAATTCATTCAACTGGTGACGTCCCTTAAAGGAAATCTAATCTTTAAACAACAGCATTTGCAAACTCTTACAGCCACAAGTTGGCAGGATTCAATGTCAGGCGGGTTAAAAAATAGAAACATTTTAAACTTCCTACATTGATTTTTTTGTTCATTATTTCACAATAATATATATAAAAAAAACATGGGGGTCACGGACCGTCCAAGCAAGTTAGCGCATCGTCTGTAAAAAAAAAATTAAGCAAAGAAGGAAGAGAGACCCATCACATAGGAGTGAAATGTTTTTGGTAAGTCACTAGCTACTACATAAGAAAAACTGAAAAGCAGGCACACATTTATATTGCATGTTCCAGGTGTTCAGATAGTGGACAGCAAAGGATAGGTAGCATGCATGCTGACGAATGGAGATAGGCCAGAAAGAGAGCTAGGCGTACCCCTTCTCCCCTGTTTCCCCTGAGCTCATTATTCCCTGCTCATTTGTGTGCCGGTTTTTAGCTGTTCCCAGGCCTCACAATCTCGATGCCTTGAACAGACCAACATTTATATAAAATACACCTTGGCGAAGACTGGGATTTACAATGTATCAATTCAGTGATCTGTGAGCAACAAATTCCAATAAATTTATTTTTTTAAACCCCACATTGTGAGAAATGATTTCCCATACCTTCACTTCTTGTGCTACTTTAGAATCCACATGATCAAATTTTCCAGGTTTATAAACTGCTTTAACTGGTTCACTTGTTGTAGTTTCCCTTTGCTTTTCACGATTTGCTTTCTGGATTTCTTTAATTCGATGCACATTTTCTTTTGCAAAATTCTTGGGTTGTGCAGAAGCTGTAAGCATTGAGACAAAAATGAATTTTAAAAGCTCACTTGTATTGAACTTTATAATAATTGGCTAAAGTGTAGAATATCTGGCCACTTATTTGTATCCATGTTGAATAAGAATGGATCCTTTTGTTTTCATACACCTCGTTATATTAAGCCTTTAAGGATATATAAACAAGTGGCCGGGTATTCTAAAATGGGACATTCCATTTTTTATCCACCCCCCCCCCCCCTACATGTATGAAAGGCATGATTCCAACAGGATCTTTTTTTGCAGTCCAAGGCCGATTCCGACACCCCCTCTCTCCCCTCTCTACGAAAGGCATGATTCCGACACCCTCTGATCAAATCCTATAATTTGAGAAAATTGATTTTTGTTACGTCATAGCTTAAATATATATAATTTCCAACACCTCATGTAGACTAAAATAGTGATTCCAACACCCCCTAATGCTATAGACTGAACCTGGTGATTCCGACAGTCCCTCATAACGAACTAATTCAAGATTCCGACAGGGTCATTTCAGACCTTACTAATTATGCCTTCCATAGGGGGGTCCCAATCGCTCCCAATAATTCAATAATAACCTTTGCAATTAACGTTACAATAAACTTTAACATAAATTTTTGCATGAAGAAATGTAACAGCAATAGTCCCAACAGCAAAAGAAAAAACATAAATATTATATCATCATATTAATTTTAGTTTTATAAATCGGTTTTTAGTTTATGTTTTATGAACATATTAAGACTGTTATATAAGCTTAACTATTCAACTAAAATCCATCACATGCATCTAATTTCTAAACGTCTTTGTCAATATTAAAACAAATTATGGCGATTATTTGACCTCACTTTCACCTCCTCTCTTCGTTTTATAATATCGTAGGTGTTATAATGTTGAAGCCATGTTATCTAAAACGAGTCCAAAAGACTTATTTATGTTTTGTTTTTCTAAAAAAAAAGAGACTTACAAGGTCTTGATCCAATAGAGTAAGGTCTTGCTTGAGGATTAAACAATTGTGCGAGTGTTCCTTGGTTCTTGATTGCATTCGAAAGCGCTTCTGGCTTGACTCTAGCCTTTGGTAACCTTTCTGCATACACCGGGCTGTATCTATCTGCACTATTCGACCTTCTTGTATCGAAGCCTGGGTCAGTAGGTATTGTCCAAGTTGACAACATCTTGTGCTCTTGGCGCAATGTGAACGTGAGTCTCAATCAACTCCTGACTGCTCGCGTAATTTTATCGCTGGGTTTCGATAAAGCATATTGTATGTGGCTTAAGACGTTTTTCGATTACAAATCAGGACGATTTTCCCAGAGACTTGAGCGAATTTTACACAATAAAGAACTGACTTTGTCTCGTATTTTCCGTTGGTATGCAAAACAACTAAAAGCATTCCCATAAGGCAACGCGTTACCATGTACGCGCTACCGCTGTACATATAAAACGCCAGGTCATGATTATGGCGAAGGAACAGAAGACTCCCGTGGGGTGGAGGGAGGGGGGACTCCCAAATGAATACAACAACAACATCAACTTTATTTGTATTCTATAGTCTATTAACATGGACTTACAATAAATAATAGAATTAATGGAAAGTACTGAATATGACGGGGGTGCTCGTTGTCCCTTTTAGGTTTTAAATATACGGACTTGATTTCTGTTAGGGTGGTCAGTGTTAAGTTTGAAAATACAAAACTGAATGCAAGGCTGGCACTACGGCAAAGGGCAGATTTATTAATGGCCAATATTTCGACTAATTGTACTAGTCTTCCTCAGGGCCAGGGCTATACTGAAAGAAAATATTGTAACGGCTCCTCAAATTTGAAAATTACATGGTTATAAATGATTGGCTAATACATGACATGTAGACAGCGCACTTGTCCCCCGTTGCAGCTATAATCAAGGGTACCTTTGAGGGCAAAGAAAAGGTAGAGCTTGTAAAAAAATTACAGAATGCAGATCATAACATGGACAAACCGTTGAGAAATTCCGGATCTGGGCTTGGAGATTCAAAGTAAACGGAAAACTGATGCTTACGGCAAAAAAAAATAGAGAGACAGAATTCAATTTTTTTAACTTAATGCAGACACAAACGTACCAATGGGGAAAGGCTTGATTGGGACGATGCTAACCCTTCCCTCCCTTTTTTTTCGTTATTTTCTCTTTGTTGTTGTTGTTGTTGTTGTTTTCACTAATCAGAATTCCATGCGGACCATGATGTTTCTTTTGACTTTGTAATTTTGACAGACTGAGTTTCGTCTTGTGAGCCAGTTGTCAATGCTGACTAGCCTGCGTGGCCCCTTCCCCTTCGAACGCAGGCTATTAAAAAAAGTGCTGACTAGAGGGAAGGCATAGCGACTGTAGAGGGCCTTTTATGTGTTTTTTTAGTGCGAGTTCAAATTGCAGGAATACTGATCGCAATTGCCGAGTCTGGATACTTGAACCCTCCCCCCGACCCCCGCCCTTGAGCTCCCAGCCTCCACCCCCCAAATGTACTTTGTAATGCTGTGTCGCTTGCGCTCTTCTGCCGCCGCTGTTCAGCTTTTCAAAATCGAAAAAACCGCCCGCCCGTTATAATTGCTCAGGCCTTTTTTTTTTGAGATCGCTCTTTGTAGCGCAAAAATAGCTATTAAAAACACATGAAAAATGGCCCATTAAATGTTAATAAAAAGTTTAATTTCTTCTCTTCTCTATTTTTTTGTTTACAAATATCGAAAATCATTATTGGTAAGTTATAAGCCTAAATTTGTATAGGTGACGCTAAACCTGAGGTACCTTGTCAACCTTTTTCAACGAACGGATTTAGTAGCATTCGGCTACGTTGGGTTCTATGTTATAGTACTATACCCTTTTCTCGCCCCTGGAAGAAACTAGGCGGTGATTTCTTATTCAGACATTAGGATTGAGACTGCATTTCCGTCGAAATTCCTGTCCACGGATATGCAACCACTTGTTTGCAACTGAAAAAGAAATAAATAATAATGCTTTGAGTATCTAAGCTATAGGTTTTTGTTTTTGTGAGTAGAGAGTAGTGGGAGTCTATACTATATACCGTGAGCGACGTACGCTAACCTTGGAAATCAGATATTTGCAAAGGTTTTAAAAAAACTTTACTAGTAGTAATAAAAAAAATTCTGGCAAGAAAACTTTGCCAGTGAAAAATAATATTTCATTATCAATTTTTTATTAGTATATACTTGATTAAATACTAAATAAATAAAATTAACGGGCGAAAAAGATTTTTTTTTGCCAGATTTGTGCCCATTTATTAGTAAAGTTAAATTCATGTTATTAGTAATGAAATATTAATTTTTCACTGGTAAAGTTTTTTGCCAGAATTTTTTTATTAGTACTAGTAAAGTTTTTTTAAAAACTTTGTAATTATATGAATTCCCAAATCAAAAGCCTGAGGGAAAACCACGGTATTTTTTCTAGATCCGCCCTTAATTCATGAGTGTTCGATTCGGAAAGGTGAACGCTAGCCCGTTCCAGGCGTTAAGATTGTGGGGCCGTGAAGCAGCTAAAACCGGCGCGCGAACGAGCGAGTAAAACTCGATTGATAAAGTAAGCAAGGTTGATACCACGTAGAACACTTCAGTAACGCGACAACGACATGATAGAACCCAAACTGAAAGCCAAAATGCAACCGTGGACAGCTGTTTCGACCTGGTTGGGTCTCGTCAGCACGGTGTACCAGCAAACTTAGCCTGTTCCAGGCGTTCAGTAAGTGGGGCGCGAAAGAAAAATCGCTCCCAGTCTTCCCTCGCGCCGACCCACCATCTAAACGCCTGGAAGAGGCCACAGCAAACTGAATATAACAACCAGCGCCAATCCCTCTCCGTCAGCACTCGTAATATTTTTTTTTTCGCGTGCCGCCTATCCATTACTCCCCATTATCTGAACGCCTGAAACAGGCTACAAGAAGAGCTCTAACTGTATGAGCACCAGTCCACTCACCCCATTTATTCCCGCAGAGGACTGGACATGCCGCATGCTCTGTTTCGTAGTCTCCATCTCCGGATCTTTTTAAGTTGTACCAGAATACCGCGTCTCCCTGTAAGGCACATAGCAAAAATTGAAGAATGTATACCCAGGTTCAAAACCACATGGAAAATCTTACTATATGGCCGCTTGTCGTGCTGGCCAAAGCACGGAGGTTGTTTTCTATATATAATTTTTTGTAATCTACTACCCAGATCTCCCACAACCAAGAGAGAGACTGCGGGGGGAAGGGTGTTAAATCAAGGGTGAAAAGGTTAGATGGGGCTTAGTACAAAATCTGACTAAAGCGTGAGGCGTATTGAAATGAGGAGCTTATCAGAGCTTTTACGATATGCAAAGCCGTCTTTGCGGTCTCAGACACCGTAAACCGTGACATTAAAGACGGCTTTTAATGCAGTGTTATATCCCTATCTCTAAAACCTCCATAAAAAGCAGTGGGGAATGTAGGGGAGGGACCCGAGGATCCTCCCCCTTTTATCTTGCCAGAAAATAAGGCCTGAAGGCCCCCTCTAAAATTTTCACATCCCCATTTCCCTCCTCCACGCTCCTTATTCACTCCGGACCCCTACTTACGATGTTGTGTGAATCATACACTGAAAAATAGCCTGTCCCTTACCTTAGTAGGAGCGACGAAAGTTTTTGCTCGTGTAAATACTGTGTAACCTCCTCTGCTGACGTCATTCAGCTATTAAACAGACAAATAAGCCATCGAAAGTTAGATGGGCAATTCTCTTGAAAAGTTTCTGATTGTCTGAAAGCCCAACAATTTTTCTTAGTCGAAATCAGTGGTCACGACAGCAACAAGATATGCTGTCTTTCAACAATCGGAATACACAACTTAAACATGTCAATTTGAAAAGGTAGTTTGTCGTATTTTGTAATTTTTTTCTTTAGTATCAATGTATAATAGAACAATTATTTTCAAGATAATACGACCACCAATTTTTCTTCCCGATCAAAAGCTCGGTCATTTTCTCATCTCAAAACTCGTTAATCACACCAACCACTAACTTTCACATCGACATTCCACAGCCCTTATTTTCTTTATAAAGTTACCCCGTTAACGCGATCACTAAAATTGCATAAAGAGGCTTAACTACCAAAAACAATTAAAGTGGTAAATAATGGAATTTTGATTTCAAACTCCGTAATTTACATTTTTATCGACGAATGGAGCTGTTTTGAATCGAGTGTCGTAAAACCAAAACCAAAGTAATTAATCTGGCCAATGAACCAATCAGAACTCGAAGAAAATACATGTAGCCGGCGCCAAACGCGGGAAAGCGTGTGAAGGCAAGTCGCGATTGGTTTTGGTTGTGCCATGTTCTAATTGGTTGAGAAAGTGGCGCGAGAATTTTTAGCCAATCAAATTGCCATTTCTATGGCCTGTCAATGGTCGTGTTAACGGTGTTCCGCTGTAAGCAAGCTAATTGAGAGATAAGGAAGGATTTAACAAATCTTAATACATAGATAAGAACTGTGGCGATGCGGTTTCCATTCGGAGATCTGTCCAAAGGCGAACCAGGGTCCTGAAAATATAAAGAGAAAACTGAGCAAGAACAGGCAAAACTAATCTCACTAATTGTTCCCCCTAGGAGACAAATTAATGTGCGGGACAAAGGCTCTCTCTGTGCTATCTGGCTGTTCCATTACGACAATAATTAGAATGTGTTACTCTTTCCAAAGTCATGACTTTGCTCTTTCTTAACCTGCGATAAGGCGCTTCTTTAATTTTTTCGGAGCGAAAGTCGATCGGGGAGGAAAAACAGAACGCCTGATATATTTATTTGATAAACAGTCTGCCAAAAGTCCAGAGACTGGACTTTATTCTGATTGGTCGTAAAACTAAAGAAGCAGTGAGACTCCCGGTCTAAAGTATGGCGGCTGTCGCGCTTTCGCGATTCAGTATTCGTGAATCCTTCCCTCCCCGCGCTTCCGCCGACTTTCGCTCCGAAAAAAAGAGCCCCTGATCACAGGTTATCCTTACCCTTGAGTAAAGCGGCTGAAGGCCGGCCGTTGGCGCAGCACAGCAGAAAGATTTAGCAAAGACAACGCGAAGCCCAGCACGCGGAATAGTTTGGACACGAGTTAATTTCAACTTCCGGTGTGTGCACTGACGTCACGGGTCACGACGACATTTCACATCACAACGCGTTGTCGTCCTCAACCTTGTGTGCGCGCCCTTGTCAAAGCCTCGCGTTATCATTGCTAAATCAACATTATCATAATAAGTGATGGACTGCGTGTACTATGAGAGAAATGTGAGCGCGACAAAATCCTCTCGCACCCACGGTAAGGGTTCCACTGAATGCTAAATTATTTTATCATTTGCTCTGCCCTTCTACTTACTCCAAAATCCAGATGATATTCATATTGTCCTGCCATACCATAGTTTGCAATCTAATTGATACAATGAAAAAAGGCAAGTGAGACCACAAGCTCGTCTACAAGGCCTTCTCCAATTACAAAATGGCGGGGCGTAGAAACCATTAGGCAAGGCTGCCAAAATACTACAAGAATCATGGAAAATGTTGTCACGTGACAGAAGATAGTAGGTAAAGTCGCACAGGAGCCACAGGGTACCCACTCGGCCGGATTTTAACCCGGTTTCTGTTTAAAAGATCGTTCTGAGCGTACAATAGGCCACTTCGAAAAATACCATAATACTTTTTAAAGTGCAGGTTTGGGTGGTGCTTGATGTAAGCCTGATTTTCACAATTTCTTTCGTTTTCAGCACGAACTGCTTGTGCTATGCTTCAACTTTTTGACTATTTGCACATTTGTATACGAACACACAATGCTACGTCCTAGGTTTCCTACATGTACTCTGAATGCCATTGTGCCATTCTAACAATGAAAGGAGACTTGAATAATTACACCCCTGTGAGCTGAGCCTGCACATAAAAGATTATTATGGTATTTTTCGAAATGGGCTATACCTGTAATGGCTCTGCAGTACTCATGTCCAGGCCCGTCACGGCCCCAATGCGACGGTTCACTCTCGCAACAACGTCATGATCCTCGCTTTCAAGCCAAGCACTGCATTTTACAAACTTTGTCAGTATTCTAACATAACTTCTCATTCGTTTGTTCATTTATTTGTTCTCTAGCATACCAAATTTCCCGAGTTTGAGTTGTTTGCCCCCGAGAAATCACGTGGTTAATTTGCATAATAACATACAATCTAACATAGCAGCTAGACTATCATGAATAAAGGCCCGTTTACACAGGCGATTTTTTTGTGTAATTTTTGTCGCAGAGGTTTCGAACATGTTCGAAACCTGATGCAACAAGGCGGAGATTTAGCACAGGAAATCGCCGCTAGTTTACACTTGCGACAAAAGTTGCATTGGAGAGCGCGACAAAAATCGCATCAAAAATCGCATGTGTAAACGGGCCTGAAGGTTTATTCGTTTAAAAGGTCGTTCGTCATTTCCTCTGTCTATACGTTTGCTTATTCGTTGGCTCTCTTGTCCATTCGCTTGCGCACTCGTTCGCATGGTCGTTCTTTCTTTCATTTGTTCGTAACTCATTTATTGGAATTCATTCAATTCATTTGCTTGTTTGGGTGGACGAGGAGGTGGGAACCCTAATATTCACTTAGTTAGTCTCCGTAGCTGGAGGTTTTGTTGGCGCGATGCCAAATTCGCGAGAGGGAAATGGGGTGGAGAAGGAAAAAAAAAGCCTACGATACCGAGCCGAGTCGGTTTTTCTCTTTCTCCTTCCCATTCCCCTCTCGCGAGTTCGGCATCACGCGCCAACAAAACCGGACACACCGTGCAACTTTTCTTGCAGCATTGCGCGCAACAGTTGCAGAAGTAGAATCGAGTTCTACTTTTGCGACGTTTCGCGTAACAAATTGCGTCGTGTAACATCCCATAAAATCTTGTGACGTTGTATTACAAAGAAAAGTTACACCGTATGTCGGGGCCCTAAAGAGACTGTTCACACGGGTTAATCACCACTAATCTTATATAACAGAAATCACAGCACTATACCTTTTGCTTACTCGGTAATCCGCGTTTTCAAGTTCTCCTGTTTCCTTGTTAAACACTGTTGCTCTTCTAAGCTAGTAAGTGAAAAAAATAGGTGGGGGAAGATTCATCGTAAGATTGCGTTACCTCTCGGGACTGGTTCCCGCCAGCGACGTAATCGGAAGCGGAGTCAAAGTCGGAATCGTAAGGAGCCTTACGTTCTAGTATAAATTAAAAAACGGAGTTGCAATCGGAAACGGAAGCTCGACGGAATTGGAATCGGAAGGATCAGAAGGTTTCCTTTTTCTTCCGATTCCGCTTCTGCTTTCGCCGCTTACGATCTGGCAGAACAAATGAATTTCCTCTAGATCGTAACTTTCTTCCGATTCCGATTGCGATTCCGATTCCGATTGCGATTGCGATTCCGATTCCGATTCTATTGCTTGCATCGCTAGTGGGAACCAGACCTTAGAGAAAAAATTCATTTTTGCTACATACCTTCGGTGTGGCTACAACCTTTATTTGTTTAGCTTCAGCAGGACTCAGGAGATCTCTGAAAATGAAGAGCCGCGGCTTACGCCAGATCATCTCAACTTTAACGGGTCTGAGCAGGAGTAGAGGATCCTTTTTTCCTTCGTACCAGCAAATGAGGTTTCCTTGGGGGGTACTCTGAGTCAAGTAAACAAAACATTTATGATAACGATATTAATACTATTTTAACGGTAATTTATTCAGCCCATTCATGGCAACGGTAATTTATTCAGCCCACTCATAGTAATGATAATTTATTACATCTACTATTTTTAACGGTAATTTATTTCTAGGCCACTCATGGTAATAGTAATGTATTCGGCCCACTAATCGGTAATGGTGATTTATTCAACAGGCTAATAGACGCTATGGCGTTCTTAACTTGACCTAGTGCGAGTACTGTTGTCGGAATCCTCGAGTCGTCACTACTAAGTCTGCCTTTTTTGAAACGCAAAATTAAATTTTCAATCGCAATTTATTTGACCATCATAAAAAAAAATTCACTCTGCTATAATAATGACAGAGAGGTGCGAAGACATTTTTTGGGCTTGAAATTTGCGATCTAAGGATATATTTTTTTTATAAATTTTGTGGTGAATTTTTTAGGGGTGAAAGATTTTGGTAAGGACTATTTTAGAGGTGGGCAAAAAGCGTATAACCTTTCTATGCAGAGAGAAAAGGGTATTTTAGGGGGTTACGTTGGTTACGAGAAGGCTTGACAGAGGACGCAAAGGACCTCCAAGGAAAGGCTCCCTTTGCGCCTCTGAAAGCTGTCACGCATGACGTTTCGAGAAGGAACATCCTCGTCCCCAGGGTCTTCTCGGTTTCCAATATGGCGGCGGTCACCTCGCAACCGCCATTTTGAAAACCGAGAAGCCCCTGGGAACGAGGTTGGCGTAGGAAAAAAAGCGGCTCCTGGTATTACCTGACTTGTATTGCCCCTGCATAGCGTCGCGTACTCCCCGCCTGTGAATTCAGCCGTGTTAACTGCTTCTTCTTTTGCCTTTATTTGTTCATAGGTTTCTCTTGTGCCTTGCTCAACTGCTCTTTTATAGTGCATGACATTCTCCTTGGCCTCTCTGCTATGAGGAACTATAAATGAAGAATACAACCTGTTCGAATTCCATTCATTGCAACATCTTGTATTACAAGAATGAACAGCTTGATTTCTGATAAAATTGAAGTTAAAATCACTTCTCCAATTAGACATTTGTGGATTGAAATGCAGTGATGAAAAAATCGTCTCGTGAGAGGGGCTTGAGGTTTAGGCTCTTATAAGCGTTTCGGTTGACGAGCTTTGTTGGTGGTGACCCAACAGAACTTTAGCAGCCTTATTTTGTAAGATCTGTAATTCAGACATCAGGGTGTCATTATTTTTGTCCCCGCATACAACATCTCCGTAATCAAAGATGGGAGAATTATAGAGGCTTGATAGAACATTATTACACTTTTCGCTATTTTAACAATAGAGCAGTTTTCAATTGAGTGTCGTTAAACCAAAACCATCAACCAATCACAACACACGCAGACAATGCAATGAACTAATCAGAACTCGAAGCAAATACATGCAGCCGGCCCCAAGCGCGGGAAAACGCGTGCAGGCAAGTCACGATTGGTTTTGGTTTTACTTCTGATTGGTTGAGAAAGTGGCGCGGGATTTTTTAGCCAATCACAAAGCGTAGAAATGCAAAACCAAAGCAATTGCGAAATTACTTTCGACACTCAATTGAAAACCGCTCTAATAGAAGCGAAATTAAACTTCGCAATTTGGAATATAAAGTGAGAAAAAGGATCTTACCCTTTTGCGCTATCTCCAAGGTTAGATTAACGGACCGTTCTGGATTCCCCTTCTAAACAAAAAATAAAAAACAAACATCGTACTAAAATTGAATAAATTTTGGAGATTCATTTGCTTCATTACATGTACTGATTTCCAGGTAGCCTGTGAACTGGCTTTTTGGGGGGTGGGGGTGGGGAACTGGGTTTAAGGAAAATTGGCCAGCCAAGCGAGAACTGGAGAGGGGAAGAGGAACTTTGTCCTTTCTTCCCTCCCTTCTCCCAAAACATTAAGCTACAGACTGTACATGTATTACCGTCAGATTTTTCCCGTGCCAATCCGGACACAAATTCACATACAGTACTCGCGAACTTTGGGGGAAATATCACTTGTGGGAACCTATTGAAAGTTATGAATGGAAAAAAATGAGTGGTGAACTGCTGGCGTTTAGCTAAATTATATTAGTATCACCCAACTAGTGGACTAATGCAAATCCTGCATTTTGATTGGCTACGCTACTAGGGGTCTAATAGTAATAGTCATCGAGTAGCGAAATTCGCCGGTTTTATTTTTCGTTTTATTCCCAAATAAATATTTCTTCAACTTGCAATTGCTTTTTTTTATTATTGCCTTTTTCTGTCCGACTAGTTGGGTGATACTAAAACAATTAGACCCTTCGCCCTCAAGGGCCACGGGTCAATAACCCATTCGGCTTCGCCTCATGGGCTATTGACCCGTAGCCCTTTCGGGCTACGGGTCTAATTGTTAAATATCCCCCCACCCACCTCAAAAGCTCTTGAAATAAATATGCACCCCGAGGGGCTTAATAAAGGATTAACGGTATTAAATTTATGCTGTATTATTTTCTTACAATAAATTCCACCCACGCCAAGTGCTCTAATACTTGAGTGTGGTTTATCTCTCCGCTATGTTTTCCTTGACGCGTCAGCTTATCTGCCACTCTGAGCCATTCAAGGCCCTGTCCGTATCGTCCTGCTTGATAAGCTAGTACCCCCACATCAAAACAATCCTCTGCCAACAGTTTGGGTGCTGGACCACACCCTAAAAAGTAATTCAAAGCAACAGTAATTACTCTGACCAATCACAAGAGACGCAGATAATTCAATGAACCAATCAGAAATCGAAGCAAGCAAATACATGTAGCCGGCACCAAGCGCGGGAAAACATGTGCGTGCAAGTTACGATTGGTTTTGGTTTTACTTCTGATTTGTTGAGAAAATGGCGCGAGATTGTTTTAGCCAATCATAAAGCGTAGCGATACAAAACCAAAGCAATCGCGAAACTATTTTCTACAATAAACTGAAAACTGCTTTAATACTTAAGCCAGTTTGAGTTTATTTCTAAAGCGAAGCGATTACAAATGACTTTACTTTTTCATCTTCTTTCTTTTCACATGCCGGGAAATAATGAAATAATTTTCATACAAGTTCTGTTCTATTATTGTCTTGTCTTGGGTTACTACACCCAATAATTGCAAACTGCTGCAGAATCGAACACAATCCTCGCAATGTACATGACATTAAGTGAAATTAAACTAACAGACATCAATCAACCGTATAAAAATTATTACGCACTCTATTAATTTTCTTCTTACCGGCAATATTATTGTTTACCATATCAACTGCTGATATGTTGTAGGTGTCTTGCAGACGAAACAAGGCCGCCATAGCTCCTACAAGGTCGTCGCCATAATTAGGAAATTGCCACTTGTTTGTCTTCAATAGATCTAGTAAATCTGAGTGAACAAAACATATTTTTATTCTAAAAAAGCTTAACCCAACAAAGGCTCCTATGAAAGGCTCCTACTCGTAAATACGAAACGCTTCAAATAAAAGATTCTGAATACCTTCGACCCCCCCCCCCCCCAATCTCATAGGCGTTTTCTCCACCAACCCCTTCCCCCTCCCCCCTCTGCGTACGTGTGCGTCCAACTCCCCCCATCCTCCCCTCCCTCTAACGCCGTCTCCATTGGTAAAGCAGGTGACTATTACATATCACAGGCCCAATGTTCACCGAGCCTCCCCGCTCCTTGGCGTTTTGCTGCACCGACCCCACCCCCTGCACCAGTTCCCCACCCTCCCCTACCTCCAACACCGTCCTTATGGGTAACGCAGGTGATCATTACATATCGCGGGCTCAATATTTACTACTCAAATCTGCAAAAGACTGCAAACGATAATGCTGTAAACGATACGTAGGATCTAAGAAAGACCTAATCAACCAAAAAAATGAACAAATATAACCGACAAACTGCAAGTCTGATCTGACTTCGTAAAAAAGAAGACTTTGCGAGACACCAATACGACAGAAACCGATAATCGCAAAGTCTACCTTTTTACGTAGTCAGATCACTCACTCAGCCTTGCAGTTTGTCGGTTATCAATATTTACAGCAGATTGAGCGATCGAGTGAAGTTTGTACTCTTAATGCTACGACTCGTTTAAACCATCGTGTATTCATGAGTTAAAGAGCGGTTTTCACCTGAGTGTCGTAAAACCAAAACCAAAGTAATCACTCTGACCAATCACAACAGACGCAGACAATCCAATGAACCAATCAGAGCTCGAAGCAAATACATGTAGCCGGCGCCAAGCGCGGGAAAACGCGTGCGAGCAAGTCACGATTGGTTTTGGTTTTACTTCTGATTGGTTGATAAAGTGGCGCGAGATTTTTAAGCCAATCACAAAGCATAGCAATGCAAAACCAAAGCAACCATGAAATAACATCTGACACTCAATTGAAAACCGCTCTTGAAAGGGGGTAACACACAGTCCGTGAAGAGACTGTGCAGTGCGCGGTCTCATCAGTTTTGGTGGGCACCCTGTGAGGGAAACTATAACTTACTTTACTGTAACCCAGCTGCCACCGTCCCAACACATAAGGCCACTGATGGAAGTTGAACCTTGGTTTCAGGGGATAGGAACAGCCAGTGCCGAATAAAGGACATGCATACAGTTCTACACACCTACATTCTACATACTCAGGCTCAACTAGCATTGGTCTCGATTTAACAGAACTTATTTATCGCTTTGATAGCTTCGCAGTATATACAGTGATATATTTATATAACAGGCTTATTGACTGGGTAATCAGTCTGATATATCGTTGTAATCGTTCTTAATCTCCGATTTAACGAAGAGGGCTTCATATTCTAATTCACGAATAACTAAAGGAGTAACCGTATTACAATCATTTAGATTATTTTAATATCTACTTACCCTGAGAATAATCCTTGTTTAAAAAGTCGCTAAGCTCTGTCCATCCATTAGCAAATCGTTTTATAACGGCGTAAGTTGAAGTGGGATTTCCCAGGGCTTTAATTCCATCGCTTTTCACTAGTTCAGTCCCTTCCTTCACGCGTTTAGCAAATTGTTTGATGGTGTCTAATCGCTTCTTCTCCAACTCGACAAATCTTTCCAAGCTTTCACCCAGTTTCATTTCTAAGTTCACAATTTGCTCAAGTTGTGCTATAGACGCAAAACTATCAGCAGCCGTGAAGAATTTTCGCCTAAAATTTCCACAGACAACCATTGCGATAATAACATACAAGCATCGTTTGTCCATTTTGTCGATCCTTCTCTCGTTACATGTGATTCGTGGTTTTGTTTGCACTGGCGAGATTTGAAAAGGGAAGTTTCTAAATCGTTAATTATTTATTGAAAACATTAAATACTTGAAAGCAGTTAGATAAAGGAAAATCGCTGCAACCCAAAACCGCGCGCTCATTTAATTTTCAGTATTGCATATCTAACGATCATTACATCTTTCTTGAATTTAATGTGATTAAAAAGAAAAATCAGTAAATTTTCAGCGTGTATTTTTTTATTTATTTCATTTTTTGTGAAAGCATCGATGCGAGCAGGTGATCAGCGGGTTTTTCTATTGTTCATAACAACAGAATTAAAGGAAATGTCCAAGAAGACAGTTTTATGATAAATTGTCTTGAAAATTTTCTTTTGTTGAAACAGGTTAACGCCTGCTTTGAAACTTCACTTCACTTCGTCCATTTTTAGGCTGTACGAGCTACTACACTTCCAGTTGCAAAGAAAGTACAGAAAAAAACTCAGGGCTAATTCTTGCCAAAGATTATAACAGGAAAGTCTCGCAAATAACTCTTCTATCTTGTGTCTCTGAATGAAAGCGATATTAATCAAAAAAAAAAAAAAATTGGCTCGAGATCTCGGTCACACTTGGAACTTCCGCTCCAACTGTGACTTCCCTTAGCGGACACCAGCCCCGTTCCCAGGACCCGATGCGCTTACCGAGCAAAGAGAGCTATAGAGGCTTGGGATCGAGCGAGACTCCCTCGTCCCCAGGGCCTTCTCCGCTTTCAAAATGGCGGAGCGGACGTTGAAGCGCCTATACTTTGTCACGTGACATACAATGAAAGTGAAAGAAATATGCAGTCGTGTTTGTTTTCCGGTAATCTGAATCCATTGTTGAAACGAAACGAAGATTATTAAAAATTCAGTTCCTTTATCAACAGAACCTTCGCTAACTAGACAATAACCGCTTCGTTTTAGGTTGCTTTTCGAACTCCCCCCCCCCCCCCCTCCTCCCTCCCCTCCGGCCTTAAAAACTGAATAGAATAGACATCACTGGACATCACATCATCATCATCATCGACATCACTATCTAGGGTTACGAGGGCCAAATAGCACGAAACAGCTGTCTGTGTCTGCTTTCTCTGTAGTTTTGAGCGCTGATCATGTCAGGCCGGGCCAACCGTGGTGCCATTTCGAGATGAATGCCTTTTCACATTGTCTGATCGGTCCTGTTTGTATTTTATCCAATGTGACGCAATAGATCGTTCACGGTATTTGCAATTTAGTTGATTTATCACTAGAATGGCCGAATCTTGGCTTCTGGACCCAGATCATGAGGCAAAAAAGGGATCAAAAGCAAATAAAATAAAAGTGGAATATAATAATGCTCAATATTTACCTTTTATTTTATTTGCTTCTGTTTCTGTTCAGTTTTAAGCCATCTTTTGTTTTTGCATAGAATGAAATGACACAATTTGGATGGAAACATAAAAAGTATATATGGATATAATGGATATTTCCTAAACAGCAATGTTTTTTATATATCTGATATATATTCAGTATGTGTTTCTCAAACCGGCGTAAAAAATACATTGTTCCGATATATCTTACCTCAAAATAAAGAACTTTGTCAGTGAGCCCAAATTTTTCCTGCTTGTAGTTTTTGCATTGAACTAATACGTCTCAAAGTTTTTGTGACTACTGCGCCCTGCACAGCAGTCACTATTGCCATCGTCTGAGTTTTCTGAATGGGAGTAATATAGAATGTAAGTAACAAAAGAATATACTTCGGAGCCTATCAACACACACAAATATCCATCTTGCGCGGTCTCTCGCGAACGCTTCGTATCAACGATGATTTGCCGATAGACCTCTTCGTTTATGCTAAATGAAACGTGATGCCTTGAAGCTCCGCATGATTTTACGCATAACAAATTATAGCGCAATGCATGCAGTTTCATTCTTTCCTTCGTCGCTTTCGTAACAGAAAAGAAAAATCGTCCTCCAAACAAACAACTCAATCGTTTTTTAGTTGTTTCAAATCAGTATTGCTTTATGACATTAAATAATATAAAGCCCGTTCACATTCTATGCTGTCTATGTTTTAGTTTCTGTTCTCTCAAGTTTACCTTTGCGATTAATCGGAAATAATTTCCAGTTTCGTTTCCGCCCGGTTCTTTACCATTTTAAATAACCAAAATGGCAAGTGAAAGCTAAAATCTACTAACCAAAACTGAATTTTTACTAGACTGAGCCCTGTTAATTTTACAACATTTACTTCTTACAGCTTTCATATTTTGTTTCTAACCACTCAAATGAAAAGTTGCCTGAGTAATTTTCGGCTATTAGGTCGGTATTTACAAAAAAGCCTCGTATGAGGAAAACTGACTTAAATCTTGACTCTTCGGAGGATAATTGAACCTCTTCGGAGGTTAATTGCCAAGATTCATCATTATTTTAAACATTTGCTTCGATTCTTACATCCACAGAACCGCATACATAAAACAATTCTACATTTCGCATTTTTCACCTTATACATGTTAGCAAAAGTCACATGCGCCTGTTGGGCGACTATTTTGTGTAAATGTTATAATTTACTAGTTTTCTTGTAATTCATAAAATGGTTGTCTTCCACGCGGGCCCTATAAAATAGAAAACGTAACTGTGCTTGTAAGGACCACCGTAACAAAATAGAAGCACCGGATCCTGTAGTAAAGGATCCAATCAGCTGTAAAAATAAACAGTATGATACAAAAGTAAGGCTGATTAAACGGTACGGAAACTGTATTTGAATCCAATATTTCGAAAGGCACAGCCTTTCTTCTTCACGGTCTTACAGGTTTTGACTCTATAGGCAAAAAACGTTACAATTTAAACGTGGAGTTGCAATTGTAACGTTTTTTAGATCTCAAGGTTTGCTTTAAGTCGATAAAACATTAGACATTTTCGTTTTTCGTTGCATTTCATTTACGAGGGAAACTTTTACAGGGGCGGATTTAGGGGTGGGCCGAGGGGGCCGCGCCCCCCCCCCCCCTTTGCCTTTTGCCCCCTAGATTGTCACGCCTTTGGCGCTCCTGATGGGCGCTGGCGCGCCCATATTGTCACTATAAAAATTGCTCCGGCCCCCTCTTTATAGATTTCCTGGTAGGCTTTTACACAAGTTGCTCGGCAACTTTTGGCAACTTTTGGCCTTTCGAGCAACTTTTGAGCAACTTATGGTTTCGAGCATTTTTTCGGCAACTTATGGTCTTTCGTCCTGGATCCGCCCCTGTTTTATCATTTTCGCAAATACGCCGGTTTAAGGGTACGCTGGTTTTAGCACACATAGTGTACACCTAATTGCAGAAACGTTGTCATAGAAAATCGAAAATACCAAAAAGAAATTTAGAGCAGTTTTCAGTTGAGTATCGAAAGTAATTTCGCAATTGCTTTGGTTTTGCATTGCTACGCTTTGTGATTGGCTAAAAAATCTCGCGCCACTTTCTCGACCAATCAGAAGTAAAACCAAAACCAATCGTGACTTGCTCGCACGCGTTTTCCCGCGCTTGGCGCCGCCGACATATAATTGCTTCGAGCTCTGATTGGTTCAGTGGATTGTTTACGACTGCTGTGATTGGTCAGAGTAATTACTTTGGTTTTGGTTTTACGACACTCAAATGAACACCGCTCTATAAATACCTTAATGATATTCGCAGACATGACCTTTCGACAGATCAGTTTTCTATCAAACAAATGAATTATTTTTAATCTCAGGAATGAATAGAATTTTTTTATTTCTTAGTAATTTCTCATCTTTTATCCTCTGTGAATATCACTAAGGTAATTAATTCCTACTTGATATTTTCTATTTTCTATGACAACGTTTCTGCAATTTGGTATATAAAACTATTTTTAACCGAAGTAAAAACGTAAGCTTGCTTTAGCCTTGTTTGTATCAGTTTCATGGTATTCAACACTATTTTTGTATTTTTCAAATAAACGAAATTGTCAAAAATCAGGGATTTTAATATCTTTAGCAATTAATGTCGTTAATGATTATTTTAGGGGCGGACCATTAGAAATCTTGGGAGGGGGGGTGACAATTACCAAAAAAAAAATCCTGCAAAGGAAAATTGTCTCAAAAAAAATTCCTGCAAGCAGTTGACCATAAAAAAATAAAATCCTGCAAGCTAACTGGCTATATATACATATATTTATTTATTTATTTATTTATTTATTTATTTTAAACTGGAACATATGAGAGTATGACATGCTCTCTGGTAGTAAAATTCATCAAAAAGCAACTTCAGGTTGACTCAAATGCTGTCAAAAATTACCTGCCTCAAAGGTCTATCTGGTACATGTACCAATATCTTAATATAACCAAAACCTTGTTTATGTACATATTTGAAAACACTGTAAACATCATGAAATATGTAACCTGCTCTACTACACACAAGTATTTTTTAAATACATTACAGATTGTCCAACCGTCCCGATTTCGTCGAGATTAACCCGATTTTGCTTGAAAATGAAATTCTGTCATTTTCGTCAAATTCTCATAATACTTACTATACAAAAAGACGAAATTGCGTATACTCAACTCTGACATCCAGATAAACTAAAGAAACAGCAAGAAAAATAAAATGAAATCGAGTACTTGTACTAGTGGAGCCACACAAAGAGACGCAAAGCGACGAGAAGCCACATCAATTTGCCAAACATTTTTGACAGAAATTGTTGTCTCAGAACACTAGAAATGGAGTTTCAGAGCATCAAGATTTCAAAATTTTCTGGTGGGGCATGCCCCCAGACCCCCCTAGCGGCTCGCGCCTTCGGCGCTCGACCACTCCATCTCAATTCTTATTTATCCCCATTTTTTATGCAAAGGTTCGACAGTCTGACTTAAATCTACTCTCCAGCGTTTAATACCAAAAATGGATTGGGCCATTAGTATAAAAAAAAAAATTGGGGCTTGCATGCATTTATAAAGAAGATCTCAAAAAAAAAAAAAACCTGCAGGCTTGCACCTCCCTCAAAAAAAAAATCCTGCAGGAAACTCAGGCAAAAAAAAAAATTCATACACTGAAAAATTTTTGACCCCCCTCCCAGGATTTCTAATGGTCCACCCCTTACCTCCTCTGATATAGGCGAACCTTTGCTGACGTCATTATTTACATGTTCCTTCATTAGCATACGAACTTACGTAGAGAAGGTACCGTGCTATGATTGAGTTCAAAAGTTGAAAGAGTTTGTTAAATTTAGTAATCTATGCATTTTTTTATTTTTGTCGTGCAATATTTAAAGAAAATTTCTGTTATCAAAAACTGCAAAATTGTTTGGTGGCAAAAGCGCTAATGAACCACACTTTCTTTGTAGAATTTTGAGTTTTTAAAACAGCATTGCACGAAGTGATCTAGTATATCGGACTCAAATTTCCAGAGAAAGCTAGTTGTACTATGCCATTTCAATATTCAGAGTTGCTCTTTTTGAGGTAATCATACGGTAAAGGAATATTCGCCAATCACGAAAAAAAAACTGAAAAAGCGCGGGAAAAAGGAACATGTTTCAGGGAAATTTACATGACGTACTTAGCGATGACAATGAATCACTGATGAACTTCAATTCCTGTGTTTTGTAAAAAATATTTCACGTATTTCCATTTTGAGACTGTTACGTGAAGTTTGTCATGCTTCAAGGTTTCTTTTTTAAGTGGAACGAAATAAATAATTGATTGTTGCAATGAAAAGAACGATTCATTCATTCTTATGGCAGGTTTTCATTTCAGTTATGCAAGTTTTAAGAAATTACATTTTAATTATTATAACAATGTATTTTTCGAAGCGTTTTACTCTTCAGAAGTTACTGTTTTACGCCAAGCATAAATTTAAAAGTATAATGACTAATCAGCGTTAAAAAAGAGCTATTTTGGTAAAGATATGTAAATATGGCATGTTTTGTTTATGTTGTTTGTGAAGATGAATAAGGAAATTCTCATTACTATCGCAGTTTCCTGTCTGGTTTAATTCATCTCGACCACATTTTCCTTGAGTGCAGTCGCTGCCTGCTGCAAGACAAAATGGCTGGTGTGTTATTCTTTAGATTGCTCCTGTTAATAGTCACTTTAAGCCCTATGTTGAGGAGAAATCGGGCCGAAGTTTTTACAGCAGTGGTCGAGATGGAAAACCTTGTATATAGAGAACGAGAGATGCGATTCGAGTTGGAAAAATACGTGAAGTTAGAACAAGAACGATTGAGTAAACTCCAGACATTTCTCGCAAAAGTCAATGCTGCACATGAAATGGTCGGGGACGATGTCTCGCGCTATCTTGGACATCCTGTTAACTCGTATCTCGAAATCAGGAGGTTCTTTAAAGAATGGCCCGAGGTAGAAAGATTAATCCAGTTGGATAATTCGGAGGGTAGGTAGACTTCAATGAAAAACGCGCTAAATTGCTCATTTGTTTGGTGTGATTTCGAACTAAATGATATATTTTTTGATAAAACTCTGGGTTGAAGCTATTGGTCGTTTAGCTATTATCAAGTTAACGTGGCAAATACCCATGTAAATTTGCTAACAGCTGCCTAAAGCTGTAACGTGGAAAATACCCATGTAAATTTGCTTACAGCTGCCTGAAGCTAAAATAAGCAAGTTATTTCTCGATTAATTTAAATTAAACCAATGGGCATTCTTGTTGATTTAGCTGTCGATTTCATCCATCACTGAAATCATCGTGTGATAATTTGCGAAGTTTATTTAACCTGTTCAAAACTATGCAGGGGATTCCAAAGAAATGCTCTAATTCTACAAATTAAAATCAATTTTCTATTCAATTTACAATGTGTGGCTTTTCGCATACGTGTCGTTGTTTCGTGATGCGGCTAATTTAAGATCCTGGAAATTGATTACGCTTGGTGTCAATCAAGTAGCTTAATAGGAATTTTCTTTAGTTAGCAGCTTGATAAAAATGACAAGACACTTCTCAAGCCTTACTGTAATTGGTTCAAAGCAATTTGTTATATCTCTTGAAAACAGGGCATATTATTTTAAAGTGTATATGACAGATCTTTTTTATTTGCTTGATCAAATCTATAGGGTGTTTAAATAAGCAATCGAAAAAAGATTTTCAATTATTGATTTTTCTTCTTCATGTTTTTGCCATCTAAAAACATGAAATTTCATGTTCGGTGGGGTGCAATGCTGCGCAAGAAGATTAAGACTTCTGGGGATAGTTAGCTGTGACATTATATACAGGATTATGCAGCTAGTTTTGCATTTTCTGGCATTCCTTTATTGACGTCCCAGCCAACTCTCCTTAGTCTTTCTTCTTGTACAGTTCCACCAACGGTTGCGTTTTACACTGCCATCAATCATCGTAGCTTACCTCTCAGGAATTGATCTTCACTTCAATGAGTTCAAAAGGTCACGTCTGTGTATTATGATTGGTAGATTTCGATCCATTTTGTTTGTTTCTTTTTTACATGGTCCATTGACTTTCGTATTAATTATGATTGACGGCAGGGAGTAACGCAACCGTTGGTGGAGATTTGAATTTCAGATTCCGCATGTTATTGAAAGGCGCAGTAAGGAGCCTTTGATTGTTTTTTTTTTTATTTTAACAACTGAAAATTAAAACAGGGCTGTCATTAGTAGACTACTAGTCAAAAACCGAGTATTATGGCCATTAACTGCAGTTGCATAAGATGACCAGTAGCTAAAAGTTTGAAAATAACTCAAAAGGATAACAGCCATGAGAGGCTATCCTGTTTTAATATTTTTGACCGTCAACTTTTATTGCGCAGCTAGTTACCTAAAGGCTCAATAACAGCCCTGGTATCTTGTCTAATAATAAATTACCGATTCGGGTTGAAGAATTTGATAGAGACCCACAGATAAAACAAAAACAAATCCACATTTTGAAAGACTTTTTTACCTGTCAGACATCTCAGATAGTAGACTTTCAATAAAGTCCTTCGTCTTATATTTATAGCCCGCCGGACGAAGGACTTTTCACACTTGATTGGCGCCAATTTTAGCGACCCAAAAACGGGTCGCTGCACTTAGACCAATCAGAGTAGCCGAGAGTAGCCCTGGGGACAGAACTGTCAATCACAAGGTATTAGGCGCAATGAAACGTGACTTGCAGTTGAAATTCAAAAATGGGGTCGGTTGCAAAACAATAATCGATGACATTGACAAGTCACGCCACTCCCCATTTTTGGCACGAAACACAAATGAAAACCCTTCAAGCGAGACAAGTCGACCTCTCACGACTTTGTCGCTCGCTCGGCTGCTTCGCGACCTTAAAAGCTCGCTTCGCTCGCTTTAAAGTAAAACTCGTGAGGTTGACTTGTGGCAAGTCTACTTAGATAGCTTCTCAGGACATTAATGCTATTTTTTTTGGAGGGGGGGGGGATGAAAAATAGACCAATAGCGGCCACCTGAGGTGCCTTCATGAGCTGACATCCGATATCATTCTTATAAGTGTACGTACATGTAAAATGCTTTTAGACTCAAGTTATTAATTTTGTGAGCTAAATAAGTCATTCATTCATAATTGTATTATTATTCCCTGGACAGCTGTGAGTGATGCAATAACAAAGCATAAAGAAGCGTTTCCAGTTAAAGAAGACTATGATGGTGCGATCACTGCACTGCTGCGACTTCAAGACACATATGAACTTCAGCCATCAACATTTACCCAGGGCAAGTTACCTGGTTCTGTTCCATCCCCTAAAATGGGTGTGAGTGAGGTTTATGACGTGGGTCGACATGCATATCTCAACAGCGATATGTTTTATACCAAGGCATGGATGGAAGAGACATTAAAATTGTACAATAAAAACAATGACCCTGAGGATGTCAAGCTGTTTGATATTTATGACCATCTGTCATTTTCAGAGTACAAGGTAATTATATGCTGTTTCATTACATGTATTGGATTTCCTCCAATACATGTAGTAGTACATACATGTAGCCATTGCATTACACTGATTTCTATGCTCAATTTTCTCTAAACCCTTTCACTCCGAGAGTCAGTTATGGAGACTGGTGTGAAATCCTATGGTGTGACCATTCAAATGAAACCTCTCTGGCAATACTTTTGCATGGTACCATTTGTTTTTCAATATTTTTAAAAATGAAATTTGGGATTTTTCTTGAATATTTTTTATATTTGGCACTCTTGGAAGTTAAAAGGGTTAAGTATCTACCAGGGATCATTGTAGATTCAGTTTTTAACTGGTGGGAATATAGAACTGACAGACGGGCAAAAAATAGAAAAATGTAGTCCTTTTAAAGCTGCACTAGGCTTTAACAGCCGGAAAAATGAAGTTCACAGCCAGGTAATTTCCCCGGCTTCTGGCTATTATCTACATCCCTGTATCGACATCACATGTATGGTGGCAAACATCTGTGGACAGAAAAATCTTACAGTTATTGTTCTTTATTCAAAAACTGGAAAAAGGAGTATTAATCATGGTAGTGTGGAAAGCTACTGCCATATATAACAGCCCTCCTTTGTCACACAATCTGCCCTAAAAATGCCGCATCATTTTTTTTTCCCACTCTATCAGAAGGCATGAATATATGCTCAACTGTTGTCCACATTTTGTTGACATTAATCATTGTGACCAGTACTTCATTTCATTTTCAGCGAGGCAACTTAAGAAAGGCATTAAACTACTCCCACAAAATGGTAGAACTTGGTAAGTGTGTAAATTTTATGAGTTACATTTGGATGAAAGTTTTTAATATTATAGTCTTTTAGTCCCAACAATGGGCACCATCAAATTTCTCCTGCTACACATAACTTATATTATTATACATTGACCAAGCATGAGGGCTGTACTGGGAGAATATCGGCCTGAGGTCTAGACAGTACGAACTACATGAGCACAGCAAGGTCTACACAAAAAGACCAAGGGCCAATATTCTTCCAATACGGTCCTGAGCAAGCTTGGTAAATAAGAGATTTATTACCTGACTCCTGCAGGCAGGAGGAAGGATTGGCGGGATCATTCAGGACATTGCTTGGTCAATACTTGAAGAATATTGGACCAGCAATAGAGCATTCTGATTGGTTGATTTTAGTTATCGGCCCTCTGACTGTCTTAGTCATAACGTAATAATGTAATAATAATGTCTTAAATTGAAATAAATTATTAACCCTTTGACTCCCAGAGTCAATAATGAAGATACAGTACTGTAGTGTAGTTCTAAAATTTGATTCTGTGGATGAAATCCTTTGGTGTGACTATTCAATCAATCAATCAATCAATCAATAAACTTTATTTAAATGTCAAAAAAACCGCCTAGCCAGGGAGAAATCTCCCTTACTAATATGGGGACATTCTAAAAGTAAAATTAAAATGAAACCGAGCTTCATAATAGTACTTTTGCATTGTTAAGTACCATTCTTGAATATTGATTTTTTTAAATTATTTTTTACTATGACATCATTTTACTTAATAAGGAAAAGAGAATTCCCTATAACACTGACAGTATCTAGACTATTACATTTTAGTATCCCAGTTTAAAGACACAGAAGCAAAAGTGAATGGAATTTCAGTCAAATAATAAAGCCATTATTCAATGGTTTAACACATACTGTAATATGTGCATGCAAACATTTTACTCATTGCTCACATTTTTTTCTTGGCCCTATGGGGCTCGAAAAATACAACGCAACTATATGCCATAGAATAAGGTGTATAAAATTTTATTACACGACTAAGTCAGTCAGAGGGCCAATAACTAAAATCAGCCAATCAGAATGCTCGATTGCCGGTCCAATATTCTCTAAGTATTGGACCGGGCATTGTCCCGAATGATCCTGCGCGATCCTCCCGCCGGCAGAAGTCGTGTAATAAGTCTCTTATTAACCAAGCTTCAATCCTGGTCAAAACTAGTTGAAACATGCGAACACTTTTCCTAAAAAGCGAATGTCTCACATATATTATTTTTTCTACAAACTATAAAAATCGCCCCCACCCTCTCCCCCTGTTCAATGTTGCTTCCGAAGAGTGTTGTTGCATTACAGAAATTTGCAGGCTAAAACAACATTGGTAAACGGGAGGGGGGACTCGCGATTTCAGCAAATGGTTTACCAAAGTCTGAAATTGCCTTAAAAACACGCGTATGTTTCAACAGTTTTGACCACGATTGTGTTGGGTGCATTTTTGGAATTTTCTAAGTTATGCCTTTTTGCCAAAAGGCTAGGACTTGGTTTCACTTGTAAAACTTCAGGTTCAATGTTCTACCGCAATTGTTAATTGAATTAAAAGCCTAACAGAGTTTTAGTAGCCGAAAAGAGTATTATCAGGTTTCAATGTCAACAATGTGTGCGTCCTGGAAGCCACTCGAGGTTGTTTATTTGTGTATTTTGAACGCTGTGAATTTATGGATCTGTTGAAAAACTATTGTAGCGACGATTCTAGTTCAGGGGAATCGGAAAAAATTCCTAAACCAGAAGCGCTCACTTCAAACGAGGTTCGTTCTGTGTATTTGGTGACATACAGCCAAGCGGATATTGTAAAATTTGCTTCGCGAGAAGATTTCGCTTTAGCGGTTGTGGCATCTTTCTCGCAAGGCAAAGCAAATGTCGTTCAGTGGTGTTGCTGTAGAGAAAAACACAAAAAGTCTGGGGAACATTATCACATTGCTGTTAAACTAAACCGAAACCAGCGCTGGTTAACATCGAAAGAATTTCTTCTAAGAGAGTACGGAATTTCAGTACATTACTCTAACAAACATCATAATTACTATAGTGCGTGGCAGTATGTAACCAAATGCGACAAAGGTTTTCAGGAAAGTGCAGGGCATCCTTACCTTCGTCAAGGCGGTGAGCCACAAACAAGTTCCGCAAGCCGTGCAAGACGTGAAAGAAAAGCGAAACGAATTGTGGAAAGCAGTGAAGAGGGCGTTGATTCTGATGAAGATGAAGGAGAAGCGGGAACAGGTGACTCGCAAAATATGTGTGGCCGAGGGAAAAGAAAAAGGAAAAGACTTTCCGCTTACGAGGTATCCCAAATTATAGTGGAGAGAAAAATCAAAACTTTAACTGAACTACAAGCGCTGGCATTTGAACAGAAGCAAGAGGGAAAAATCGACCTGGCACAATTCCTAATAAATCGTAACCCTAGGGTAGTGTCCGATATTTTGAATTCGGCCTGGGAGATAGAGGGCGCGCAAGAGAAATTAAACAGGGCAAAGAAAAGCCGCATGCAGCTATTGAGAGAAGCGAAAGATGGTGAATGTGTAAGGGAATGCAACGGCAAATGGATTCAATGTGCAGAAGAAGTCCTACACGACAATGGAATTTCTGTGGCTGTGTTTAGAGACGCTGTAAGTAACCTATTGATTAAAGGGCGTGGAAAGTACCGCAACATCATGATAGTTGGCCCTGCAAACTGCGCTAAGTCTTTCTTGCTAAACCCACTTACAATTATTTATGACACGTTCTGCAACCCTGCATTTGGAAGCTTTGCTTGGGTGGGGGTCGAGCAGGCGGAGTGTATATTTTTAAACGATTTCCGTTGGTCTCCACAAGTCATACCGTGGCATGACATGTTACTTTTACTTGAGGGAAGCGTGGTTCATTTACCGGCCCCGAAAACTCATTTTGCGAAAGATATTTCATTGACTGCTGATACACCAATCTTCTGCACAGGGAAGCACCCACTTATGTACATTAAGAATGGTGTCGTTGATGAACGCGAAACAGAAATGATGACCGTGCGTTGGAGAATTTTCCGGTTCAATTATCAAATCCCGCGGGAAAGACAATTGGAAATCCCGCCGTGTGGAAGATGTTTTTCAGAGCTTATACTCCGTTAACCAAGAGTGCCAGTTTGTGTATTTGCCGATTAACTTTATATATAGGACCCAATGCTTCGACAAAACAACGATTAACAGACCGTTCAAACGATTAACAGTGACTTATCGTGAAAACAACAGATGGTCAGTCTCTATCTTTATAGTGCACTGTTAATCGTTGTTATTCGTTGAATGGCAAACTATTGATGCTGTTAATCGTTTAAATTTCTAGTATTTCAGTCATATTACTTTTTTAAACCACTAAAGATGACATTGGTAGGCATTATTGCATTTAACGGATAGATTTATTATTATGCATTGTGCACTTTCCTGTTACTATTGACATTTCCAGTCCGTGTGTCACGCATCATTATTTTCGTGACACAATTATGTAATCGCGTGACATAATTGTTTAGTTCTTGCTCTCGAGAAAAACTACCTTTTCAATGGGTAATTTGTTCATTTCTTATTTCTGGAGTTCAATAAAGTGTTAATACTTCGTACGTTGTCCCTTGCCTGTTATTATAGCAGTCATACGCTTGTCCATCGTGTCTATAATCTTGTCAATAATTGCAGACGGAAAGTTGTACATTGTTCTAATTACGCGCGCAGAAAATTCTTCAAAGGTCTCGTGCGTAATGTTCTGTTCCAGCGCTTGTTTTGCTAGCTCTTTTTTGGCCAGATTAAAGAAATTTTCGATGGCATTGATGTCTGCGCTCCTACATGGTATTTTCAACTGTTTAGCTCGTTTCAAAGAAAGCGCTCTCCGCACTACTGCAGAATTTTGATTCGGCGCATTGTCTTGAATAAACATACGTGACCCATTCTTGTCGGCTCTTTCAAACATGGCGTCAAATTTCTCATTAATAAACGAGGCAAAATATCGACTTTCTAAGTTTTCATATCTGTGGCACTCGATTACTCCCTTGCCGTAGCTTATTGCAACCATCAACCTTAGCACTCGTCCGCCACTTCCCTCTTTACTTCCTTTGGCCAAACAACCCTGTTTCAACCCTTCACATGCTTTCCTCCAAATTCGGCCTTTAGGGGCCCGTGCCTGATCGGCTGGGTTAGTTTTGTGGTAAAAACTAACCCCGTCTAAATAGAACGCGATCTTATCCTTCCATACGTCCGCTGAATAGTTCTTTTGCATGTTTTTGGCGAACTTCACGCGGCTCCACATATCATTACTAGACATCAAGCCTTTCTTGCGTGCCTGCAGGTAGTGATAACCTTTGCGATTCAACAAACGCCCAACAGTTCTCCTACTGACTTCTTTCTGGCTTAAATTAGCTTGCTTCATTAGTCTCTTTACAGAAAACTGGCCTTCTTCTTTCCGGAGAACGTTAAGACTTCGTATTATGGTTCTCTCATCCCGCGCGCCTAACTTCCTTGGTCGCCCTCCAGCATGCTTTGTGTACGTATTTACCTCCTTTCTGAAACCTTCGTTTTGTATTCTCCATATAGTGGTACGAGACACATTACATTTCCTCATAATCTCCACTGTTGGAACTTTCTGCTCTCTAGCCAAGAACGCAATATACGCTCTTCTTTTCGCGTCAATTTGCCCGGCGAAAACCATGTTTCCCAGCCTAGTGCAATTGTCTTTTAATTACCGTTTGGACTATTTATGAATCATAAATAATAGCCTTAATTCCTCGAATCTTTAAATAATTACCAATTTAATTAATACAACCTAACATAGACATCGATTCACGATTATACTACGCCATAATAATCGACATCATTGCGTTCCACATGAATTTTTAACATTTTGCAATCCACACAATCCTGGTCAAAACTAGTTGAAACATGCGAACACTTTTCCTAAAAAGCGAATGTCTCACATATATTATTTTTTCTACAAACTATAAAAATCGCCCCCACCCTCTCCCCCTGTTCAATGTTGCTTCCGAAGAGTGTTGTTGCATTACAGAAATTTGCAGGCTAAAACAACATTGGTAAACGGGAGGGGGGACTCGCGATTTCAGCAAATGGTTTACCAAAGTCTGAAATTGCCTTAAAAACACGCGTATGTTTCAACAGTTTTGACCACGATTGTTGCTCAGGACTGTACTAGGAGAATATCAGCCCTCGGTCTTTTCTGTATGGACCTCGTTGCGCTCGGTCCACACTGTCAATAACTCGGGTTGATATTCTCCCAGTAGGGCCCTCACGCTTGGTCAATAAGATATTAATATATGTTGTGGTTTAATTTTTATTTTGATTTAAAATTTTTCAAACCAGTTTGGTTTTGATTTTCCATTGTTTCAAATTATGGTAATGAATCTAAAACAAAAGAAAATAAAAATTAAACTGGTTTGAAAATTTTAAACCAAAATAATATTTAAACCACAACATATATATTTTTTGCCAGTGACACGTTGGTACAGAATGGTTAACTTACACCTTTCATATTCTGTTTAGACCCTACACATGAAAGAGCACAAGGCAATGTAGCATACTTTGGAGAGGAAATACAAATGTACAAACAGACTGGTCGCAGAGGTGATACCGGAATCATTACCGACACTAAAGTAAAACCAAGGAGTGAACGAGACAACTGGCACAGGTCGTCTTCCTTTCAGAACTATGAAAGGCTCTGTAGAGGGGAGGTTAGAAATTTGGTGAGTGAGTTACTCGTTAAAATAGCGCAAACATGTATACATACATGTATGCATACATGTATTGAGCGGGTAAATTTTAGAGAAAATGTATGGGCATTCAGCCAGGACGCAACTTAGGTGACCATTCTTATTAAGTGAGTGTCCATAAATGGGGTTCAACTGTCTAATTAACCCATTGACTCCTAGAGAATTTGCAGAAAATGGCAATTTGAAGTCATTAAAGCTGTTTTTTGAATGCTGTGGAGGCAAATTGATAGCAAACTGTCCAAAACATTGTTTGTAACATGATCACTACTGGTAAGCTTCCTTTTCATTCGGGGTCAAATAAATTGACCTTGGGTTTTGGGCATGCATAGAAGCTTGACTTTTCTTTTTCTTTGTTCTACTCCCTGTTCTCTTTTGTTCTAATTCCATTTTTTTTTCCTCGTTGCTGGCTTTTCACTAGACTTGATTTATGAAGTAAAAGTTTCCCAGAAAAGGCTGAAGAAGGTGAAATTTTTTAACAAGAAGTGGCAAGTGGTAGGAAAACCAGATTTTCCTTTGATTTTGCCAGTCAAATCTGATAGGTTTTTCACATGAAAATCTGGCCCAATTCACGAGAGCTCTCTCATTTGGGCACCTTTTGAAAGATTTCTTTTTTCTGCTTGAGTTATGTTATGTTTATCATAAAAAGGGATGATGTCACAAATGGTAGAAGGACTGTTGTTCCGTCGTGGTCGGTTTCGGCCGGTGTGGGAGTGAATGGGTTAAATGTGACTCTTTATTTTTCAGACTGAATGGGAACAGAATAAAATGGTGTGTTGGTACTACAACGATCCTCCAAGACTGAAACTCAAACCCGCCAAATTTGAAAGAGTGTTTGTGAAACCAGAGATAATTCTTTTCCGTGACATTTTAACAGAGCCGGAGATGGCCAAAATAAAGGAGCTGGCTGCACCAAGGGTAATGTAAAACTCCTTATTTTTTCGAGTAAAATTATTATTGAAGGGCTTAATGGACAAATGTCACACTTGAAATGGCATCATGCAGTTTCTGCATACAAATGTACAGACTTGATTTCACATTCTTTCAATGCTATGTTTTCATTTTCCTTCGGACACCCAATACTGGATTACCACTGCATGGTGCTTTGCTGGAAATTATTTCAATTCCTTTTGTTTGCCTTTAAAGAATAGAAATCAATCAAGAATAAGGTCGTGTTCTATTGGGTTCAACCATTTTCGGTTGGTTGGGTTGGTTGGATTTTTTTCGTGTTCTATTGGGAAAAAACCGTTTTCGGTTGGTTTAGTTGATCAACCATTTCAACCAGCTCTGAACCTGGTTGAAATGGTTGAAATGGTTGAAACCGAAAATGGTTGAAAAGTGTTGTATTGGGACACCTCAACCAAATCAACCAAAACCGGTTTAGGTTGAAACGGTTGATCCCAATAGAACACGACCTAAATATTATTAATGTGTAGTTTCACTTGCTAAGTACAGATTGTTGCAACTTTATGTTTTTAGCTATTTTGAATTAGCAATTGCAAGTTCCTATACCAGAGTGAGTCGAATATTGTTCCTTTTTTAATAACTCCCTTTTCCACCAAGCTCTTATTCTTGGCTTGCACATGACATCATAAGAAAGTAACTAAAGGGTATTTAAAAAGTGTGTACCTATACTGTAGTGTCCATGACAGTGACAAGTGAAAGATGGGCAGCACATCCCAGTGAAGGCTATGTATGGGAGAACCCCCTCCCTCCACACCCCCTGGTCCTACCTACGATTATGCAGTTAAATGCCTGGGTATTACATGTATTTTGTTAACAATTCATTAGAGGAACTTTAGTTAGTCAGCACTGGTGCTGCTTTGTACGGGTTGATAGTTACAGTACATCCCGTAAAGTATCTGAATGGATGCTTCCTTCTTATAACCAAACTTGTATTACTGTAAGGAAGTGAAAGAGAAAGCACCGTTTGGGTCCTATTTTCTGATCTCTGTCTGCCTCAAAGGCACGTAACTTTGTTACTGCTGAAGAATTCTGGTTGTTTAAACTCTTTAACTCCTAAGAGTGCCAAAGCTCAAAATTCAAGAAAAATCCCAAAATATTTTATTTTGTAAAATAATGAAAAACAAAATAATGGTGTCATGCAAACGTATGCTGAAGAGATTTCATTTGATTGGTCACACCATAGGATTTCGTCCACAGACTCAAAAGTTAGGTTGCCAGAAAGCAAACACAGTTGCCAATCACTGGAAATAACCTCCAAAAATGCATTTCTTGGTGTGACAGTGACAAAATACCCCATGATTCTCAGAGTATTTTTGCAGCCTTGTCCATTTTGAAAGAGAAAAAGACCAAAGGGATAAGGTTGAAAATTAAATTGACCCACTCTATTGTGCAAAGTAACAAACTTTTGTTCAATAATATTTTGACAAGACTACTAACATTTGTATGTAGATACATGGAACTTTTAAAATTACAAGTAGGCAATGAATGCCCAATTATTGTGAACCCAGCCGCGTTAGAAGACCACGCACTTGTTCAATAATCGTTGTTTGTTGGCCTTGTCTTAATCAGCTTCGCCGAGCAACAATAAGGAGCCCAAAAACAGGTCTACTTGAGCATGCTAACTATAGAGTTAGCAAAAGGTACATATGTGTACAATATACCCTAAACTGTCTCAATTTACAGAATATTTAATGAACAAGTGTATTTAGTATTCTTTGAACAATCATTAAATTGTGCACATTATATCTTGTTCGGCATTGATCTTTTCATGCTTTTTCAATAATTGACCGTGACAACTTCAGAACTGTCATTTAGCTGTCAATTGAATGGTTTTTTTTTAACTGTGCGTTATAAATAAGCCTTAAATCACTCACTGGACAGTTTAACCTTGTAACCAGGACCCTCTTTGCATTCACATGAAATCTACTGAACAGTACTTTTTTGTGGTAACTGTTTATTATGCTGTACAAGGTGGTTCTAACTTTTGAGTCTGTGGATGAAATCCTAAAGTGTGACCATTCAAATGAAAGCTACTGAGCAGTACTTTCCTGTGGTACTGTTTATTATGCTGTACAAGGTGGTTCTAACTTTTGAGTCTGTGGATGAAATCCTAAAGTGTGACCATTCAAATGAAAGCTACTGAGCAGTACTTTCCTGTGGTACTGTTTATTATGCTGTACAAGGTGGTTCTAACTTTTGAGTCTGTGGATAAAATGCTTATGTGTGACCATCCAAATGAAAGCTACTGAGCAGTACTTTCTTATGGTATTGTTGTTTTGTTATGTTGTACAAGGTAGTTTTAACTTTTGAGTCTCTGGATGGATAGTCTTAACAGACTGCTAATGGAGCAAGCCGAGGCATGAAAAATTTTCTTCACTGAAAACTTGGTTCATTTACATTTTGTATAGGTGCACAATTCCAGTGACTTTGTACATGTATAACCGTGGTGTGTGGAATGTGACCTGTTTATTATTATGTGCACTTATGTAGCTCCATGTTAAATCTATAGAAACAACAAAGTTTACATTATTTTACTTGTATTTTATGTCAAATTGTATAGTTTGCACGCGCTACAGTAACTCAAGATGATGGATCATTAGAGACAACTGAAAATAGAGTTAGTAAAAGGTTTGTGGACACCATAAAAGAGCCTTGTGAAATCATGTGTTAAACATAAAATCAGGCCATCATAATGTGTACATTTTATGTTGTTTCAATGGTTTTCATGTAAATTTTCATTTAATGTTGATATTATTGTCAAGAAGCTGCAATGCAGGGGCGGCGCTACCGTTGGGGCAGCTGGGGCATTTGCCCCACCAACTTTCGACAGCTTAAAATGGTGGCAGTGCGGAGATGAATAGTGTATAGCAACATCCTTTGACCAGATCTGATGACAGGGCGCTTTAATGCATTAGAGGTTGCAAAATAAATATTCCGTTAATTAATCAAAAGCCTACAATTTTAGCATCAGAGATATTGCGACTTTAGAACTGGAGATTGGATATTGTGAACCAAGCATTTCAATACCCCTTGAGTACTCTGACGTCAGCTATCGGACTCCAGCTACCGACAAATCCATCAAACAAATCCATCAATGCTGTGAGTTAGCGCTCGGTCTCTGCCCTAAGAAGGCTCAAGACATATCTATGAACAACTGTGTCAGACAAGAAAGATTAAATCATTGCATTATCTAGACATTGCATTAACTGACAAATTGAACATGGCTGATATTGCAAATCAGTTTCTTTCTACCTCCAACTAATGACATACTGATAGAAAATCGCTTTGGAAAATTCCTTCCCAATTAAAGCCTTCCCACACTGAAAAGAACTGACAGAGAATATTTGAGTGACAGTCGAATTTACTTTGAACAAACAACCAAAATGGAGTTACACCCAAGTTTCAGAAAGTGTTTTGTGTACTTTTCATGAGAATTAAACTGAACTCAAAGTTGGCCTTGGAAACTGTTTCGCCGGTCTCAGGAATGCTGAAAATAGCATTTCAGAGAGTTTCATTTCAAAAATTTCCAGGGGGAGCATGTCCCCGGACCCCCCCTAGAAGCTCGCGCCCTTGGTGCTTGGCATGGGAGATTCACCCCACCAACATTATATTTCCGGCGCCACCCTGCAATGGAAGCTTAAGGCCAGCATGTGGATTCTAACAACTCGTTTACAAATTGATCCTTGAATAAAAATTTGTCTGCTGCGGGCAGTTAACCCTTAATTTTATTCCCAGAGTGTAAAATTTGTAATTTCTCCTTACTATGTGAAATTAACAATTAGCAAATACAATTGAAGAATTTGATAATGTTATAATTGTAATTTGAAAAAAAAAAACAATAATAGCAGTTTTTTTGTCTGAAACATGTTGAGTTAAAAAGCAGCAGTATTTGTACAAAGTAGACTTCGCATGCACAATGTTTGGTGTGTATACAGTCAATAGACTGTTTTCATTATGACATCATATGTGGAAAGGCTTCTTAGGTAATTAGTTATTGTTATTTGAATGGTCACACCATAGGATTTCATCCACAGACTCAAAAGTTAGAACAAATGGTACCATGCAAAAGTACTGCTGAAGAGGTTTCATTTGAATGGTCACACCATAGGGTTTCATTAACAGACTCAAAAGTTAGAATTACACTACATGTCTCCATAACTGACTCTGGGAGTGAAATGGTTAATGTTATTTTAAGAGGGCATTATATATATTATACAAGTAAAAATTACAGTAAATTTTCCTTGCAATACAGTGTTAAAATCATATCCAAATATCTTGTTCTACATGCTCTGAGCCCTGTCAAAATGTGCCGGTTTGCCACCTACAGTCAGTTACATTGAATTTGCCATCTACTTCACACTGGAGTTCACAAATCATGACTACATGTAATAACAAATACATCTCTAGCCCTTACTTCCTACAACAGTACTTCTGTCACCCTGCCAAACACTAAAAAACTTTCTGACAGGGCTGCATGCAGCATTTCATTGCATGATCATTGCTTCTAATCTATTATACTGCTTTATTGTTTTTGAAAGCATGCATAAAATTATTACTGACATATTGGAGTGGTTAGGGTGCCGGACTTGCAATCCAGAGGTTACAAGTTCAAGTCCTGCTCTGACCACTAACTAGAGTTGTTTCATGGTAGACCCGAGTTCAACTCATCGACCACGCTTGTAAAATAGCCAACTGGTCTGCCTTCTGCCAGTTGGGATTTTTCAACATGTTATGTTCAATTTACAATATTTGTTTCCTTACAGTGGAGTGGCATGGAGTGGAGTGGAGTGGCATGCCTGTCAATTAGCTAGATAGCAAAGTGCTCGTCCATTATTAACAACAAGTCATATTAACCCTTTAAGACCCAATAACAACAAACAAATGCGCCTTACTCAGGTCTCCATGAATTTCTTATTATACTACAACCTAAGACAAAATTAGTTGGAAAGGTTTGTAAAACACTAAAAACTGATTGGACACTACCTTTGGGTTTTAGCTCAGTTAAAGGTACGCGCAACGCTTTTTACAGCCCCCCTCTCCCCCAAATCCAATGTTGAAGAGGTCTATACAAAAGACAGTGTTAGTTAAGTATTTGCGTTAACAGCAACTTTGAAAGAGGGGGGGGGGGATGAGGGGGAAGGGGTGAGGAAAACAAGGAACCTTCCCAACACTTTTGTAAGACCCAATAACAACAAACAAATTCGCCTTACTGGTTTCCATGAATTTCTTATTATTACAGTTGGGAGAAGTTGTATCAAATGAAGGCAGTCCATGCATCTTGAGTGATAATTTCCGTAATTGATCATGCATTGATATTTCTAGGAGAAATTTGATGCTGGCCACTATTAGTCTTGTTACCCTTTAAGCCCAATATTTGCAAAGCCATTTTCTGAACTTTGTCTCCATTATTTCTTATGTTAAGTAGTTGGGTGATGTTGCCTAAATATCAAGGATTATTGTAGATGATCATTTGCATGCTGATTGCTCATGGGCTTTCACCTTCCACTCTGAAAAGCAGCCAAGATCAAACCAATTTTTTTTTCAAAATATCAAGTCGTGAATAACAAGACCAAACAAAAGTCAGGCAGCTGCTCAATGCTTTCAAAAAATAAATTGGCCCTAGCTAGGGATAAGGTTGAAAATTACATTGATCCACTCTATTGTGCAAAGTAACAAAATTTTGTTCAATAATATTTTGATAAGACTACTAACATTTGTATGTAGATACATGGAACTTTAAAAATTACAAGTAGGCAATGAATGCCCAATCATTGTGAACCCAGCCGGGTTAAACTCCATGCACTTGTTCAATAATCATTCTTTGTTGACCTTGTCTTAATCAGCTTCGCCGAGCAGAAATAAGGAGCCCAAAAACAGGTGTATTCGAGCATGCTGACTATAGAGTTAGCAAAAGGTACATATGCGTACAATATATCCTACACTAACTCAATTTGCAGAATTTTTATTGGTGTGTTTTAGTATAGTTTGAACAATCATTGCACATTACTGTATATCTTTTTCAACATTGATCCTTTCATACTTTTTCAATAATTCACTGTGATAACATCAGAATTGTCATTTAGTTGTCAAATAAATGGGTTTTTTTACAACTGTACAGCCTTAAATCACTGGCCAGTCCAACATCGTCATGAGGACCTTCTCTGCATTCAAATGAAAGCTATTAAGCATGCAGACTATACTTTCCTGTGTTGCTGTTTATTATGCTGTACAACGTAGTTTTAACTTTTGATTCTGAGGGTGAAACGCTTAGCGAGACCATTCAAATGAAAGCTATTGAGCGGTACTTTCCTATGGTACTGTTATTAAGCTGTACAAAGTGGTTTAACTTTTGATTCTGTGGATGCAATGCCAAGCGAGACTATTCAAATGAAAGTCTATATGAGCAGTACAGTGTACTTAGCTTTCCTGCAATACTGTTTATTATGCTGTACAAGGTGGTTCTAACTTTTGAGTGTGGATGAAATCCTAAAGTGTGACCATTCAAATGGAAGCTATCGAGCAGTTAACTTTCCTGTGGTACTGTTTATTTTGCTGTACAAGGTAGTTCTAACTTTTGAGTCTGTGGATGGATAGTCTTGACAGTGCTAATGGAGCAAGTCTAGGCATGAAAAATTTCTTCACTGAAAACTTGGTTCCGATTTACATTTTGTATAGGTGCGCAATTCCAGTGACTTGTAGCTATGACGTGTGGAATATGACGTGTTTAGAATTATATACTTACGTATAACTCCATGTTAATTCTATAGAAACAACAAAGTTATACAATATTTTACTTGACATAATTTTATTTTATGTCAAAATAATTGTACAGTTTGCATGTGCTACAGTAACTCAAGATGATGGAACATTAGAGACAACTGAAAATAGAGTTAGTAAAAGGTTTGTGGACACAACATGCAACCCAAGCATTGGAACAAGGTTGATTAATGGCGGCCGTAAATTCTCTGGAATAAATGTTAAAATAAAATGACTTCTGATATTTGTAATGGATTGAAATTTGGCAAGATGAGTAAGAAAGTCTAATAGTACACAAAAATGTAAAAAAGTGAAAATCACAAATTTGATCATAGGGGCACTTTAATGCTTGCCACAAACTTGATTTGTAATATTAGTCCATTCAATTGTTCCATTTTAAACAACAATAATAAATTATTATGACTCCAGCAAAGTAAGTTTTAGATTATTCTTTTACCATTGGAGACTCAAGTTTCTTCATTCAAATATTTGCTAAAATATTCAACTTGCATTCAGGTAACGCAAACTCCGCCCTGCAATATGTTTTCTATACACAAAATGCATACCTTAGTACTGCCCTTGGGCCATTATAGTCAACCTCTGTACTGCATAAATATTTTGCAGAAGAGTCTTTTATTAAGAGCGTTTCGTATTCATTTGATTTAGTTTAGGACTTGGCCATATTTTAGAGTCAAAGAGTAAAAGTGGAGGAGTTGTAATGTTAACTATTTCTAGTTGTTAGTACAATTGTAACTATGTAGCCAGTAGTCCCGCATGTTTCAGAACTCTTGCAAGAATTTAATCCTCCCTCCCTCTTTCCCACCTCAATTTGCTGGCCGTTTTTTTTTTTCTTCTTGGGAAGCAGGAGCTTTCGGGGGCGCAAGGGAACATGAGTTTAGCCTTCCCTTGCTCCTTTGCATTATCTCTTTGTCAAGCCTTCCCACAGGCCACTTCACAGTACTCCCACCTAAAATCACAGTAAGCCCAAGGTCAGGAGGCAGGGATTTTAAATGCACTGTTACAATTTATTAGATCAAGTAGCAACTTAAATGTAAGGGTGTGCCGATATTGGTTTTTTAGCTTGATACAATGTGATAAGATACTAAAATACATGTACATGGGGGGAGTGGATTTTTTTCGTGATACCATGCCTCAATATTGTGACATTGTCGCATATGACACACACAGTGATGTCATCGCTCAAGGTTCAGGCTTAAAGGGTATGTCATAATTATTTGGCTTATTTTTAGTCAAAACTGTCATACACAAAATTTTCCTTGGAGCAAAATAAGAGATAATATAAAGGTTCAAACAGCACCCCTGTCATTTTCTTTTCGAAGTCCCTCCCCCGGGTTGTGGATTGTTCACAGGTGTCAAAAACAGCAATACTCACAAGGGGTATTGTTATACTCCTTGTGAGTATCGATACTGTAAATCCTCTATTAAGCCCCCCTCTCAAAGAAGCCCCCCTTTTTTGAAGCAAGAAATTTATTAAGCAACCCCCCTCCCCCTTCTCCTTCACAACCCAGACAATAAAAAATATAACGGCTGACTGTATAACCAGTACATTTGTACCGTTCCAATCCGGGCACAAATTCATATACACAGTACTCACGAACTTTGGGGAAAATATAACCGGTAGTTGCACTAAAAATGATCATTATAACAGTAATTAATGAGTGGTGAACTGCTTGTGTTTTGCTAAATTGTAATAAGCCCCCCCCCCCCCCCCCCCCCTCACCTCTATTCAGCCCCCCTTAAAAACCCTTGAAATCAATAGCCCCCCCAGGGGGCTTAATAGAGGATTTACGGTAACTTTAATTTGCAAATTCACAAATGTCGAAAAAATAGTAAGATTAGACTGTTTGGAATTGGTATTGGCTCAGTCTTACTAAAGATAGTCTGCTTGCCAAAGCAGGCTAACTGTCAGCATATCTTACTCATTATTCACGTACATTTTCAAACAGCTACGTCGTGCAACCATACAACATCCTGTGACAGGAAACCTTGAATATGCTGCCTACCGCATTAGCAAAAGGTTTGTTACTGTTAATGAGCGAACGAGTGAATACATGAAAGAATAAACAAGTCAGCATTACCTAGGATCTATTAGGGTACAGACGCACAGCTGACAGGGTTATATTTTGTCTCCATTACACAGCCGAATAAACACACAAGGCTGAGAGGCATCGGCGTTGGTCAGCCAGGCCCAGGATACATTTTATTGATTGACAAAGCACTACAATATTACAATAAATCTTAACACACCGAAGCCAGACACGTAACCCCCAAAAAACAACTATTGGGAGAAAATGGGGACCATGTACCCTGACCTACATTTATGCAGTGGTCTTAAATAAGAAAGTTAAACGACTAAAAAATGCACCTAAACCTGTTGATAGTTTTAAGGTAATACAATAAACAACTAAGGCATGACTTATCTTGACAAAAAAAATTGAACTTGTTGGGTTAGGAACTGACGCAACGAGGCTGACCATAGAATGACACAGATCTATCAACAGACTATTTTAAACACGCAAATTGTGAGCCACCGTGCACTATACTCTGGTACTCGGTTTTCTGTACTGTGCCGGCATGGCATGCCCCTGATTAACTTGTCGCAGCTAACACTAACACAACTGCTAGGATCATTTTCTTCACTTTACATTCTCTATACGCAGTTCATATATGATTCATTCATACGTCATTTGTCACTAATAAAATTCATCTTTGATAGCAAGTAAGAAGAATTCCCATGCTGAACTAATGGTATTAATTTATTTAATTAATTATTTTAAGGGTTAACTGTGAGCATAACTTTGAACAGATGTAAAACTTCAAGCAACTAACACGGTGTAAATATGTTTGATAGCAAGTAGGAAGAATTTGGATACTGAACTAATGGCATTTAAGGGTTAACTGCAACCTTAAATTTTGAGCAGATAGCTTGACTATTAATGCTTGTTTAGGTTGCTGTCGTCAACTGTGAGCTTAATTTTAAACAAATAGCTAATTTACAAGCGATTAACTTCTCACAAGTAACACTGTAAATATGTTTGATTGCAAGTAAGGAGAATTCACATGCTGACCTAATGGGATTCAAGGGAAAACTGTGAGCTTGATTTTGAACAAATAGGTTAAGTGATTAACTTCTCGCAACTAACATAGTGTAAATAATTATGTTTGATAGCAAGTAAGGAGAATTTGCATGCTGAAGCAATTAATGGTATTTAAGGGTTAACTGCGACCTTAATTTTGAGCAAATAGCTTAAGTGATTAACTTCTAGCAACCAATATAGTGTAAACATGTTTGATAGCAAGTAAGGAGAATACGAATACTAAATTTCATTTTGAGCAAATAGCTTGACTATTAATGTTTGATTACATTGCTATAATGTACCATGTGACCGTTGAGTTGTCTTGCTGGTTTTGAATGGGAGCCATCTCAATCTATTATGCACTGTATATGGCAAGAGGAACTTTTAACACAAAAGTACTAGTATTAATAAATAAAATCTTCTGACTGTGCTCTTCATTTAAAAAAAATCAAGTCATGATAAAATGTATTCAACAAGGTTTAAACCTTAAATGTATCTGAATAAAAATCGAACCTTTTGATTTGACACTTAAATGACAGTACTGCAGTTGTTTGCTGGGCAATTATCGTGCGACAGGTTTGAATTATTGTTCACTTCAGTTGGATTGTATCAAATTACTGTAGTATTGAAATGATTGTTAATGAGTTTACTTTTTTATTTTTCATTCATTTGTTTTGTTACTTTGTTAGTATGGTTAGTTTTGCTTATTTATTGGCTTTAGGACGTTCGCACTAATTGATTTACTTAAATCATGTAGGAGCGCGCCCGTCAAGGAAGAAATCTAAACACATAAAAGGCTGGTAGCCATTGCGTTAATTTTGCTTAGACTCGTTTGGATGGTCAGTTACCCATATTTTTTATTTGATAGATACCAATTTTCTAATGCCCTACTTAAAGATTTACGTATACTTCAAAGGATGACACTATAGATTTGAAATTATTTACTTAATAGAACAACTAACATAAAATTAAATTTGTCTAGGAAAGTCTGGGGATATTTTCAGCGCACTTTCTCCAAAACGAAGTCGGTGCCCCCCCATTTTTTTCATTTCTAACAAGGGTGATTCATAATCTAGCTGTAGCAAAAGTTTGAAAAAATTTGTTTTGTAGAAGATTTTTGCGCGAACGTCCTTTAGTTATTTTTTTGCTTGCTTTCCTTCCATTTATTTGTTTCACTTTTTTATCATATTTTGTTTTGTTGATTTTTCTGCATAACTGTCACTGTTCATTTGTTTACTGTTGTTATTTGTATATTGTTGTTTATTTGTTTACTGTTTTTATTTTTGTTTATTGTTTATTTGTTTACTGTTGTTATTTGTTTACTCATGCAAGTGGCTGGCTAAAGGACACTGACCATGAGTTGATCAGACGAGTGAGTCTCCGCATTGAAGATGTGTCTGGACTAACCATGGACACTGCAGAAGAACTACAGGTATGGAGTGAAAAAACTTAGTGAAATACAAGAACTTCTCGACACAATGTGAAGATATCAATTTTACCTTCACTTTGAAGAGTGAAGATATAATTAAATGCGAACGACATCTTCCACAGACATCTTCCACGGACATCTTCGGAAAATGATTGGAAACATTCATACAACTTTCGGACAGAACATAAACCACCGCCCTTCGGATTTGAATTCCACATGTTAACAGTAACTCCGGTTTGTCACTAATGTTATAGTAATTTCCACTGAAGTGATTTTTTTCTTGCAGATTGTAAATTATGGCATAGCTGGACAGTATGAACCACATTATGACTTTGCACGGGTAGGAAGCAATTCATATTCTTTCCTTTTTATCTATTCATCGCTCCATACTCAGAAATTAAATGACCATTCAAATGAAAGCCACTGAGCAGTACTTTTTTTGTGATACTGTTTATTATGCTGTACAAGGTGGTTCAATCTACCTTTTGAGTATATGGATGAAATCCTGAAGTGTGACATTCAAAAGAAAGCCACTGAGCAGTACTTTCCTGTGGTACTGTTTGTTATGCTGTACAAGGTGGTTCTAACTTTTGAGTCCGTGGATGTAATCCTAAAGTGTGACCATTCAAATGAAAGCTATTGAGCAGTACTTTCCTGTGGTACTGTTTATTATGCTGTACAAGGTGGTTCCAACTTTTGAGTCTGTGGATGAAATCCTAAAGTGTGACTATTCAAATGAAAGCTACTGAGCAGTACGTTCCTGTGATATTGTTCACGGTTCTGTTCACGGTCTAAAAATCGAAATTTTGAATTTGGCCATTTTTAGGAGTTACAGGGTATATGATGCTTAGTGGAGGGGGGAGCTTGAGGGCACTGATGGTGCAATGGTGAGAGCACCTGCCTTGCACCAATGTGGTGCGGTGGTTTTAACCTTTGAGTCAGGTTTCTCCGCTTTTTCCTCCTTCCTAAAAAATCCAACATTTCTAAATTGTCAATTGGATCTTGAGTCCGAGAACCATAGATTTTCTTAGTCGTGTGACTGTCAAGTGTCACTATCCTTAAATTAAGTCGATTTTGTATTAATTAATTAATAAATTGATTTGTTTGTATCCACAGGATCATGAAGACAAGTTTACATCGTTAGGCACAGGCAACAGGATTGCTACATTCCTGGCTTACGTAAGTCATAGTATGCACTACACTGCATTGCACTGCACTGCACTGCACTGCATTGCACTGCACTGCATGGCACTGTACTGCACTGCACTGCATTGCACTGCACTGCACTGCACTGCACTGTACTGCACTACACTGCATTGCACTACACTGCATTGCACTGCACTACACTGCATTGCACTACACTGCATTGCACTGCATTGCACTGTACTGCATTGCACTGCATTGCACTACACTGCATTTCACTGCACTGTACTGCACTACACTGCATTGCACTGCATTGCACTGCATTGCACTGCACTGCATTGCCCTACACTACACTACACTGCACTGCATTGCACTGCATTGCACTGCACTGCACTACACTGCATTGCAATGCACTGCACTACACTACACTGAACTACACTACACTACACTGTACTACACTACACTACACTGTACTACACTACACTGCACTGCACTGCACTACACTACACTACACTACACTTCACTGCACTGCACTGCACTACACTACACTACACTACACTACACTACACTGCACTACACTGCACTGCACTGCACTGCACTACACTGCACTGCACTGCACTACACTTTTCTGGACTGCACTGCATCGTATTATATTGAAAACCTGGCTTAAGTTTGTGTTTATATTAATTCAATGTGCTTTGTTTTTCCAGATGAGTGATGTTGAAGCAGGTGGCGGAACAGTGTTTACGCAAGTTGGTACAACTATATTTCCTAGCAAGGTTAGTTAGAAATTTTGGTAAAAGTACTTTATATTAGCTAATTCTTTTCTTGTGTGTTGGAAGACAAGAAAAGTAAATATGGGAAGAAAATTTAGGGACCCAAGCAGCTGGTGTCCTCTTAATAAAGGGTGTCCACCTAATATGGGGTCCAATTAATACAGGTTCGTTTTACAGTGAATATGGGAAGAAAATTTAGGGAGCCAAGAAGCTGGTGTTGGCTTAATAATGGCTCCACTGTACTTCATTAGGGAGATGCCGCATTCTGGTGGAACCTAAAGCGCAGTGGAAATGGAGATGAAAGCACAAGACACGCAGGCTGTCCAGTGTTGGTGGGTCAGAAGTGGGGTGAGTGTATCCTATTTGATGCTCAATACAATAAATAATTCAACCTTTACATTCCAAAGATTAGTTAAATGAAAAACGGGAGGGAAAGTCATAAAAAACAGCACCACAGGAAAGTTCTGTTCAGTAGCATTCATATGAATGGTCACACTTTAAGATTTCATCCACAGACTCAAAAGTTAGAACCACCTTGTACAGAATAATAATAACACCACAGGAAAGTACTGCTCAGTAGCTTTCATTTGAATGGTCACACTTTAGGATTTCATCCACAGACTCAAAAGTTAGAACCACCTTGTACAGCATAATAAACAGTACCACAGGAACGTACTGCTCAGTAACTTTCATTTGAATGGTCACACTTTAGGATTTCATCCACAGACTCAAAAGTTATAACCACCTTGTACAGCATAATAAACAGTACCACAGGAACGTACTGCTCAGTAACTTTCATTTGAATGGTCACACTTTAGGATTTCATCCACAGACTCAAAAGTTAGAACCACCTTGTACAGCATAATAAACAGTACCACAGGAAAGTACTGCTCAATAGCTTTCATTTAAATGGTCACACTTTAGGATTTCATCCACAGACTCAAAAGTTAGAACCACCTTGTACAGCATAAGAAAAACAGTACCACAGGAAAGTACTGATCAATAACTTTCATTTGAATGGTCACACTTTAGGATTTCATCCACAGACTCAAAAGTTAAAACCACCTTGCAGAGAATCATAATAGCACCACAGGAAAGTACTTCTCAGTAGCTTTCATTAGAATCGTCACACTTTAACATTTCTTCCTCAGCGTCTGCTTTCAGTGTCTGCTGTATTCACGGGTACATAATTTCCGTATTCGTTTTCAGCCGTGCGATAATAGTTGGCATTTTCATATTTTCAGTGGCGAACAAGTGGATCCATGAGCGAGGTCAGGAGTTCAGACGGCGCTGTGGTCTTTCTCGCCATGACTAATCCGCAGACATAAACATTGAGCTCAGAAATGTGTTATATTTCGTATTTCAAATAGGCTCTGTTATACTGGAACTTCCATTAAGGAAACACCACCGGGAGCAGGAGAAGTGTCCCCTTAATAGAGGTGCCGCTTTAATAGAGGTGCTAGTTACAAAGATTATATGAGCGTTTTGCCGTCCGGTACGAGGAGAAGTGTTCCCTTAATAGAGATGTCCCAAAGTAGAGGTACCAGTGTAGGCTCTGTCAGTCAGGTTTTTTTAAGGGGCTATGTCACGAACATTTAGCTGATTTGTGGTAAAACTATGCTTATATAGGTCCGATTGATACTACAGAGGAATTATCTGTCAAACGAACAAGTCGTCCAGGTATAATTTTGAAGACGAATTAGGACGGATAACACAAAGACCAATCATTGAATTTTTCCCGCTTAAGGACTGGGGAGAAGAAATATTAATCCCAAGAAAACTTGCGAACAAATAAAACCAGAACCACTCTTGTCAAAACTAACTAAAAATTAAACCGTCTTCGTTTTCTGTCTAAATATAAATTTAGAGACGAATTATCTGTCTGTCATCACGTCTTCGTGGCGTTTCTACGTGAAAGTGAGTTAATTTTTGCGTTTGTCATGAACATTTGAATTATTTTCTATTTTTCTGGTAGATTTATTAAACGAATTGAGTTTGACTTTTCCAAAAAATTCTTAGAATTGGTGACATAGCAACTTTAAAGTGCCTTCACACGACAAACTCAAGTTGGCAAAATCAAGTTGGAAAACTCAAGCTTTCTTGTGTGAACGTGGCGTCAACAGTTAGCAAAAATGTTGGCGACAAATAGCACTTGTTTGTATTACTGCCAACTACATTTTTGAGTTGGCAAACTCGCAGTTGACGTGAACGTTTACTGCAACTTGAGTATATGCAATCTCGTTTCACAGGGTCCCCACTCTTTCTCCCTCGAGAGTTTGTCGAGTGAAAACAGGAGATTGACAACTTTAGCTTGTCGAGTGAATGCGCCTTAAGTCTTAATAAAAAACTTGATATCAAGGATTCTAACCCGTAGACCTTAACTTTCTGAGAATAATAATACTTGGACACAGGCTTTATGCAGTGAGCAAAGAGGAGAGACAAATAATTGGAATATTAATAAGGTAAATACGAATTTAATAGGCTAAATGACATAAATTTTATATTAATGAAATTAATAATACTCAGATAGTTTTTGAATATGTTCTGATGCTTTCTACCTGGCAGATGTAGAACTTCCATTGAATGGAAATATATTTTCTATGTTGTTTGTTGCAAAGTAGTATTTTTTTTGTATGTAAACATGGGCTCCATTTCATCCCATGAGAGAGGGGGGGGGTACTCACTTCAATGGTCTCTATGTCGTCCAATTTACACGAACGGGTACGTTTTCAAGCGCCTCTCGATAACACTTCTAATCAGCTCTTCCCTTGAATGAGGCCTACAAATGCCTCAAAAGACATGCAGTTAGCGATTGGCATACCGATCGCCTAATGCTTTTACCATTTGTACCAATGCAAGCCTGCAAATAAATTTCTTCTCTGAGCAAGTCATTTGTCAGTCCAGGAAAAATATTAACCTTACAAGAAGTCAGTCTGGTAAGACAATTTTCGTCCGCATGGTTTATCATTACTGAACAGTGCCAGGTGTTCAATACTAACCATGGAAAGTTCTTCATGTTTCACAGAGAGAAAATATTTTCTGTCAGAATTTAATTGTAGCAGAACTACTCAGTTCGTCTGCCTCGTAACCCTCGTATTTACCCTCGTATTTACCCTCGTATTTACCCTCGTATTTACCCTCGTATTTACCCCTCGTATTTACCCTCGTATTTACCCCTCGTATTTACCCTCGTATTTACCCTCGTATTAACCCTCGTATTAACCCTCGATATACAAGGGTAAATACGAGGGTAAATACGAGGGTTAATAAAAATTACCCCCTCCCGGATTACAAAATGAAACGCGCTGCGTCCAAAATGCAAAAAAGCATTATTTTTTTTCTCTCGCAGTACTATATTGGAGCAGCTTAAAAAATTGGTATGTCTGCTTTTCTGTTGCATGGTACCTCCTTATTTAAGAAAAATATCTTGTTGAATGCAAACTTTGCTATCACGTGCTTTTCTTTCTTGGAGCGATTTTAGAATACCCGTCCACTTATTTACATATCCCTAAACGTTTTAAAGAACGAAGCATATGAAAACAAAAGGATCCATTCTTATTCAATGAGATGTAAATAAGTGGACGGGTATTCTACAGTTTAGCCGCGATTGGCTCAAGTTTCTAATCAATATTCATGAAAAAATCGTACCTCTCGCCGCAAATCAAGCAGGTCGTGTTCGTGTGAAGATGTCTCGCAAGTTGTAAAACTTTTTGGCGCTCTAGAGGCAATTGACGACTCCAGGAAGAGGTACCGCCAAAGAAAAAGTCGCCCCACAACTACAATCGAAGGTAAGAGTCGCTTCACAAAAAAAAATACATTTGTCAGTAAAAGTGTATAAAATTTTGCTCGATGAAGTGAACACGTGCGTTGAGTCTCACGTCGTCTTCTCTGTGTTTGTCTTGCAACTGGATTGAAATTGCTGTTAGAAATTGTTTATTATTTCATTGTATGCCATTAACTGTTGATGAAAAAACGTGTAATGAACTTAAAAATTCTTAATGGTAATTGAACTGAGTGGAGTGCAATTTGGTCTGAAATCATACGCGTGATTTCAAAATCGAACGAGCGCGCAGCGCGAGCTCGATTTGAATTCACAAGTATGATTTCAGACCAAAATTGCACGACACAAAGTTCAATTACCACTTTATTACATCCATTTTGAAATCGCACAATTTTAATCACCCAAATACAGGATTTTAGTCAGAACCAATATTTTATTGATCCAGTAGCCGGTTTGTAAAAAAGCGGAACCGGAAACGCTTTTACGTCTCGTTTTATACGAGATGCGATTTGGAGCAAAAAATAGTGCGATTCCGGAATAAATCGCACTGGTGAAAGCCAATCAGATTGCAAGGATAACCAGTGATTTCAAAACGGATGTAATAAAACATTTTATCTTATCAATCCTTTATTTATATTTTCAGAAACTTCAGAGAGTATCAAAGTCAGGAAGATGGAGGGATGAAGAAACAATTCAAGAGGACAAACTGGAATTGACGAATCAGGAAGGAACTCTTCAAAGATAAGAACTTTGTTTAGTTTATATATATTTTTGGTACAAATGGTGGCTGGACATAACAACAACAACAACAATAATAACGTTTATTCGTACTGTAGGGCAAATACTTTAGATTCTGAGGAAGAGCGAATTCGGATCTGACTGCTTATTGACTGAATCAACTCCTCAAATTTGCACGAAGAACCGGGGGGATATTGAAGTTTATTCATTTTGCTGAATCGGGTACTGGCTGGTAATGATCTGAACCGTCAATTCAGGATGAGTTTTGCAATGGGAGGAAGGTAAAATAACTTCTGACAATTTTAATCTCAGCCACCATTTGGACGTTGAGCGATCGTTTGATTTGTACGGTTGACAATTTAACGATTCAGTTTACGGCTTTTTTTTTTGTTTCGGTGAACATATCTTCATGCAAAACAAATGTCAAAATGTAATATAGTTAGTTACGAAACTTACTTGCATAGGAAATACGATTTTGTTTGGTCGATCGCTGAACGTGTAGGTATAAACGTTATAGTTATAACCTCGGTTGGTGTGGCGGGTGTTTGTATTTTTAAGGTGGCACTGACAGTTGATCAATTTCCAATTTGGACACGTCAAATCAGTTGATCAAATTGTCTGTTATAAAAAGAGAACTTTCTTTTTCCAAATATTGTTTCATATTTTTATACTTTGGTGAAACGAAGTACGATTTGGTGTGAACTAAACGCTCAAAATGAAAGTTTGTATTTTGTCCACAAAATAGTGAGTTTTACAGGAACAAGATTAAAAACATTTCAGTTACTTTAGAAGCTCGAATTTGCATTCAATAATTTTTTCAATTAAATCGAAGTCTGGCATTGTGTTAAAAATGGAGCCAAGCAATTGTCTGTTCAATGTTCTAAATTGAATGACTTGCTCCAAACGTAGTATATGGTCATTTAGAAAACGATTTTGATAAATTGGGGTCACACACAATTCGATGTTTAACTAGAATGAAAATGGACACGTCAAATCATTTTTTTCCATGACCAAATTGGAGGTTATAAAATAACTAACCTTTTCAAACTGATTATTTAATTAATTAATTATTTAGTTAATTAAGAAGGCAAATTTTATTCAATTATTTCTCAAAGCCTGACATTGTGTTAAAAAAGGAAGTAATTGGGAATATATATTTTAAAACACTTGTCGTCTGTCAGTGCCTCCTTACAATTATTCACCTGTTCTCAACACCAAATGATTGACAAGAGAACAAAGGCCTTTACAAGTTGCGTCCTTTCTTCTACAATCCACGGAAAATTATTATTAGTCGCCCATGCTAAAAAGTTATTAGGTAGCTTTTCCCCCGAGATTGAGTGTCTGTGTTCTCTTGTCGATCGCACATATATTTAGGAGCTTAGTTTATAAAGCCCTGATGTCTGGTTTTGAGGAAAGCCGGTATTTCCAATGACTGATATAGACCTTGTAAATGGTTTAAACCCACGAGTATCAGTCGTGTGATCATCCCAGTTAGTGTAGTTCTAAAAAGAACTGACGTTTCGACAACCTGAGTGGAAGTCATCTTCAGAGTCATGTGAATTGTTAAGTACTACGTTACGACAACTGCTAACCAATGTTAAAGACGAAGACGAACAAGGAGCAATATATAAGATCAAACGCTGTGACTGCCAGAACACAAACGGGCGACAGAAAATAGTGATGTCAACAATGACATCCTTGAACACCATTCACACACTAATCACAGAATTGACTGGGACTCTGCCGAATGCGTACCTTACCTGCAATACGGACTACTACAAACGACCACAATGCAATGCACAATCAATGCACAGATCGAAATACACTATTCACTGACTTGAGTCTCAACAGCCAATAACATCCCCCCGGGGGGGGGGGGGGTACTCTGCACATTTTTGGGTGGGGGTGTGCCGCTGGGACTCTGAGGCCCTTAACCTAATACTAGACCATTTTAGCTGCATTTTGCAACCCTATTCTAGACTAAAAAAAAACTCTATCCTATCCTAGACCTATTCCAGATTCGCTGTTTACTAGTTCACCATCACAGTTATTAATTAACAGGGGTCAGTAAAAATGCCGTTCTGCCCGCCGTACCGATTTTTAAATTCCATTTGCCAGTAAACTTTGTTTAGACTAAATTCTTTACGCAACTGATCAGTTTCGTGGAAAATGATACCCTATTCAGTAGACCAAAAATCTCTGATTACTATACCCCATCCCAGACTATAAACTGCCTGAAAACCATACCCTTCACAGCGGCACATATCTATATAGCTCATATAAGGGAGTACCTCCCCTGGGATAACAGCATGGCAAAACTGGTCAATCACAACTTCCAGTTTGCTTGGCTTGAAGATGACTTCCGCTCAGATTGTCGAAACGTCAGTGATTGTCAACAACAACAGTTTTTTAGAACTGCAATCTAGACCTGTTATACAGACCAAATGAAAAAACCAAAAGCTATCCTTTGAAGAATAACAACAGATAACGTTTCGAGGTCAACTGCATAAACACTCCAAACAAATCATTTACAGTTCAGTTAACCATTTTTTACTTGTTGCTCAATTTAAATTCCCCGGAAATGATGTTTCAGGTTTTTAAATATCCTTTATCCTTCAAAGTCAATTCTGAAACGATTTTAGCAGGTAAATAAAATGGAAACTCTAAAAACTATTGGCACATCTTTTCTTATGATCTCAATTTGTGAATTGTTTGTTTAAACAAGTTCGACACACTAAAATACTGAGCAAAATATTAATTCAGGCGCACGGTTTCTTAGAAAGAATAACGTGGCATTAATTTATGAGATTGTAAATTGTTTTTTAGCCTACAGGTAACTTTTCTGTTGTTTTGATACTGCCCGATGTTTTATTAAGCATTTACTTTACTCCATTTTGGTCATTTTGACAAGATACATAACCGATTGTAAAAAGTCGAATTATTTCTACTTTGGTTCCGTTTATTATTAACATGGTCTGTATATTCCCTTGATTTGATTTAGAGTATGTTTGTTTCTATAATAAATTTCAATTGACAAAAAGAAGCACGTTTAAGGTAAAACTTAAAACCAGACATTGGGTATTTATAAATGGGCTCTCTTAAATTTAGTTTTTTAAGTGGAGGAAAAGCCGTTTTTCTGTTGACATTCGCTATAACACAGAATGAAACATTTTAGTTTGATGAATTGGTTTCGTGCAAACAAGATCTCTAGGAAGAAAATGGAGCCAAGCAATTGTTTGTTGAATGTTCTAAATTGAATCACTTGCTCCAATTAAGCAAACGTTTATATGTTTGAAACATTTGGCCTGTGCAATGTTTATCGATCTCTATAAGGAAAATGGAGCCAAGCAATTGTTTGTTGAATTATTTCACTTGCTCCAAACTTAGGTGACGTACTTGCCGTCATTTTTTCTGTGCTACAAAGGATACTGGTCAACAGGTTAACGTCTTGTTATTAAAAGCAACATGGCAAGCTATGAAAAATCGAAATCTAAAATTTTCCAGTATCGAATGAAATCAGAAGCACCAATTATTAACAAACAATAAGAGAACTTAAGCTTTAATTTTCGTTATCCAAAACGTTTTATTTAATATACAAACAATTTTCACGAATTTTTTTTTAAAAGCTTGCCATGTTTCTTCTAATATCCTTCATGTATACACTGTCTCGTGCAAGAATTCTGAAGATTTAAGGTAGATTTTCATCAGCGACGGAAATATTGGTACAAACATATGATAAAAGAACACACTTGTTCTTCTTATGCTGTCTTCGTTGGAACGGATCACAAGGAAAAAACATGGTCATTTATGTTATTTTCGCATTAGTTCTAATGAGGACAACATAAGAAGAACGAGTATGTTTCTTTTTTTCATATATTCGTGCTTATACTTCCGTCGCTTATGAAAACCAGCGTTAAATTGTGAGGTTGGTTAGAAATTGTTTGCGCGAGATGTAGTTTACTATTTTGGCGGGTTTAAAGTTTACTCCTCGAAAAAAATTGAAAGGGGTGCCCCATTAACCTTTTTGCTAAAATTGTTACCAGGGGAAACGCTGTGCAAATTTTTCTAATTTTTCCCGCCAAAAGACTTAGTATATATAGGAAGAAAAATTGTTAACACCTTTTAATTAGTTAAATGATTTTTACTTAATCAATTATAAAGTTATTGAAAGCATTGTACAATATTAAAATAATAGAGAGAATAAAGAATACAACGAAACTGATCATAAAAGAACTCTTTTATTGTTTTTGACTTCTAATTATTTATTAAATACAATACTGAATATTAAAAAGTAGCTGTAACATTTAAAAAAACGGCGCATGCGTATTTTGAGCGCCCGTATTTTTTCTAAGTCTTTTGGCGGGAAAATTTTAGACATTTTAACAGCGTTTACCGTTGAGTAAAATGTTTTTTAAAAAGCAATTGACAGTGAAAGAATTGTACTGAATAGCTACAGTATAAATTAAGTATTTGTTTATGATATTGAAAAACTTATCCATGACAAGTTTTCACGGTACAACTTGCTTATGACTGCTATAAACAACACGATAATTTTTCGTGGATATGAAAACATTGATTTATACTTTTCCAACAATCGTAAATCAATCAAATACCTACGATTTTGGCACTATTTAAGTCTATTGTAAGCAAACTTTGAACCGTGTAGATTGCTTTTGAACACGGCCTCCATGAAAAGCAGGTTTTTTTTATATTGTACCTCTTATTTGTAGTTAGGAAGTTAGGTAGTTAGCTGATTATGATAAATTAAGCTGATGGAAATACCGTGTATAAATAAAGTTATCTATCTATCTTTAACTGATATAGTGCAACACAGATATAACAAATGTGCTTGAACCTGGCAAAATGTAGAATGTTTATGCGGCAGAAAGTCAATGAAACCTATTGCTGGTCGTTTAAAATAACCAAAATCCCTAACAGCTTAAGCTGGTAAACCGTCAAACGAAATGACCCCGATCAACATTAAGATATTTATTGCAAACTGCGTAACGGCAGACTCGCTGTTTACATTTTATTAGCATACGAATTTACTTAGAGAATGCACCGTGCAAAATATTAGAGAGATTAAGCACCGCGTTCTAAGGTAAACGCCAAACGTCAGCTTGCACCTGATTATCTTTACTAAATCAACCAGAAAAATCGTAAATAATTCACATGTTCATGACAAACTCGAAACTACTCTTATGTAGAAACGGCTGACGGGAAAAGTTGGATTTTTGCTGTTCGCGGGAAAAACAAACGTGATGCTTTAATAATCTCTCTATTAATTCACTTCAAACGTTGATAGATCTTGATAAACTTTAGTTAGTAATCTATGCAATTTTTAACTTTTTGTATGAGATGTTTAACGAAACATCAGCTCTCAAAAACTGCAAAATTGTTAAACAGCAAAGCACGAAGTGTAGCTACTATATCGCGCTCAAGTTTCCAAGGAAAAGTAATTGCGTTATTAATATCCTTTTAGAGCAGTGTTCAATCGAGTGTTCCAAAGTAATTACATAATTGCTTTGGTTTTACATTGCTACGCTTCATGATTGGCTAAAAAATCTCGCGCCACTTTCTCGACCAATCAGAAGTAAAACCAAAACCAATCGTGACTTGCTCGCACGCGTTTTCCCGCGCTTGGCGCCGCCGACATGTAATTGCTTCGAGCTCTGATTGGTTCATTGGATTGTTTACGACTGCTGTGATTGGCCAGAGTAATTACTTTGGTTTTGGTTTTGGTTTTGGTTTTGGTTTTACGACACTCAATTGAAAACTGCTCTATATAAAATGATAAAAATCTAACAGCGAATCAGAACAGTTATGAAACTAAAAGACACAATTGAAAAAGAAAACAGGTGGCATCGCCTTCACTTTTAGGTAGAAATGTGTTAAAATAGAAACAAGAACTCAGAAACTAAGAAATAGCTTAAAATCCTTAGCGGAAACAGATAGACAAAATTAAACCTTCAATTCTCAATCATGGGTTACCTTAAATCGAAATTAACTGTAACAGCCAAAGTGGCCTACAATTTATATGGTGTCGTAACATATAAATCCTTGTTAAAAGTGATATATACAAATGAAAATGAAAATGAAAATGGCCTACATTGTTCACTGAGAAATTGTTTTGTTGGCCTTAGCAACCTTCATTAATTTTGTATCGAGAAAATGACCTACAAGTTTTACTGAAAAACAGCTACAAATTGCTTATGAATTGCTCTGTAACTAAGAGAGCCAAGGGACAGTGTCCCGGCTGAAATATTGTATTTTCATGATTATGGCCAAGAGCTTGCTAAAGCTTGCTTATTCTCTTAAAATAGGAAGACACATCGCCAAAAGTGATGAACGCAAAGAAATATGAACTAAAAAGACTAAATAACGTTAAAATTCAAAATTCCACAAGAATGGCAATTGTGATTTCTTGACCGCCTGTCACAAAATCAAAATTGTTGAACTGTAATCCACTTCCATCCTTGTAATCCTGCACTTTATCTCCAAACTAGTGCTTCTGTTTTGCCTTATGGAATCTTTTTATCCAATTTAGTTGGATATTTGGCGGCATTTCGGACGATATAACATGGAAATTAACTAAGCAAAATAACCGGGACATTTCGACGGGACAGTGTCCGTTTAAATGAAAACGTGTGTATCAGCGTCAAAATCTTCAAAACAGACGATTGACTGTCAAGTTTTATAAATTGACTGGGAAATTGTTAACCTTAAAATCCTAGGTGGTTGAAAACTTACAAAAAATTAATGTGGACTGGGCTGAAAACTAACAAATCCCCTGTATCAATCTTAAGCTTTACTTTGAATGCCTTTAATAAATGTGGAAAATGTCTGTTTTGACCCAGGCGGTGTGCGTCACGACTTGCAATGCCCCATGGGTTAATTTGTGGAGCGGCTTATTTTCCCTTCGTCTCGACGGAGTGAGCATCTCCTGCGTTATTTAGCCTGAATTTAAATCTAGCGTCTTTTATCGTAAAAATTAATTCTCCTTGGCCATCGTAGCTTAATAAGAAATAGCACACAAACTGCAGTGACAAACATGACAAAAATAAAATAAGGTAAAACTAAGATTGTTTCTTTTTTGCGAACTGTGATGATCAAATTCCTCAGTTAAAATTGTTACCAAACAGCTTAAGACCTGCATTAATAAATTTTATGGCTGCATTGTTCTTAGGGTGTCTCATAGGGTGATTTTCCAAAACGCTCATCGCATTAAGTCCTTTTTTCCCTACAAAGATAGGTTCAACCGTTCCCAAATGTCAAAAGTTGTGTATAAGGCTAGTTGTTGGGATTGTCAGGATTTCTACATTGGAAAAACAAAACGAAGATTGCATGACAGAAAAACTGAACATTTTAAAGGGATCACAAGTACTTGTCATGCATCTGCTATCGCAGACCACGTCACATCAACTGGTCACAACTTCAAATGGGACCACAAAAGGTCGGTCTGATACTCACTGTAAGATTAAGGAGACTCTACTTATTCAGGAACTCAGACCTACCCTTAACGATAATGTCAGCAGCGAAAAGCTAACTCTTTTTTAGTTTGCATCTTTTATATGCAAATTTTTCTCATCTTATGTTATTCTTGTTGTTAATTAGTTACTTATTATTCATTTAAATTTAGTTGTTACTTGTATTCTAAACGGTCACTTCTGAGGATGTATGTTGTAACATACGAAACGTCAAGTTAATATTTTGTTTTCCAACATGCGTTTTATTGTCATGTTTGTCACTGCAGTTTGTGTGCTATTTCTTATCTAACGTCTTTTCTTTGGTAAAGTAATCAAATATACAAGTCTACAAACGTAAAACTACTTCGTAAAGGCCGATTTTTCTATTCATTGAAGTTGTTGTTTTGCAGGGAACGGCAAAGAAATGTACCAAAATGTAAAACGCACGTGCAACACGTGGAGAGGCATTGTTTTCGCTTACTAAACCTATTGTTTTGTGCCGTTCTCGCTGCCGAACTTATCAATTTTGAACGGCTTCAACCAAGAAAACTAAAAGGGGTAGACCCGGGTAGACCCCGAAATTCGCAAAGAAGAAAGGCTAAATTAACTGTATGTCCCAAATTATTGACGAAAAACAAAGGTGTAAAGGAATGAGAAGTCTAAGAAAAGGTGTGAAAGTTCAGTTTACGATAATGTGGCAACTGAACCGAGTAGGTTTGAGATCAGCTAAGGCAGTCATTGTGCTCGAATGTAACATTTAATTGTAGCCATAACAAAGAAGGGATATTTCTCTTTAAATCTGCCTGAAAATATTTTTAATCAACATCGCTGAAATCCTTGAAAAGGAACAGTTTTTTCAACTCCACGCGCCGAAATAGCTTCTTGTTTGCCGCGAGGACTATTGTTTAAACAACAGCTTTCTATTGGTCAAATCTCGTGACGGACACCGCCTGGGTTTGACCTGAACGTGTTACACTGTCAAGCTTCAAAGTCACTGCATGTACGGGTGATGCTCGAAAAACCAAGTTTGTTGTGGTCATTTCTTTTGTCAAGTCTATCGTGTTGTTCTGTATCAAATATATTCTTGGTTTGTACATGACGTCATAAAAATTCAAAAATCTAAACTATACATCCTAAAAGGCTCACAAAACAGAAAATGATCCTTCATTTCTTCGCGATACTGTGTAAACGCAACCTTAAAAACCTTGGTTAGTGGGCACCAACAAACAACCAAACGTTAAACTAAACTGAAAGAAAAAATGACGTTCTATTTTCACCGTCAAATGTTCAAAACAAGCAACAGCAAAATTCAAATTAAAAACAAATGGCAAAACTCCTCAGTTTGAAACTAACGAATGACTGCCCTGTAAATTGTACAAGTGTACCTCAAGAAAAACGGCCTTACAATTTAACTTAGTGGAAAATCAACTTATTAATTTCTTACTAAAAAATGATACATTTATTTTCTAAACTTTACTCTCTCTTTCAATGTCCTTATAGATATGTTTTATCTTACTGCAGTCAAATGGCCAAACAATGAGAAATTGCGACAATTAATGCTCCAACTTTAACATTATTCTGAAAGGCCAGACAAGTCACCCACTACTGATTTCAGTTCAAGCTCTATCTCAGCAATTAATTTTTCAAAGCAACATCTCTTCAAACAACTGAAAATTAAGCAAGTAAGCTACTAATATCAGAGGATCTAAATGAACAAGTGATAACTGTGGCAATCCTTATTCGTCGCAGGCAAAATTTCATAGAAAAAGAGTATAAAAATTGCATATATAAGACAACACAATTGATACTGAACACAGAAAAACACGACCTTACATTTTTATCAAAAACTGGTTTAGAATACTGTAAGTTGTCATGTTTCCTAATGAGACACAATATGTCCCATGATATTCACTGAGATATCCCTTATTGAAAACAGAAAATGAAATCCTTCTAGTCAATTTCCTCTGAGAAATCGTTCTGTAGTCAAAAAACCTTTTCTGAAAACTGACAAAACATGTTGAATTGCATGCCCTAACAGCTTGAACACAGAAAACATGACCTTACATTTTTATCAAAAACTCGTTTAGAATACTGTAAGTTGTGAACACAGAAAACATGACCTTACATTTTTATCAAAAACTCGTTTAGAATACTAAACACTTAATGAGTCATTAAGTGATTTGTTATGTAGCAACACAAAAAAAAATCACAACACAGGACAGTTTGAAAAACGCGCCGAGCACTCGATCCATCATGCCACCTTTTGTCACGGTCTGATCACGTGCGCTAGCGGGCAACAGTGCAATGTTACCCTCTGACGTCAAAATTGTTGCTCGCTTTCGCAAATGTTGCCCGCTCAGCACAATTGGAGGGAAACAGTTTGTTAGATGTCATGTGACGATGAATCAACCAATCAACGCGCGCGTTGTATTGACAAAAACTCCCGCTATATAACAATGTACGTTGTAAGCCCTACTAAGACATAAAGCGGACAAAATGGCACAAAATGGCAGAGACATACGTATGTTTCCTAAGGCACACAATATAGCCCATGATATTCAATGAGATATTCCTTATTGAAAACAGAAAATGAAACCCTTCTAGTCAATTTCCTCTGAGAAATAGTTTTGTAATCAAGAACCCTGTACTGAAAACCGACAAAACACGTTGAATTGCATGTCCTAACGGCTTTTACTGATAAGTCGTTTTAAAACATTAAAATCCAGTCTTGACTGAAAATTGACATATTAAATAGGCAAAATGGCTTATAATTTTGACTGAGCTTAACACGGAGTACAATTTTCACGAATAAATTGATCCATAAATGAATTCCTCATTGACTTTTTGCGTTTGATATTGTTAGAGCAAAAACAGCGTTGCATCAAAGGACAAAAATAGGTCCGCAACGCGTGCATGTGTGTCTACCCGAAGGTTATGCATGATTTTTTGTTTGGTTTATTCTAGGAAATTCTCAAGAATGACGCGTTCTTTGGACGTTTTTTATTGCCATAGGTATGATTGAGAGCAGTAAATGGCCTGATATTTCCACTTGGAAAATGAGTCTCATCTACTCCTACTGACTCTTGATGAAAACCGTGAAAAAACGTTTTGCCAATTCGCCTCGATTTTAACGTACTTGCCGACGACATACTAGGGGCCGACATTGTACGACGGTCAAATGTTATAACATATTGATAATTTGTCATTCTACTTTAACATTAATCCTTAAAGTTGAAATTGCCTAACTTCCCTGAATATTTATATATTTTTTTTCTGTTATCAAGAAATGTATGGATGAAACAATCAGTTATTCGCTTTCGAGGTTTCATTCTCTTTGTGCTATCATTTATCCGAGTTGGTACTGCAATTTGTTCGTTAAACCGCGCGGCGAAGTTTGTTATATCTGTGTTGACTGAACTAAGAAAATTATGTTCGAATTTGGTGGCGATAAGAAAAGAATTGAAATCTTTGAGCTGCGCTTAAAGTAAAACTTGTTTCTCTACCTCTTTCTTGTTTAAGTTGGTTGTCTTTCTTTCTTCCTTGCTTGATTCTGACATTTATAGTTTCCTTATATCCTGCATAGAAATAAAAGAAAAGTATATCAATAAATGCCATCACGTTTTGGCCAGGGTAAAAAGATTCCAAAGGTGGCGTTTCGAGCGACAACCCTTCGTCAGTGCGAATCACAAAGAGCTGACGCTTCACGAATGGAATGAAATGGAATGCGATTGGCGAAGGGCTAGCACTCGAAACGTCACCTTTTGAATCTCCTATCGGTGGCTAATTTACATGATTAACTCAGTTTTCATTCTTTTTTTAACCCCCCACTACATAAGTTACGGAAGATATCTATAAAGCTTATCAAGCAACATACCTCTTTAAACATTATCATGTCAAAGTCGATGGGAGCTCTGCTATGATCCTCCATTGCTGTATTTAACCTAACAAAAAAAAGTACCATGTAAGTGTACGTGTTCGTTGTGTAATGTGTCTATCCAACTAAAGAATCGCAGGTCGGAAGTTAAACGGGACTGAAGCCTCCACTCGCACCTTCTCTGGTCCAAATTTCTTTCGAGGGAGATTTGTTGTCTTGAACTCATAACATTGACATTTACTGGGACAAAAACTATCTTAAGCGACATAATGACGGCGCTTATGATTTAAAGATTGTTATCTCGTTGTGGGTACCCAGCTAACCGCCGATTCCCCGTCCTTCCTTATCCGTACAAGTACCAGTGGCTCAACCCGCATCCCTCTTATCTTGCAAAACAATGAGACCCGAAGTGCCAACACCCTCCACCCCCCCCCCCACCCCCACCCCCACCCCCACCTCCTCCCCTTCCTCCCGACCACTGAGAACAGATTTGCGCTTTTCCTATTCCATAATACAAAGCAATATTGCGAAAGAAGAAAAGTAAATGAAAAGCGGTTATTTTTATATTACATACGTACCTTATAAATCGGGTGCAGGAAGACTGATCACTACGTGAAAGACCATATATTTAGAGTCTCGGTTGTTCAAAACTTGCTGTTCCTCAACCAAACTTGGAGGACTGTGACCTAAACGAACGCCGCAAAGGGGAAATAATTATAGGCATTAAAATTTAAAAATAAAACGCTCGTGCTGACCCTGTTAGCTAATGCCTCACAAAAATTGTTAGAAGTAAAAGTATAATTAACAAACTGTAATTTATTTTTCCATACTTTACAATAGCAAAACATCAGATTCTGTGAACCAGACTGATAAAACTGTGTATATCAAACCATATCAATGGTTATTTACGTCACCCGATTATTTAATTACGAGGCAGAATTTTAGTTGTAGAGTGACTAAGTTGCATTTTATAGCGTCCAGTGTAAGTTGACCAGGACGAAATTGCAGTATCGCGTCAGTCTGTGTGTATCTCAAACTATATACAACGGTTATATCAGTAATGCACGGTTGCAGTTTAGAGGCAATTGTTAAATATGGCGGCTGAAATAGTTTAGTTGCAGACTAACAAAGTAGAGTCTTAATAGCGTTAAGTGCAAACTAAACCATCCGACCGTTTAAGCCATTGCTTGGAAACAGTCCTCAATGAATGCTGAAAGAAAACTATATAACAACATAATATTTTTCTTACCTAACGTGCGGTATATAGTTGTAGAAGCTAGACCGCGTTTTAAAGTTATCGCCATTCATCCACGTGTTGACAAAATATATCTTTGCTTCAGAAAGTGTTGTGGTCTGCATACTGCGTCAGATGGCTTTGTTACTTATCTTGTTTCGTTTGCAATCTAGCTAGAATAATCTGTGAAGATGAATATAACTTTCCTTCATCTTCCTTCGCTTTCCTCGTGATGAAGGTGCGAAGAAAAAATATTTAAAATGAATTGTTGATTAGTCTTTCATTTGCAATTCAAATAAGAATTTATTTTTGAAAAATATTCCACAGTTCTACGTGGAAGCAAACACCCAGAAAAACATGTTTCCTTGTCCAAATTATTTAGGATAAAACTTGCACAGTTTTAGCAGAATGGATAAATAGTTCGTGGTTTTGTTCTCGGAAACTGAACATCCCGTAAAATAAAAAAATTGACCTTTTAGCTGTACTCAAAAGCTGTAAGCGTGCATAACCTTGATTGATAAAGACTTACTGAATTAAACAAGATCTCACAAGACTTGTTTTAAATAGCCAACTGTTTATTTAGTCCACATAGAATACAGCCTCATTTCCTCGCTCCCAGACGCTTTTTACTGCAGAGGGGAGATGGAGTAGCCTGCACGCAGACGTATCCGATTTCCTTGCTCCCCGCGGAAAACGGACGCAGGCTAAGATGGAGAGAGTGATAAACTTTTATGAATTGTATTCGTGAAACACGATGCTCCCCGGTCCCAACCACCTCTCTTTCCATCCAAATTTACCGAGAAAAACTCCTTACTTTTTTATGTAATTGATATGTTGTTTTGTTTCTTAAAAGAAGCAATCATGTACTTTGGACAGAAAAAAGTCTGCCCAAGTGTTGGGATGTCTGTGCGCGTGCAACGCGTCATAACTCAGGAGGCTGGCTGTTTATTCTCATAAAAGCATTTTATATTATTTCGATTGTGAACAGACAGGCGAAAGAGTTTGATCAGACCAAAATATACATGGAAATATCCTCTGAGGTATAAGCCTTTTATATGCACTTTAGCATAGGTTTTGTTTGTTTTTCTAAAATCTAGCACTTTAGCACTTTAACTTTTCTTAAAGGTGCAGTGTTCCCCAGTGGAGGGAGGGGAGGGGGGGTGATTCCATATTTTAATACCAGGGATGCTCGTCGTACCTTTTATGGCCCGTTTACACAGGCGATGTTTTGTGCGATTTTTGTTGCACTTGTCGATGCAATTTTTGTCGCGCGCAAGTTGCATCTTAAAATCGTATGTGTAAACGGGCGGCGATTTTAGTTCGATTTGGGCGCGATTTGTCGGCGCGCGATGTCGCGGAAGTTTCGAACATGTTTGAAACCTGGTGCAACTTGGCGGCTATTTTTTGGGAAATCACAGCATATCAAAGCAAATGTCGCACCGGAATCGCACAGAAAAATCGCCGCTAGTTTACACTTGCGACAAAAGTTGCATTGGAGAGCGCGACAAAAATCGCATCAAAAACCGCATCAAAATTCCTAAGAGACTGGCTTCGTAGTAAAAGCGCGGGTCATGTTGTAGGCAGTTTGCGACATTTGGGAGCGGAGCTCTCGCGTATTGAAACTTTGATCACCACGCACCACGGAAACTTTTGATTTAACAGACAAGAATCCGAAGTAAACTTTCAAGTCATTCGTTTATTTACCTTTTTTCCACTTCATGAGTGTATTTTCCTTTGTGGCAGTGAAGAAAGTTTGCTGAATGAAGCAGTAGCGTTTCGCGTCCTCCTTCGACTTGAACAACTTTGCCAGGTTATCGAAGTCCTGAAGTCCTCGAGTTCACAACCGTTCCAAGTTCTGCTCCAAACGTTTGAGCTTTGACTAGCGTAGACTTTTTATCAATGGCAAATGTAACAGCGACAATTTTCCGAAAACAGACCGAAAAAGCAGCTATCTGTCTGACCAAACCGGATAAATTTCTTCTTGGTGAGCCAAAATCATTTGTTTTCCCGCGCGCTAGACGCGGGTGGCGTGATCAATTGAGTCATACCATGATTTGTACTCTTATCAACAATAGCTCTCGGCCAATGAGCGGGCGGACGTTTTCACAGTTATGGCAGAAAAACAATTTTTGGATGAGGATTTTGTGATATCCGAAATAATCAAGGTCAAGATAAGTGTTATCAGCCGAAGCCGAAGGCTGATGCTGATTACAACGAGACCTTGATTATTCCGGATATCACAAATACCGAATCTTATAATTATTTTATTATTCATTGTTTTAAAGAAAATAAGGACAAACGCACTGTCGCACGGAACACAGTTTATTATTTTCCAACAAGAATAGAATTCACCACCCGTGAACTTGACATAGCCCGTTTCGCAGATACGGGATTTTGCCTCCAGGGCATCCCATAATGAGCATTTAAATTAATATATTCCTTTGTTTTCAATGTTCATTATGGGATGCCCTGGTGGCAAGATCAATATGGCTGCCGTATCTGCGAAACGGGCTATTGCTCTTGGAAATCATGCATTGCGCGCGCACTCTACAAATTATTCACTAACCTGCTAGCAGATTAGTGAATAATCTATAGGGTGAGCTGATTTCCAGAATTAACTGTAGGCACTTAGCCATTGAGAAGACGGATGGTGTCTACATTAATGTATAACATTGAATATAATTTATATTTAACAATTAGATTATGAGCTCGAGATTTCTATCGCGTGAGAGTTCACTCGATAGAAAAATAATCTATTTGTTTTAGTATAAATTTACTAGACGTTCAAAACGTAACAACAAATACTCTTCACAGACACTTCGAAAACGCGAAAAAGCGGCCGCCATCAGGCTACTCACTTTCTACAACAGAATAGATAGTGAGTAGCGTAGCCAATAAGAGAACAGCATTCGTGATAGAACGCTAGTAGATTTATACTAATATGATATAGCAATATATTCTGAAAATACTTTGCGAGAGACGAAACGTTTTGAAACTCGATAAATACAAAACTTAAAAGCTTATAAGCACACTTTTCCATTTTTAAAAGCCAGTTACTTCCTCATACCCCAATTTCTTTATTGTGTATAACATTTATTAAACATGACATTATCGGCATAAAATAAATTTACTTATTTACATACTTATTTAAATCGTTGCTTTCTAACGTTTAGAACTGGCAAGCACAAGCGAATTAGCAAGCACAAGCTTATGCATGCGACGCACCGGCTTCTACACGAAGGTTTTTTGTGCTTTTCCTTGCGCTTATGCTTATGCTTGCGTCGTACGTGTAACCAAACTTAAAAGTTTACATTTGTAAAGAAACAAATGGCTTCTCTATTTCTTGCATCACTCAACATCTCTCATTCTCTACTTTCTTGTGACCACCTGATTAACATCGTAAAGTAAATCCGCTCTGATCAAGGTAAAAAGAAGTTGTTCCGTCACATTTGCATCATATTTCAGAGAATTGAGTCCATCGTTATCCATTCGTTTTAAACCGTGATGAATTCTCCTTATCCTGTTAAAGCAGAAAATAAAAACTTTTATCGTATGACCCGTACGGCCCTGCGAAACCTTTTCTTTGCAAAACCATTGATGAAAATCCCGTATGAGGGCCGTACGCATTTGCGCGAGCGGGGCCGGAAAAAGCCGTACGGCCCTACTACAAAAGCGGACGGCCTCGCGCGTTAAGATTTCAAGTAATTTTGTCTCCAATTTGGTCATATGATAAAATACTTATTGACTGAGTTAGGTCGGGCCGGATGGGAAAATATTTGGCTCGAGGTCATGGCGTGCGGACCGAGCGCAGCGGGCCTCGGCCTCGGGCAAATTTTCCCATCCGGCCCGACCTAACTTAGTCAATAAGAGTACATACTATCTACTGTATTTAATCGAACAGACACCCTTGGGCCCGTTTCTAGAAAGTCCCCAAAAAGCTATTTAATACAGTAAAAATCCGCATAAAATAACCCGTTATTTCTGTGACAGGCTGAAATTATTCCTACCTTACATTCTTTTTTATAAGAATGTATAAGAATATTCTCTCAAGTAATAAAGGCGCTACAGGCCAGAAATAGGATATATGCAGAAAATTTTTTTTCACAGACTATGGAAATGACAAAAACAATCTACGTGATTCGGGAATTTACGAACAAATAGCCCATGATTCGGGATCCAGAACCCCCCCCCCCCCCCCCTTCCAGACCCTGATTTAAGTGCAACTGATTGACGAGCTCGCAACGTAGGTGCCCAATTGCAGCTATCCAATTACAAAAAGTTGTAATTGGATAGCTGTAATTGGACACCCACGTAACCGCGCGCCAATTTCGTAAAAAAAGACGTGCGGATGACCAATCCTGTAGAGAATTTTGTTTTTTACCACACTTGCTGATAATCTCGCAATCTGATTGGTCGATGCGGGTGGAGTGCAGATAACGGTGCTGACGCTAACATCACGCAATGCATCACGTTTTGTGACGAAACTTCGAAACTTCGCGCCTCGTGAGTCCACAACATTTTGACCATGTGATGACGTAAATCGTGGTAAATAAGAGTCCACACCACCGGTGGAAATTTGCTAAATTGATACGATTGTACATGAAATCGATCTTAGAACGTAGTGACTAAGAAATCGAGTGATTCCGCAAAGAAGAATAAATCATTATCAGTTTTTAGCGATTTTTTCAAGACACAGGGGAACATTGGCCAATTTTTTCAAGTTGCAATCCATTTCTATCCTGGCCATCTGTAGTCAAAGACAAACCAATACTAGTTTCTGTGCACTGATAGAGTGATTACGGACAAAATTGGAACATTATTTTTCGGTTCCTAGCGATACAAATATGCTTTTTGGCTTTTCAAAATGACGCTTAAAAAGGTGACATTGCCCCTTCAAGAGAAAGAGTGTCTAAAGCCAAAGCTTTCATTTTCGGTCCATGTTGGCAAAATATTTTTTTTTCCTTTGCACGTTTTCTGACCTCGCCTTTATTGCCTTAAGCCTTCAAGCAAGCTAGGTTTATATAACATTTCGCATTGCCTTACCGTGTTTTATATGGAGGTCTCTTTCCCGCAGTGTGAAAGGCCTTTATCATTTTGTATCTTGCTTTTGCCACGGACGGGCGCGTAAGATTGAATCCTTTGTTCCTTATTCTAAACAAACAGCACACACCAAAATGTTACCCAAATTTGCAGCGAATGGAGTGTTTTCACTCACGTGACCGACGGCCATATTGGAGTGCTAAAACGATAGGAAATGTTTGAATAAGAATAGAGCTAAAGTCTCATAGGTTGCGTTTAGGACACCAATATGGCCGCCATTTCACTGTTTTGGAACACCGATATGGCCGCCATGACGTCAAGTGCAAAACTCCGCCATTTTGGAAATACGGCAAATACGTCACATGTCACGTCACGTCAGCGTTTCTGAGAAAGTTATGAATGGTAAACGTAAAGTGCATATGAACTGAAAACATCATGAAACATGGATGAAATCTTGTTGTCTTTTTCCATGCTCACTGAGCTTTTCTGGAGAAGGAGGAGCAACCGCATCCCTTGTTGGCACTGCCGTACTTCATTTGCGGTAACTTCGTATGTTCGACTTCATACTGCCGAGGACATACAAGTTGAGCTCGTTGCAAGATTCCTCGAAATGCACTGGACAGAGCCGCCATACTGGATTGATCTGATCGTGCAACCAACATCGCGTCACATCACGTGACATTTTGGCCGCGCGATTTGAAAACCGTTTTTTAGGGCAAAACAGCGTAACTTTGAACGCTTGTGACATCGCCAATTTCTATCCTGAACATCTCAAAATTTGGAATCATGCATTTCAATGAGCAAATTTTATAACTATGCAATTTTCGGTTCTTATTCACTTTAAGATATTAGACACAAGATTTTTGTGTTAACATTTGAGCGACGTACCGCGGTTACAGAGCGTGTACTCGTGTTTTGACTTTTCCATACATTTCTCTATAAAAATTTCGAGTTTACGTATTTAAAAACAAAGAAAACAAAACATATTTAACAATTGGATTATGAGATCGAGATTTCTATCGCGTGACAGCTGATTCGAGCTTCGCCCTCATCAACTATCACGCGATAGAAATCAAGAGCGAATAATCTAATTGTTTTAGTATAAATCTACTAGGCGTAAAACTTCGAAAACGTGAAGAAGCGGCCGCCATTAGGCTACACACTCTACTCACTTTCTACAACAAAATAGATAGTGAGAAGCGTACCCAATAATTCGTGATAGAACGCTAGTAGATTTATACTAAACAGCAATACAGTGCAAGACAACAATAGGTGAAAATAGGTAGAAATCAAACACAGGATTTTACACCGAGGATGCGCCAAAATTTTCCGTGGACTTCACATGTTTTACAGACAAATTTATGAAACAATTAAAACGCTATTTCACGCTTTTTAGCCCAGGTACATCTCTCAAATTTTATAAGAAGACTATTTTACCTAGTATCTCAAGTTTACCATTCATCAGTTTTTCAGATATTAAATAATATATATAGATAGGCTTAGCCTAACAGCGTCGCCCCCTAAACAAGCCTAACTAAGGTGAAACTTAACTAAGGTGAAAGGTCGGAAGCACAAGAATTAAGATTGACGACCGGGCTATTTTTCAATTTTAGCATTTCTCAAAAACAGTATTACGCGACCGTCTGCACAGTACATTTAGACCGTACAAAAGTTCACAAAAACAACTTTTTCTCCGTCTACAATAACTACTACGACTACTTTCCGAATAAAATACAGGTGTTGCTTGTCAAATTGCCCCAGAAATTGATTTGGAAATCAAAAGTGCAAAAAATACACAAGTTCCCCGCTTAACGTCCACTGGACGTTTGGGGGGGGGGGGGGGGGGGGGGGGGGGAGGGATGGTTAGGGAGAGTCGAGGTTTGGACGTTAGCGCGGGGCATTTAAAGCAAGTACGAAATTGTTAGTCTTTAATCCTAGAAGTGCCACACTAAAGCCCATTTACAAATAATGTTTGTTGTTTCAGACATCAGTAGTCTCGCAAACTGTATTCACCCGACTATTAAAGGGCTACTACGATCAAATTTTTGATTTTCATTTTTTTACATTTTCGTGTACTATTAGACTTCCTTACTCATCTTGCCAAATTTCAATTCATTAGGCACATCAGAAGTCATTTAATTTTAACATTTATTTCCGAGAATTTACGGCCACCATTAAAAAACCTTGTTCCAAGGCTTGGTTGCGAATAGGAGAAAGTGACGTAAAAGACTCAAACATACCTCACGGGTTGAAATTATAATAACAATAAGTGTTGAAAATCACGCGAAAAGCAACAAAAACTTTAGACTCGTTCTTCGTGCAATTTTCTATGCTGATTGTTATTATAATTTCAACCCGTGAGGTATGTTTGAGTCTTTTACGTCACTTTCTCCCATTCGCAACCAAGCCTTGGAACAAGGTTTTTTAATGGCGGCCGTAAATTCTCGGAAATAAATGTTAAAATTAAATGACTTCTGATGTGCCTAATGAATTGAAATTTGGCAAGATGAGTAAGGAAGTCTAATAGTACACGAAAACGTAAAAAAATGAAAATCAAAAATTTGATCGTAGTAGCACTTTAAAAAACGTCGCTCGAGGCGACGTCGGGAAGGTGAAAATTCTAAGTGGACGTTAAGGAGGAGGGGGGAGGGGTCTGACCATAACGTCCAGTGGACGTTAAGCGGGGAACTTGTGAATATGTCGACGGCCCCTAAGGCGACGCAAGTGTAGACAGAACTATAAAATCGCTTTTCAATCTATGTAATGAATAACCAAACACATAAAAATGGACGACACAATCTTCTTTCGAAAAATTTTATTCAAATTTCCATTAGTTTATGTTTAAAAGCAAAACGCGTACCATTTATAGCGCATCGAGTTCGCCGAACTGCCTTGGGTGAAATTCAAGAAATCGATACAACTGAATTTAAGCACGTTTTGAAAACAATTCTCCAAAACTACACAAGAGCACAGAGAAAAAGTCAATCACAGATTGATAACAACATAAATTCCCATCGAAAAATGTAATCTGTTTTACCTCCTTTAAGTCCCTCGCTTGCTTGGAAATTCTTTAATAAATCTCCTCTTCTGTGGTTGAAATCCGTAATGAAAACAAACATCTCGGATGTTGTGTGGCGTCATACGCGCATGTTTTGGGACGTCATACGCGCCCGCGAGCTAGCCGTTTCCAACGAGGACCGCGGACCGCGGACCGCACACGCACGCGCCCACGAAACATTCTGCTAGCCATGACCATGAAAAATCACGGGCATAGGTTCTAGGTTCTATGAGTATGGGGCTCCGCGCGGGCTTTCGGCCCGCAGAGCGCCGCTATGACGGAAATTATTTGACATCGGATTCCAGGCTTTTCCCATACAAACACTGTATTTCGCAACCTCGTTCCCAGGAGTTTCTCAGTTTTCAAAAGGGCGGTTTGAGATGACCACCGCTTTATTGAAAATCGAGAAGATCCTGGGGACGAGGTTTTGTATTTCGTAACCTGTAATTGCAAGAACGTTGCTAATTGCAAGAACGAATTTGATATGCAATTTCTTTCCGGTTGCCTGGTGACAAATAGATCGCATCATTGTTATTGCTGTCTTTCTGGTGTTGGCGGTTTTATTGTTAACAACTTCTCGTTAACAAACTTCCTGTGACACCATCGATAGCATAGTGTCTACGCGCACATGCGCCATTTAACTGATAGAAATTTGTTTGGAAGAAATATATGTTGAAATATCATGTATGCGAAACAATATCTCTGTCTATCTGGATTAAAATGGATTATATTTGTTGAATAAATTACCTTTTATACAGATTGTCGTCCTCTCCACCCCACCCCCAGAATATGTTGGAAAATCCATTGATAAGTTCAAAGTGTCCCCTTAAAAAGGAACCTACACCTCCAAAGAGTGTCCTATATTTTAAACTGCAGATAAAATAGTAATAAAGAAATTAGCACGAACACCCCAACACAGTAAAACCGTGTTTTATCATTGCGTTCGCGCAATCCTAATCTTGTGTTGGGTTTCCTGTGTAGTGGCCGGATTTAATTCAGCTTTCCTCTGTTTCTGTTTCCACTTTAGCACCCCCCCCCCCCCCTCCCCCTCGAAGATTCTTTTGTTCTTTTCAGGGGCAAACCGGGCGGGAACTGGTATCTTCTTTGGCATCTTCCCGAACATTTTCACATACCTTCTCAGTCTTGTGCGAACGCATTTTCGTAATGGTTGATTACTGCTAGTATTAAGGTTGTTGGATTCCAATATGGCTGCTATATTGGATTTGAAAGGGTGGTTTGCACAAATACTTTTACTTTCCCAAAATCCTTGCAAATTTCACCAAATACTCATTACATTTAGTTTTGATAATTAGCTTTGAAATTCAAAAACAATATTTATTTAATTAGGAACGTTCATTGTAAGGTCGGTTATTGGCATTTCTAATCATTTCTCGTCATTCTAGTCATTGTGATTTTCTGCCCCGGGTTTTCGGTTTTCAGGTAAATGCCTAAAAATTGCCACAAACCATTGTTTCGAATCACTCTTCTTGTGATTGCAGCTTCAACATAGTTCGAAAAAACAAAGGCCCAAATGCTCACGGGTAGATCTAGAGTGTTCGCACTGTAAGAGCAAAGTCTATTATCTAAAGCCTGGTTTCCATAAAATCGTCCGGGTCGGTCTCGGTCGTCCCAGCCGTTTCAAAAACTATTGAGACGACTGGAAGCGATCATATGGTAACCATTCACACACGATAGAGACGACCGAGGCGATCAAAATCTATCCCAGAAAGCATCAGTTTGTCCCAGAATTCATTTCTCTTTCTGCGTTCCAAAATGGCGTCAGAGTTTCAGTTAGCCATGACCACGTTCATGGAGGAAGTAAAAAAGTATGAGTGTTTATATAACAAGTTCAAAATGGATTACAAGACGACTTTACTGTTATTAGGAGATATATACACACGACTTAACTGTTATTAGGAGATAGGCCAAAAATTCCAAATGGATGGAGCAGAAAAAAAAAATACAAGAACATAAGGAGCTCCTTCGGTCGATTTTTGAGGTGAACTCTTCGGTTAAAATCCGCCATTTTGGTTGCGAATCTCGGGCCTTGTCGAACCCAGGAATTTTGCTAACGACCGCGCGCTCTCACTCTTTCAGACGACCGAGGCGATTATATGGAAACCCTATAGTCGTCCGGATCGTCCCAGTCGTCTTTTAAAACGACTGGGACGACCAAGACGACCCGGACGATTATATGGAAACCAGGCTTTAGGTTCACAATTTCGAAAGAGACCAAATCTTAAGAGGACTCGAAATAACGACCTATGAATCGAACATCTGACTAGCTAAGGGTGTGTTTCAGTTTGGGAAAATCCAAATCCAGATTCATAATGAAAATCAGACAGATTCCTGACGAATCATTTTATAACTAGAGAGTAAAATACTTGCCGGTAACCATGCTTATCCACAGCCACTGACATATGTCTGGGTGAAGAGGGACAACTGTACTCATTACGATCATCCTCCGGCATAAGGTCCACATCATGAAATATGAAACATTCGTACTCGTCATACTTTAGCGCTTCTTTAAAACCAACGTTAAACAGCATGGCACGGTTGAAAGGACTATCCCCTGCCTGTTAACCAAAACGTAATACAAGAAGCTGTACTATTTAACTCCAAACAGGTTAGTGACAAGACATATGGGATATATTCAATGACCTCCCCTCCACTTGTAATTCAGACTTTGCTTTGAAAGAGTTGTAACATTTGGGTAGATCACTCGATCGGCTGTAAACATTGAGCGCGCAATATGTTACAGACACCTGCTCACCCATGGGGACGACATTGGAGGGAGAGGAGGGTGGGGAGTTGGACGCAGGGGGGTGGGGGTCGGTGGATCAAAACACCTAAGAGAGCGGAGGGTCCGAAGGTGTGCAGAGTCATTTATTACGAGCGTTTCGTATTTACGAGTTGCCGGCTATTAAGAAAACGTGCGTCTCTCAAAGAGTCCCACAATCCCTCACAAAGCGGAGTTCGTTTTGAGACTTCACAGTGGGCAACAGGGTCAAACCTGTTCAAACCTGCTCGTACCTGTTCAACAACAAAGATCCTGTAGTTCAAATTCTGTCTCTTCAGTAGAGGATGCATGTGACGAACAAAGATTGAGAGCTGTTCGAAGCGATTGCGGAATGGAATTATCAGGGCCATCTGGTGACAAATGACAAAAAAGTTTCAATAACAACAGTCGAACAAGTGTACCTTTGGGAGTGTCTTCAGTGCAACAGTTCTAGCGTCTCCAGATTACTCTTAACATACCTTAACTCCTATATCAAATTAAAGCTTATAGAGATGGCTATCTAAATCGTATGATAACTTTCATTTCTTCAAGTTCTAATAGAATGTCGAATTCTGAATGCGAGCGTCTGAATCAGCTTTTCAAAGCTACAACTCAAAGCGATCATTGTATTTTGCTTATTTGATTTGTTCTCGAGTTTTCGTCCCCGAAGAGCTAAAAAATACGTGTCTGCGTTTTCCCATCATTTTCAGTGAAAAGTACCACAACATTTTCGTAGGGCGAAAAAAAAAATGGAGTAATCACGCGGAAGTGGCTCTAAACTAAAAAGTTTTCAGAAATTAAAAATTCCCAGAATTTTTTTAATGTATGTTAACCTAGCTACTATCCAAATTTAAGAAAAATCGAACAAATTAAATTCCTCTTTGAAGTGACCCCTACAAGCCCAAAATTCACTTTGAGAAAACAGGGCTTAAAAAAACATCGCGCATCATATCAAAGGCTCCTTAGAGCCAACCCGTGAATTTGAAATGCTAGCGTAACGCAATATTGTGGTAAGCTTATGTTTTCACTCTGTCACGGTTCAATATTTTTTTTTAAATTAAACGTAAGAATTTTTGACGAACACAAAAAATAAAACTACAGTACATCACTTTCATAATGTTCAGTCCGAAGAAGAAAGAAGAAAAAGAAAAAAAAAAAAAAGAACGGCACGAGCGAGATTCGAACCTGGGCCTTTCGGCTGTAAATCCGCGCTTTAGACCACTCGACCACCATGACCACTGATTTGAAATCGATTAAATTGTATTGCTTGAAGGTAGATAACCATCAAAACGCGTGTCTCACTTGAAAATTCCTTTTAGATCGATTTTAACGTTGCGTTAAAGACTCCAAATGCGAAACATCTTTAAGCTTATTGTTGTTTATATTCGTTTACACCAATTTAGTTATTGTTATCGCTGGATTCACGCTGTTCTTGTTACAAAACGCATTCGTAACAAAGCATTACGTCACTAAGTTTACAGCTGATGGAAGGAGTGAGCGAGTGAGTGACTCATTTGCATATCTGTCGTCGTTACCGATAACCCGTTCATTACGCATGCGCGTATATTCACGGGTTAATAAAACAAACTTCCGGTCAAAACATCAGACCATCATTTCTCCATCAATTTTCATTTTTCGATAATTTTTTTTAGATGAAAGATCATTCTGAAACCTTTATTTTGACCCCCAAAAACAAATTTCGAGAAAATTGGTCGATCTGATGGTACTCTGTAACTTTAATACGGACACCGAAGGGACCACAGAAACTTAAGTGTTTATTGTTTTTAAGGGAAAATATATAGTAAATAACCTCATCTAACCCCAATAAGACACTAAAAAATTACGAACGTTCGTAGTTTTCTTTCAACCAAAATGATAGTCTCTGTGTAGCTGACTGACTAACTTGGCGCATTTGAGAACACTTTTTTGCTTAGAATTAGCCAAATCGTCCGTGATAACGGGGTGCCCGTAACAACGGAGTGTCCTTATTAACGGGTTATCCATATTAATGGAGTGTCCGTATTAACGGGGTGTCCGTAATAACGGGGTGTTCGTAATAACGGGGTGTCCGTAATAAAGGCGGGGGGGGGTCCGTAAGAATGGGCTGTCCGTATTAAGCGGGCGTCCGTAATTAGGGCTAATAACGGGGTGTCCGTAATAACGGGGTGTCCGTATTAACAGGGTGACCGTAATAACGGGGTGTCCATAATAACAGGGTGTCTATATTAAGTGGGTGTCCGTGATAAGGAGGTGTCAGTTTTAAGCGGGTGTCCGTATTAACGGGGTGTCCGTATTAAGAGGGTGTCCGTATTAAGAGGGTGTCCATAATAACGGGGTGTCCGTATTAACGAGGTGTCCGTAATAACGTGTTGTCCATGATAAGCGGGCGTCCGTAATTACGACTAATAACAGGATGTCCATAATAACAGGGTGTCTATATTATTGCAGGTGTTCGTGATAAGGAGGTGTCTGTATTAAGAGGGTGTCCGTAATAACGGGGTGTCCGTATTAAGCGGGTGTCCGTAATAACGGGGTGTTTAAACCACAAGCCTTTGACATTTGTCAAGGCTGGCAAAGGCCGGTTTTGCCAAATCTTTGACACGGGTGTCAAAAATTTCAAAGACCGTCTTTGATTTAATTCAAAGGTTATCAAAGGTGTAGTAAAGGTGTTGTCAAATGTTGCTTTGTCTTGTACAAAGGTATATTTGATTCGCTTGACGTCACGTGCACCAAATGTCCAGTACTTTTGACTCGCATCAAAGGTGTGTCAAACTCAACCTCAAAAGTACTTTAAACCCTTTGATCACATCTGATGCATGTAAAGCGCTACTTTGCTACTCCTTTGATGGAGATCAAAGGTGATTTAAGCCAACTTTTCGTGCAGTGTAAGCCGGCGCTTAACATTTGTCAGAACTGGCCCGCCGGAACGCTCAATTATATGTCAGACCCGGCGCGCGTTTTTCAAAACGTCCGAAGACTTTTCGAGCCCGAAAAGCTATATTATATGCATGCTCTTTACCAAGAGAGATACAATTTTCGTTCGTTTTGAAAGCTAAGCAATAAAATCTAAAGTCAACGAGAAACGTTGCACTGGTTTTCGGGATAAAAACTTCACCGCCACTTGAAAGAGACTGAATTTCTAAAATCGCTTTCGGGGCCGAAAAGTCTTCGGGAGTTTTGAGGAGCGCACGCCTGGTCGGCCAGACTAGTGAATTCGGAAACTTTACACACCCTTTTGGTGGACCTGTAGGAACAGCCGCATTCTAGTTACAAACTGATCGGTCTGGCGGACCAGTTCTCACAAATGGTAGCACCCTAAGTAAGTATACTATTTGTCGCTCTGTCCTGATCGGGAGAGATCTGGTGGGTAAGAGATTATTGTTTACCTTGACCTTTGCTTTGCATTCAGTTGGCTTCCAACTTCCGCCATTGCTGACCCAGCCGTTAAAATCACGAGACATTTGCCTTTCAACATCTTTCATTTTGGGAACTGATGTATTCACATATATAGGTCCAACTGACGCACACAAAAAGGAAAACGAAAAATCAATTATATAAAGGCGAACGTACGAAGCAGCAGTGATACTCTCCAGTCTGATTGGCTCACTTGCTATTAACTATTCACAGCGGTTTTCAATTGAGTGTCGAAAGTAATTACACGATTGCTTTAGTTTTGCATTGCTACGCTTTGTGATTGGCTAAAAAATCTCGCGCCACTTTCTCAACCAATCAGAAGTAAAAACAAAACCAATCGTGACTTGCACGCACGCGTTTTCCCGCGCTTGGCGCCGGCTGCATGTATTTGCTTCGAGTTCTGATTGGTTCATTGGATTGTCTGTGCCTGTTGTGATTGGCTAGAGCGATTAATTTGGTTTTGCGACACGTAAGTGAAAATCGCTCTATGTTACAGATATTTGCTTTGCACTCGGCATTATAATATACCGTAAAATACCGCTTATAAAGCTTGAGCTTATACAACTTCGTATGGGAGGGAGTTTTGGTTGACAAGCAAAAAATATTGTGGCAAAGATAAATTAATTTGGTGTAAATGTCTCTATTTGTTGAAAGCCATTCCTACGAATTCAGCCCCGGGACAATTCAGCCACATTAGACAAACTAAACAAATTGATACAACTACAAAGTAGTTTTAAAGAGCGCAAATTATTTTTTCAAGCTTAAGTGACGTTTTCTTTGGCGTTGCGTCAGGGTTTCTAAAGCTATCAAATTTCTTTCAAGAAACCTTAACATGGTTCAATGATTAGCATAGAGTAAACTTTAACCCATATAACCTGGAGATTAGTGTTATTGAAGGACTATAATCTCCCCCAAAACACAACCCCAAACCATATGAGGAATTTGACATCCTTATTCTACAAACTCAGAAATGGTACCATTTGTTTTTCAATATTTTGCAAAATGAAATTTAGATTTGATACTTGGCACTCTTGGGAATTAAAGGTGAATAGGACTTACCTAAAGTTGAAACATTTTCTTGACATAAATTATCATTCAAAACTCTGGTTGGTTGGTTTTGCCCCATGTGATTTTCGGCAAATCCTTCTGTAAACTGAGCATGCGTAGTTGAGGCATTCGAAACCCTTGATATTTCGCCAGATTTCCTATCTACATTTATGCGTTGTGAGAAGCTGACAGTGTAATAAAACATCGCGACCAATGATACAACGGCCATGATAGAGGTAAGGAGCATGAATATTCTCAGCATGCGCATTTTAGCCATTCTTCAACCTTGAGGGAAAAAAATCGTGATTAACATACCGTTAACCCTCTATGAAGCACCCCTCTCAAATAAGCCTTCCGGTCTCTAATAAGCAACAACCCCCCCCGTCCCGTTTTTCGGGGGGGTGTTAGGGGGTGTTAGAAAAAGCACTCTCAAAAACTTCGATTTTGGACACGATTACTGTCATATAATATAAAACGTTATGTTATACGGCTGGAAATTCTGTCCATTTCCTTAGTTTTGGCAAACTGATGTCCTTTCTCTTATTTAACATCCATTATCCAACACTTAGCTACTGTTGCTAAGTAGAAGGTTTTGAAGTTGAATAATAAATAATGCTGTCCATCAATTTTTAATTTTCAAGATTTAACTTCGAATTGGGTGTTTTCTTTCCGAGGGAAATATTTATTGTATTGTGATATGCACAAGTATAAGGTTTAGGACCTACCTATGCGCGCGCAGAGCGCTGAGACAGGGGAAAGGCTTCCTTGGCACCTCACGCGCGTGTCCGAATTTCGTCACTCCCCTTCCACGCAGACACACAGGCTATGTTTCATATATGCATTCTCTAATAGACCTCTTTCATAATGGCGGCCGATTTATTTATTCTTTTATATTTATGCTAATTAGCCTCACTGGCCTCATTTTAAAGTAAAAATTCTTTTGAATTTTGCACACGCTAACGAGGCCAATAAGGCTGATTAACAAACATATAATAGAATAAATAAATCGGCCGCCATTATGAAAGAGGTCTATACAGCTGCAATCATTGTCAAAAGTCGTTGGGACACCCTTCCCTTTTCCCCTAATCCAATTGAAAGGTGGGGAGCGAGGGAACCACCATTTGCACGCCATCCAGCACAAAGTGTTCCAACGTTTTGTCAGAAATTGTAGTTACCCCGGGGGTAATTACCCCCCGGGGGTGGGGGTACTCAGAATTATGTGCACGGGTTATTTCAAGAGCCCATTGACTCCAGGTCGTTCTTCTTTCTTTTCTGTACATGGAAAGTTTAGCATCAGGTATAGAATACTAGACTGAGCCTAGTTTCATGAATTCGCCACCATAACCATATCTTTTTCGTTTAGCTGGGTGTTTAGGTACTGTAATTTAGCTAATACAATTTAAAGAACTATGCAAGGATCACAATACCAAAAAGGACACCCTATTTAACGACTGAACACCTCAAAAACCATATCATAACCCGCGGCACATACTATATAACTTACATATGAGAGGGCCACAGGGCGTCTGTTCGACTAAATACAGTAGATTTTTTTTCGTACTCCCACAGGGTGAAGAGAGTGGAACGGGAAGGAATTTTACGGTATAACGCTCCCAACTCAGCTGTCTAAATTCTAAATTGTATGTCTCTTGTTGTTTCATGAAATAAGAAGGGAACTACCCCAGTTGCCAATGTGGTGATACTGTTGTTTATAATTCGACTATGAACGTCACTTTACCGAATAAGGAAAAGAGAACACGAAAAATATCCGAGCGTATTACACAATAGATTGTCGAATTACACCTACGTATCCCGGCTTGAAGACACAGAAGCAAAATTGAAAGGAATTTCAGTCGAATGATAAATTAAATCCATTATTTGATGGTTTAACGGATGATACCAGTTGCGGACATTTTACTCGTTGCTCGTATTTTTTCTCACTCCTACGGGGTTCGAAAAAATACGACGCAACTCATAAAATATCCGCGTCAATTATGTGTTAAACCATCGCATAATGTGCAGGGTTAATCAAATTGCACTTCTTACCTCCTCTGTCTCAGCACATCAGAAAAAACTACTCAACACATCATCCGTTATGATTTCACAAATTAATTATTTTATAAGATTGGCTTTCGATATTTTGCATATTTATAATACCCCCGAGCACTACTACGTTGCTACTAGTTATCTGCACAGCGAGAAAAACTACATGTCAAATCTACAACCGTGGACAAAATACCTTGGGACACTTAAGAAAATACTACACAATGACAATTTTTTTCGAAGAGAGAAACTATCGTTCCATTTCCTAGTCCCCCCTCCCCCCCAATACAAAGTTGAGACATTGTGGCTTGGTTATATGCATAAAACTCAACATTGTATTGGGGGTGGGGAGAGGGAGGTAACGACAAAGTCACTTTGTGGGGAAAAAGGTCAAGTGTCCCAAAACTTCTGACCAAGATTGTAGTACCTTATTACATAAAATTTTGGCGACACGTTAATTTTGCGAATAAATTGCGGAGATTTTGTTAAGAACAGAACTGTTTTATTATGATAATGTATGCCGTTCGATTCTATGGTTACAGTTTCTATTGTTAGTCTTAGTGACGTCATAGCCTTCCCTCGTGGCCTTCGCCAAGTTGTTCAGTTCAGTTCTCGTGTACGCTACGTGTTGTTGAAGATTAAACCAGTTGAGTCTATGTAGCGGACGTGTGTTATTTATCAGATTTTCTAACTCACTTTAATTTCGCGCGATTTCATCGAAAATTTCGCCACTTTAGGGAAGTTTTATTACATAGGCTTAGAAATTCCGATCGGAGTAACGGCTAGCATGGATTCGTCCTTTTAAAATAACGTTGCAGCTGTTAAGAAGATCAAGTCTCTTGTGGAACTCAGCTACAAGACCTACAAAGAGCTGGTCGAAATGTGTAAAGACTGCACTCAGGATGTGTTACAAGAACTTGAAGCCAAACTTGTAGATGCATGGATGTAGTGATACCATAAGGATTAAGAAAACGCTTCAGAATAAAGCCTGTTAACAGTGATTTTTTGATTGATTTCTTGGTCATTTGTGACCATTCAAATGAAACCTCTTCAGCAGTACGTTTGCATGGTACCATTTGTTCTAACTTTTGAGTCTGTTGATGAAATCCTATGGTGTGACCATTTAAATGAAACCTCTTCAGCAGTACTTTTGCATGGTACCATTTGTTGTAACTTTTGAGCCTGTCGACGAAATCCTATGGTGTGACCATTCAAATGAAACCTCTTCAGCAGTACTTTTGCATGGTAACATTTGTTTTTCAATATTTTACAAAATAAAATTTAGGATTTGTCTTAAATTTTAATTTTAGGCACTCTTGGTAGTTGATCATGAATGGTTAATAGATAAGATATAAGGCTCATATGTACAAGGTTTGCTAGTTTGAAGGTGCTCTTTCCAGTGGCATAGATGATTTGTTCGTCAAAGCTGACAAAAAAAATCAATAGAAAACCTACGTTACAGATATCGCTCAACACCCGTTTATCAGAACGGTTACAATAAAAAAGGAAGTTACTCGTAAATCCTCTATTAATCCCTCGGGGAGAGGGGGGTATTATAATTTAGCGAAACGCCAGGAGTTCCTCACTCATTTTCCCACGATGTTCCCGCATGAGGATAAATGTCCATAAACTACACTTTGATTGACCAAGGAAGCCTTATACATTCCCGTAGAAGTACCGGTAATATCCCCCCGGACCAAAGCTCGCGAGAACTGTATTCTCTATTTTCGAATTCTCCATAATAACTTTTTTTGCCCCCCAAATTGTGCATAAACTATTGTTTTGAAATGCTCTAGGGAATGTGCCGTCCTCCCAAGAGCATTTGCAAACAATAGTTTATGCAAAATTTGGGGGCAAACAAAGTGTATTATGGGCAATTCGAAAATAGAGAATGTGAATTCATACCCGGATTGGTACGGCAAAAATGTAGTCTTTTGTTTATTGTTTCGGTTTGTGAAAGAAAGGGGGAGCGCGGGGAGCGGGGTCTTATGGCTCATTTAATTCCAATCCCGCCCATCCCCCCCGGGCATTTGTCGAGCATTTGTCTTCTTTTAAAAAAACAAGTTGCAAATGCCCCACGGTGGGGTCAGCTTATATGTACAAATCCCCACGGTGGGGCATCTGAAAGAGTGCAAATGCCCGACCCATGGGACAAGATCAAAATTTTTATTTCAATGATTATTGATGGAAGCAATAATTGCTCACAAATAAATGGATCTTTATTCATGCTAGGAATTCTTTTGTTCTAACTCAGTATTACTTATATCTGTTCCCTCATTCGTTCTAAATATTTGTGTTATGTTTCCGCAAAACTTTTGACTCCAATAATTTCCTGTCGATTCTCGTTGTTAATGTTATTAATTTTGATTAAAATTATGCTTACGTTCAATCCATTTACATGTAAGGTCGCCGTTGATTGAAACGCTTTTTCAAGTTAAGTTGCTATTGAATTTTTAAATAGCCAGATTCTTCTGTTGCGATATATCATGATGGAAAGACACCAAGGCCACGAATGTTGGCAAATAAGACGTCAACAAAAATTAAAAATTTGCCGTGATATAGATATTATCTTCTGTGGCACTTGAAAGGTAAGGCAATAGGCGGCCTGTTTTGAAAATTGTGTGAAACTTTAATATTTTCACTTGAAAAGTGCGGAACTCAAACGACGTTTATCAACTCAGTTTTTATATTTTTATACTGGGGGACAATCAGAGAATTTAAAATAAACAACGAAGCATGTACGAAATTTTAACATCCATCAGAAAAGAAAACAAATTGATCTATAAATATCTCATGCATGCTTAAAGAAAAAATATAACTGAACGCAATCAAACGGTTTTTGGTTGTTCTCCCCATTAACTCGCTGTTGAGGTTGCTTCAATATTCACAGACGATGAATTTTTAATTTTCAGTTATCAAGAGTATCTCAAAATCACAACTTACAAAAATTCGAAATTTTCATTTTAGAATTAAAGTCCTCTGACCTCGGCAGCTTTCCGTTCTAACTTAATTATTTTTTCCACAGCCTGAAAGGTTAGAACCACATTGTACTGCTCAATAACTTTCATTCGAATATTTTCCACAAACCACAGACCACCTTGTACAGCATAATAAACAGCACCACAGGAAAGTACTGCTCAGTAGCTTTCATTTGAATGGTCACACTTTAGGATTTCATCCACAGACTCAAAAGTTAGAACCACCTTGTACAGCATAATAAACAGTACCACAGGAAAGTACTGTTCAGTAGCTTTCATTTGAATGGTCACACTTTAGGATTTCATCCACAGACTCAAAAGTTAGTACCACCTTGTACAGCATAATAAACAGTACCACAGGAAAGTACTGCTCAGTAGCTTTCATTTGAATGGTCACACTTTAGGATTTCATCCACAGACTCAAAAGTTAGAACCACCTTGTACAGCATAATAAACAGTACCACAGGAAAGTACTGTTCAGTAGCTTTCATTTGAATGGTCACACTTTAGGATTTCATCCACAGACTCAAAAGTTAGTACCACCTTGTACAGCATAATAAACAGTACCACAGGAAAGTACTGCTCAGTAGCTTTCATTTGAATGGTCACACTTTAGGATTTCATCCACAGACTCAAAAGTTAGAACCACCTTGTACAGCATAATAAACAGTACCACAGGAAAGTACTGCTCAATAACTTTCATTTGAATTAATGGTCATAAGTCAGAATTTAATTCTTTCACAGACGCAAAAAAAGTCATAACGTCCTTGTATAAGAAAAATAGTGTTACAATGTTTGACTTTGGAGTTAGCTAAAATGGCTAACTATATTTAACAGCCTTTGGACAATTTCCTGCCCATCGTCGCTTTCAAAAATTAAGTTCATCTTAGACAATTTGTCATGACGTAGAGATATCTGTGATTGAGTAGGCTTGAATGGCGTCATTTAGCGAGAGCTCATCCCAGTTTGGGCCTTCAAACTCTTCCAGCGTTCCACACCAAAAGCCTGCAAACAATTGAATAAATTTCAGTTATGACAGGATAAAACATTTCAACTTACGTAGGTGTATAGACAACTAATCATTTGGAACTATTTGGACAGTTTTGTATTGTTATATTTCGGTAAATACAAAGTACAAATTTGACAACTTTTCTAGGAATTTCTTGTCAGAATAAAGCGGCCAGCACCAAGCAAATATTACTCGATAGCTTTTATAGACTTTCACATGAATGGCCGAACGATTGCCAAACGTTGGATTTCATCAACAACCGGCTCCACCTTGTACAACACAACAAACAGGACCACGGGAAAGCACTGCTATAAAGCTATCATTTGAATGGTCACACTTTAGGATTACATCCACAGACTCAAAAGTTAGAACTACCTCGCACAGCATAATAAACAGTACCACAGGAAAGTACTGCTCAGTAGCTTTCATTTAAATGGTCAAACTTTTGAATTTCATTCACAGACTCACAGGAAAGCACAACTCAATAGTTTTCATTTGAATGGTCAAACTAGCAACACAGTGCATTCAATCTCCTTGCAAATTCTCCCCCAAGTTTAGAATCCATACTGCCGCTATTTCGAAACACTACCGCTATTTCGAAGTACATGTATTGTACATAGATTGAACAGTTGGAGTCCTTTTAAACAACCGAAACTTGGAGCTAGCAAATTGAAGGCTAAAAGTCACTTAACCTCTTTAAGTCTTAAAACTAAGCTCACTTAAAGCAGCGGATATGTTTACGTTTTGTAACATCGAGGTAAACAAGCCACGGTTATTGCCTTTTTGAACAACGTTCTATTTCTCCGTTTGCTTGGAAAACGCAAAAGAAATTACATCGCTACTTCCTTCAACGCTGGGGGTAAAAACTCAATTTCACCCCCTTGATAGTTTTATACACATTTACCCCTCTGTTAGGTGTAAAATTTGCCACCTTTTCAAACGAATAGCTGGAATCCTGTTGTGTTTAAGCAAGCGGAAAAGTAATGTGTACACTTTTGATTAAATAGAGCTTAGACACACTTACTTTCATTAAAGAAGATTCCTTCGGGAGAATGCTCTGATCCAAATTCATTACTGCTCGAGTTAGAGACCGTATCTTGTTCTTCGTCGCTTAATCGCTGCCTTTTGCTCGTTGGCTCGAATTCGTCTTCACCTTTTCCTTCGTCGGAGTCCTGTTCTAAAATGTTCGATAGGACAGAAATGTAGTGAATCGCTAATCTTAGAGTAGCGATCTTTGAGAGTTTCTCCTCTGCGTTATTGCTTGTTTTAGGAATGACTTTTCTAAGTTCTTCAAACGCCCGATTCATTTTATGCATTCGATTTCTCTCTCTGACCGTTGCGCAGTCTCTTGATGACCTCAAATGAGGATATCTTCGTAGCCGTGTGGAATCACTAAAACACTCACTGCAAATTTCTTCTTCGTCGTCTTCGAACGCCGCCAACACGGCTAGCTTGCTTCGTGATTCGCGAGAAACTGGGCGAAGGTGGTACCGCTTAGAACCGTTTTGCCCTTTTTTTCGAAGTGTCGTCCATTGATGATTTATTACCTTGTACACAGTTTGTTCTTGCACTGTGCTGGCTTTCTATACATTCTTTAGCTTCCACTGGCTCCGCCCCACCAATCAGGGCTCATTAACAAGTTCCGATACACGTCCTTAATGGCTGTCAGCTGTCAGGCTCTTCACCAATCAGAGGCGAGCTTTTGCGGCACAAAGCAAATACTCAGCGGTGAAGTTTGACCTCCGATAATTCATTTAACACCGACAACCCTTGAAAATTGACAGCTAAAACTTCCCAATTTCCTCGCTGCTGTTAAATTGTGGTTTTGCGCCGGATCGCAAAAGTTTTCTATAAATGTTGAGTTAGATCATGCTGTTACTAATTTTCAACTCAAGATAACTTGAAGAATTTTTAACATCCGCTGAAAACAAGCCTTCCTTAATCAACAGCTCAAACACGTTTTAAAATTTAAAACTTTCTGTCTGTATAGCTCTCACGTAGTGATGCATTATATTCCTTTATTGTTCATGTTACTATTTATCAATTCTATCTTTATATCTTTATATCTTTATTTAAAATTCAATTCTGTACCTACCTCTCGAATCAATTTTGGAGACATGTAGTGTAGTACTAACTGTTGAGTCTGTGGACGAAATCCTATGGTGTGACCATTCAAATGAAACCTCTTCGGCAGTACTTTTGCATGGTAACATTTGTTATAACCTTTGAGTCTGTTGATGAAATCCTATGGTGTGACCATTTAAATGAAACCTCTTCGGCAGTTCTTTTGCATGGTAACATTTGTTATAACCTTTGAGTCTGTTGATGAAATCCTATAGTGTGACCATTTAAATGAAACCTCTTTAGAAGTACTTTTGCATGGTACCATTTGTTTTTCAATATTTTACAACATGAAATTTGGGATTTTTCTTGAATTTTTTTATTTGGCATTCTTGGGAGTTAAAGGGTTATTTCTTAACTGTCGATGGCAGTTCAAACCGCCGAAACATGTCTTCGAAATGAAAAAGGTGTTGTGTTCCTTAGAATTCTAACTTATTATCTCCTGTTATCAAGAGCTTTTGGCAATAAATATCTAAATATTTTGAATATTTGTTTGGACTATCTCAAGCTCCAGGGGGGGATACTCTCACATGTAAGTAACATGAGTATGTACCGCTAGGGTGTAGAAATCAGAGAGTTTTGGTCTACAGTAGGGTATCATTTACAGGGAAACTGGTCAGTGGTTGTTCAGTTGATAGAGTTTCTGAACAATAGTGAGTCTGATATTGGTGTCTAGTTAAATCGGGGGGGGGGGGTCAAGGGGGCGGGAAAGGAAAGGGCGGTAAGCGGGAGTTTTAACAGGTTGGAAAGCGTGAGAGAAGTGCTAAACGCGGGGCGGGAGCAACGCGTAAAAAGGGCGGGAGTCGGGATAAAAAAAATACGGGAAACGGGAGAACAGGGTACGGGAAGCCGGAGGTTCTGACCCCCTGTTCCTCCCCCCCCCCCCCCCCCCCCCGCCACAGAATAGGATTACAAAATGTAGCTAAACTTGGTCTGGTATAGGGTAAGGGTTTTCGAGTCCCAGCGGTACACCACCACCCAAAGATGTGCAGGGTGTCCCCCCCGGATTTTAAAAACATTATTTGGGAGTCAATTAAGAAGCGGAAGAGGCTGTCAGAAGTGATTTAGTTGGTTTTAATCACTGCTTGCCAGAAATACAATGTCGGGTCTTAGGACTATTGACACAACTAAAACATTGAACAAACACCGTCTTCCAATATTGGTCGATGAATATGTTGGCCGTTTATATACAACCTTTGATTGCTTGTGTTAATTATTTTATATGAGATTTATAAGTAAAAAAGGTAATATGATAGAGTTAAAAAAAGGTAATATGATAGAGTTAAAAAACGGTTATCCAAAACAAGGCCCTTGGCATCAGGAGAAAATATCTGCACAACCCAGCCGGGCGATACTGGTAAATATCACTTAAGCCAGTCAATAACTCAAGTCAATATACCCCTCCAGTCTTGATCCCTCTCAATAACACTTATGTCAACCCGGCGGAATTTAACCTTAAAGTATTCCGTGGCAAATCTTTCTTAATTGCTTTCATGTGCCTGAAAGTACACTGGCATGTTCCGGAAGAACCGATATAACTGACATCAGTGAAAACAAATGGAACATGTTCTTATTATCAACAGAGAGTATTGTGTCGGTCAAGTGGGTCATTTTAATAAACCGCAGACGGACATGACTAACTTTGCAAGAGTCTGAAATCGTCAGGGCACGGAAATATTTATTTTGCCTCCCATGAAGTGAAGTTGCCTGTTGCTGTAGCTGTAGCTGTATGTTCCTTCAGAGTCCCAATTACGGTAAAAGGTCCGTTAAAATCGCACTATGTTGTACGTACAATGAAGAGAAAAAAATGCTTGTTCATGAAGACAGTGGTATTTCCCTTGTACTCCCTTCCGTCTGTCAGAACCAGGTCAGAACTGATCATTTCAAACAGCGCCGAGTTTATAAATAGATGTCTTTTTAACTTTATTTAATCATGTTTGTAATTTCTTTTGTATATTTTTATCACGTTTGTAATCCAGAACGTTTTGTCTTTTGGAAATATATAAATGAAGAACGATTACCGTAAACGCTCTGTTAAGTCCCTCCCCCACCTCCTCTTTATACGCGCAGCGCGATTTTGAAGTTTTTGAAGTTTACTGGCTAGGGTTTTGCTGCAACATCCCCAGACAGAATTACAATAATCGAAGTGGGGCTGCACAAAAGACATAAAGATTGATCGGAGAGTCTCGTGTGGAACAAAAGACCTCACTCTCTTCAACGCTCCAATGCCAGACGCGATTTTCTTACATAAATTCTCAATATGGACATTCCAAGTTAGAGTCTGATCAATATGAACACCTAGAGATTTCGTAGAAGTAACTTGAGTTAAAGGTGCACCGTTAATCATAGGTGACGGAGAGTTGTGAAACGTGCTTAGCCTTTGCCTCGATCCGATCAGCATAAACTCAGTTTTAGATGCGTTAAGGGTAAGCTTGTTAGCAATTAGGTGACGGAGAGTTGTGAAACGTGCTTAGCCTTTGCCTCGATCCGATCAGCATAAACTCAGTTTTAGATGCGTTAAGGGTAAGCTTGTTAGCAATAAGCCATTTTTCAACTCTAGCAAGATCCTCATTCAAAACAGTGTTAATATTTTGGATAGTGTTACTAGCAAAGGTTATGTGTGTGTCATCAGCATACATTCGAGGTTCAGAATTTAATAGACAGTTAGGTAAGTCGTTAATATATATTATAAAAAGGAGTGGTCCCAGAATTGTACCTTGAGGTATACCGCAAGTAAGAAAATGGTCCCCAGAGAGAGAACCATTTATAAAACATTGTTTCTTCAAGAGGGATACCCAACATGCAACAAGGAATGGGTTCAGTCAACTCTTTCTTTACGGACAGTTGGGGCCGGTCCCGACGGTGTCCGTCTTAGAGAGAGTTGACTGTATTACGTAAAATGCAAACCTCACGTCACTGAGGTTTTTTAACCCCTTTGATGCAAGGTACAAAATTTTCGTTCTAATGCATATATTATATACTGTAACACATTATTCAATTTGTGTCTGCGGTGACATCAACATATGGGCGAGTGGTCGCGGCTTACAAGAGGTTTTAAAAAACTACAGAAACATTCAAATCACCATAGGCAGCCCAAGCGTAGTGTGTGAGCCACATCAAATGGACCATTTTCGATATATTAAAATTCATACTTGGCTCCGAGGCTTGGGGCAATGAAACAAAAGAAATGAATAATTCAACGTTGAACCTCAATGTGATTTCTTTTGTTTTATTCCCCCAAGCCTCGGAGCCAAGTATGAATTTTAATATATCGAAAACGGTCTATTACAGATTCGAAGCCGGCACACAGTAATAAAATATTGCTAATAATACGATTTGTAACGGATCGAGAATCGATAGAAAAATCGAATCTATTACACAATACACACTTACGAGGTAAGCATGAAAGCGAGGCCTAAGGGCCACATCGCAATTAAAAAGGCAGAAGCGCAGCCTATAACTACGATAAAAATTCTCTGACAAATGTTGCGTCGCTGCGCTTTGTAATAATCGTTCCGATAATAGGAAAGACGTGACGTTTCATGCATTTCCGAAGGATCCTTACCGTCCACTTTTCAACTGACTTTCATTTACGACATCTGCTCCAGAGATATCTTCTGGGGTTAATTTTTAATCTCTAAATCACAAATCGCTCTTGTTTCCGCTGCCATATTTACTTTTTTCAAGTTTGCGGTAAGTTTGGTGGCCCTTAGGCCTCGCTTTCATGCTTAAGTCGTAAGTGTGTATAAAGGCTTCTTACCTTTACTCTACTGTCCCTTGGTGTATCCTGACCGGTTAAAATGTCACTCGCGCGACTGTTCACTTATTTTATAGTGAACAGTGGCGCGAGTGACAAAAGTGGTAAAAATGCATTTAAACCATTTAACACCAAGGGAAAATAAAGTAAAGGTAAGAACTAAGAAGCCTTTATTGTGAAATATTTTCGGTTTTTTCATCGCTTCTCTATCAGTTACAAATCGTATTATTACCAATATTTTATTACTGTGTACCGGCTTCGAATCTGTCAGTAATTTGAGGTGGCTCACACACTACGCTTGGGCTGCCTGTGAGATCACCAGTGGTCGCTTATGAGAGTATAGTGGATTTCGGAAAAGTTGTCGCTTATAAGAGGTCGTCGTGCATGGAGATTCAATTGTATGAGAATTCTAGAAATTTCAGGAGGTTTGTAAAAAAATATATGTTTACGCCATACACGGGTAAGTCGTCCGAAATTTTAATGCGATCGATCGCCGTAAAATTACAGGCGATCGTATGACGAAAATAAAACATTTTTCCAACTTCTACTACAAAATTAAAGACCTCAAACCTCAAAATCTTCAACGTTGAACACGTTTCTTAAGTTTGGCTGTGAAAACAGGTCTTGAAACAAAAAAAGCGGCGTTTTCTAATCTTGAATTCATACTGACGGAAACTGACGGATTTCAATTAGAATGGCGTACTGATATTTTTCACAGATTATAGTCCAAAAACAATGGTTTGTTGCTATGCAGCATAGCTCTATACTAAACTGAGGAGTTACCTTGAGACGTTCAATCCTGCTTCTATTCCCTTCGACAGCACGGTGCAGAATGCTGGTATCCTTTAACATGCACTGTGAACAGTTAGGCCCCGTCCACATGTATCCAGATATTTTCTAATCTGCAACGTTTTTGTTGCGGATTAGAAAATATTCGCGTCCACACGTAGAGTATTCAAATCGTATTTGCCCGTCCAAACGTATCCGGATTCGCTCTAGTACCCAGGGCTCCTTTTTAAATGTTGTCAACAGAGCATGCGCAAAGACCAAGTTCAAAGCCAAGTTCAACTGTAAACACATTATTTGACTTGAAATAAGTCCAAGTAGAAGTGAAGCGATAACATTTCGGTAGGCCATGTTGAATATTCGCGCGGTTAAAGACTGGATCCAATACTGTTTCGTCAGCGTATTCAAAGAGCGGATTAAAAAAGTTGCGGATTCGTAACCTAAATTCGCCGGATACGTGTGGACGGAAGGCCAATCCGCAACAAAAAAGTTGCGGATTCAAAAATATCCGGATACGTGTGGACGGGGCCTAATACGTGGAGTTTAAACGTGTTTGAAGCACCTACCAAATTGCCAGGCAACTGTTAAAATTAGAAAAAGCTAAAAGCTTTTACGCATTGGTTTACGATGACAAAGTATCTTAAATAGAGCCGCTTAAAACGACATTTATGAAAGTTTATTTATTTCTAATTCTCCATTGTGGATCATGCGGATTCATTGTCTATTTTTGAATTTTTGTGAAGAAACGCAAAATCTGTTTTTCAGTATTTTGCAAAAGGGTCACACCCCTGCCGCCGTTTTAGTTAAAAGATGAAAAATTGAGGGTTGCGTGCTATTTTTATCCTTTAAGGATTTGACTGAAATAAATATATTGATGCCTAAGAGGTTCTTGTTCTATTGTCATTTTACTTATAAAATTCATTAATAATTCAGATTAAAATCCTGATACAGAACAGCTATACTATATCAAAGATACAGAATACTGAATAGGAATGCTAATGCTTCATCGCTATTGTTCTTTTATAAGTCATATAAAATATTCCCAGAAGAACTGTATGAATATATATGTTTACAATGGCGAGCCACAGGCTCGCCATTGTAATCCATACAGTTCTGTCGCTCATATTTTATCTATTACTTAAAGCATGTTGTCATTCAATGACAAATTAAAAACTTGTATTTAAATTCTGTTTAATATTAATTTGTGGAGTGATCGCTCATTGTGATTCACAAACGAACACCAATCACTTCGTTAAGAATTAGTATGCCCTAAAATTCCAACAAGAAGCCTTGTAAACGGCTCTTCATAAGGGGTTTTAATAGTAGAGTTGACGGAAGGGGGTTATAGCGGGAATGAGATACGGGATAACAGGAACTACTTAAAATCCCAGTAACAGTTAACTCTGCACAATAACAACGTTTATTTGTACTGTAAATTACAAGAGCTGTATATATAATATATAAATTAAAAATACAAACAGTAGCTGGTTATCCCGCATGACAGGCGATTTATGAGCGGGGCATTTCGCGCAAAGCGCGAGACTATTTTTCCCCTCCCCTCATCTCGCGCTTCGCGCGAAATGCCACGCTCATAAATCGCCCTGTCATGCAGGCCAGCACCAACTAATGTTATCGTGAATTGCTGTTTGGAAAGGTGGTCGCTAACGAGAGGTAGTCGCACATAGAAGTTCAACTGTTTGAGTATTCCAATTGACAATATTCGTATTCTCGGTATTGAACAAGAACTAGCTTGCAATGGAGGCTCATGCTCATGCTCATGATCACATTTGCATGTGAAAAGAATACCCCGCAAGAGCCTCGTCTGCAAGCTAGTTCCAGTTCAATACCGAGAATACGAATATCGTCTTTTCGGAGTTTGATATTCGACTGTTCGACTGTGACGTCATGCTACCTTATAAGGAAAAGAGAACACGCAAAATATCCAGGCAAGAGAACGATTGTCGTATTACACCTTAAGGCCTATTTACACGCTGCGATTTGTCGGGCCGATTTGTCGGCCACGACAAATCGTGCGCGCGCTCTTTGTACAGTGCAAGCATTGTACATGAACTTTTTTTTCTTTCAAAACTTTTCTGCTAAGAACTTCTTGAAAAACAAATGGTATCCAATAGGTTATTTACGTTGTTGTTAGTTTAAATACTGCAGATATAATTTGTTTTGCGTGATTTCTTGTCCAGATTGCGTTTTCGTTCTTAAAATCGGGCCCGACACGCGAAAATCTGTGAAGCGATCACAGATTTTTTCCGAATCGGCCGACATGTCGGACTGAAATCGCGCGCGCATAGGGTCGCCATTTACACGCGCCGATTTGCTTCACGATTTCTCGGGGCCGACAAATCGGCACGACAACTCGCAGCGTGTAAATAGGCCTTTAGTATCCCGGTTTGAAATGGATATCTAGACAATGGCGAGCCATTGTAAATATTCATAGAGTTCTGCAGCGAATATTTTATCTGACTTCTGAAAGAACAATAGCGATCAAGCTTATTAGCAGTCTTATTAGTATTCTGTATCAATGATAAAGTATACCATAGCTGTTCCGTATCAGGATTTAAAAACCTTCATTAGATTTTAATTTCTTTTGTATTTTCTCTATGAATTATTAAAGCTGTACTTGTGTTTAGTTGCCTATGTAAATTTTACCTATATGTCATGTAAAACTGAGCTGAGTTGAATAAATCATCTTGTCTTGTAACATTAATTTTTCCTTTCTCACCTTACTGATTGTTCGATTTTCCTACCTCTTCCACTTTAAGGCCCGGTTACACAGGCGATTTTTTGTGCAATTTCTGTCGCACTTTTCGGTGCAATTTTTATCGCGCGCAAGTTGCATCTTCGAATCGCGTGTGTAAACTAGCGGCGCTTTCAGTTTGATTTGGGCGCGATTTGTCGCGCGATGTCGCAGAGGTTTCGACCAAGGGGGGGGGGGGGGGGGGTACTCAACAAAGTTTTCTACGGAGATGCTCCGCCCCGAGGTCCAAACCATTCCCCTTTCATATACCGTTTTTGACAGAAAAGGTACCCCTTTTATATACCTTTCATTGAAAATGGTACCCCTTTCATATAGCCTTGAACTCGTGAAATCCTTACCCCGGCTTTCAAATACCTCCAGCCTCTCAAAAAGGTACCCCTTTCGGACGGAGCATCCCCGTATAGCCCATTATAGGGAGTACCACCCCCCCCCCCCCCCGCCCGCCCCTAGGAATAAATCCATAGGAATAGCAATTTTAATTCTTGACCGCGCCTGTAACGAAATCAAAATCCACTTCCATCCTTGTAATCTTGCACTTTATCTCCAAATTACTGCTTCTGTTTTGCTCTATAGAATCATTTTATCTAATTAAGTTGCATATATGGTTGCGTTTGGCGACATAACATAGAAAAAATATAAGTAAAATTTTGCCATTTCGGCGGGACGGTGTCTCTTTAACATGAAATTTATTATGCGGTTGTTGAGATGGTGTGTTTGGCAACAGTGACCTAAATTCTAGGAAAACGCAGTTAAAAGATAAATGCATTTGTTAAGTTAAACAAAGATCGTTGAATAAATCATTTTAATTTAAAAATGTTGTGAGGTTTGTGTTCCAACTGGCCAATAAATTGCTTCAGTTATCTTGTTATCTGAATTCGTTCTTTATTAAATTGGCTTTAATACATGTAATCAAAGTTAAAACTCTCGTTTTACGACAGTAAATTAAGCCATGCGTGATGTTTTACCCTTTAACTAAAAAAAAAATACCAAATTTCATTTCGTCAGATATTGAAAAACAAATGGTACCATGTAAAAGTACTGCTAAAGAGGTTTCATTTGAATGGTCACACCATGTAGCATTTCGTCGACGGACTCAAAAGTTAAAACTACGCTACATGTCTCAATAATTGACTCTGGGAGTGAAAGAGTTTATTCAAAACGATTCCACTTTCTTTCGCTTGATTTAATTCGGTACGCGTCTCAGAGCTTATGCTAATAATAAAATAATTTTAGTGCTAGCTCATCTTTGGAATTCGACGAAAAATGAAGTGAATACGAACTCAAATGAAGTCAATCTAAAAACTAACAATTCGCGTTTATACGGGGTAATTTAAAGGCTCTTCATGGTTGAATGATATCGATTATTGATCTTGGCACGTGCTTTGGTTATTGTCAGCGCCAAATTGTTACAGGAACTAGATATATAACTTACGACGGATGTAAAAAAAAAAATCTTTTTCTGTCTGTTCTTTGATCTTTTATCCATGCAAATTAAGCACTTATAAAACAACTGCAAAATGCATTTGGATAAAGTGAGGTTAAAATAACCATAAAACGTAACACCTGCAGAAGTCTACACAATGCATAACCCAGCACAATGAAGACCATAATACAATACACAATGAGTCTACAATGCAATACAAAGCTCACTTGCAAACAATGAGTGGTTCGCGTTAGTATTCAGGCTGGAGATTTCTAAACAGCTGTCTTCGTAAATATCAGCTTAAAAAGGACGAGGCATTGTAATAAATTCAGTCCATTTTATGATGTTTTTGTTTTAAAGAGCGCCATTAGCCTCGAGTAATAATATAATTATCAAACAAATTCGCCGTTGTCTACGCACCTGTTCCGCGGAGCAAAGAAAGCTCCATTTATATTCCGCGGGAAATTGACATTCAAAGTGTCACGCTCGCCATTGGTAAACAATCGGCTGTGAGGTAGTTGTGAATGAGTGTTTGCTGAGCTAAATGGTAAACAATCTCGGAACTCTTTGTGTTTTAAAAGCAGGTGGTGATCAAAAATGCTAATGGAATATGACAGATTTTGTGATATTTAGCAGCACAAGAAAACATCATTCTGTAAAGAGAACCAGGTGTCCTAAACGACTGTCATCGCCATCATTTCGCGCGAAGAAGCTGAATTCATTCTCACCGACATCGTCAAATCACCACTTTTTCTGAGCAGAGGAAAAAACGTTATCAATTACGCTGAGAACCGCAAATTAGGAGCACCGGGCGCGGAAAAGGCTTTTTATAACGCGTTTTCGGAATTTCCATGTGTGAAACTACGTTGATAAAATCGGTATATGGACAACCTATGGGATCACTGAACTACGAGGTTCCCAATCTTGTACGCGAATCGACCAAACCATCGATCGCAGAAACGAAATCTTGTACAACGCCGACGGAACCGGGTAATGAGGAAAACACGGCGGATGGAAAAAGGAAAAGAGGGCAGGGCGCTAAAAAGCCGCGTTCAAAACTGAAAAAGGCATTGTCTTGGAGGCAATCAAACAGATCAAGACGTTTGATCGCGAATGCTCGGGAGCGATCGCGTATCCATATAATGAGCGAGGCTTTCGAAGGCTTGAGAAGAGCAGTTCCGAGTTACTCGAGCGATCAAAAGCTCTCAAAGTTGGCGATCTTGAAGTTGGCTACGAGTTACATCTCAGCATTGTCTTATTTAGCGGAGAACGATACATCGAGTAAATCACTTAAACATTTCGCTGAGAGCGTAGATCAGTGTACGCAGGCGCTTCAGACGGAGGGCAGAGCGAAAAGAAAAGAGTGAGTATGTGTAAAAATAATCTTACATTCCCAAATGCGCCAAAGTCCACAAGCAAAAAAATATTTTTAAAAAACACAAAATCTTAAAAAAAAGTACTGCTCAGTAGCTTTCACTTGAATGGTCATACTGTAGGATTTCATCCACAGACTCAAAACTTAGAACTACCGACTTTACAACATCAAGATTTAGTTCGCCTGCACGGCTTTGTGTAAATGTAGCTACTAGGATCTTTTGCTTCCCTTTCTGATCGAACAATCATCTAAATTCTAACACAATATTTAAAACCAAACTTAAACATCGCCAAGAAAAAATTACAGATAATATACAAAATAACTTTTAACCATCTAGAAATCAAAATTGCCATCAATTTCATTTCAGAATCACGCTTTTGTAAGCGCCTTTATTTTTAATTTCATGCCGGACTGAAAAAAAATCCTTAATCATTACACTGTTTATATGTTTGACCTTTTAAAACTTGCCGGGCAATTTCATCTCAAAGAAAAACGTTTAAACCTCACTTTAGACTACTTTAAAAGATTTGTCCAGGGTTGGGAACGAAACGTATTTAAGACAAATGTATATTTTTTTATATGCAACCCGAGGTGTAATATGTAAGTGATATTAGTTTCATCACAGATCAAAACGTAAAAAAACAAAACAAAACCAGAACGAACGCGCGCAATGCGTTGTAAAACACCTGGAGTCCTGTTGAACTAAACTTTTACTTTGTTTCATATTAACATCCTCGAATTAACCAATGAGCTCTCTGCTGGTCAAAAGACAAAAGACAGCTAATTAAGTCGGTACACCTGCACAACAAACACATTGTAGAAAATCGAAGAAGTAATAAATTGATTCAAATAAAAACAGGAAAGAAAAGAAGCTTATTTTGAGTTTCCTTTAATTTCTTAGTTGATATATTACTAGGTTCTGCGATGATTATTAAAAATTATTCTTCGTGAAAGCGCGAAATAATAATCTCCGGGAAAGGTTGCAGCCAGTAATCCCCCAAAAAAATCGATGTTTATTTATTTTTTTTTTTACCGAAACAATTTGAATTTTCATCACTTTTTTTAATATGTTTTACACTTCTTGCCGCTTCTCTTTTCAAAAAAATTAATTTTGTTGATCATCGCTGTTAATCAACGCAGCAGCAACTAAGGACAAGAGATCTTTGTTCCTAACGCATAAAAAACGGAAACACGATTTTAATTCTGTTTTTATATTTCTTAACCGCAGGGCGAAAAAAGCAGTCAATGAAGAAATTATTACAGGGATCTCATTGGAATAATTTATTCATGCTTCGCATAATTTCCGTTTTGAGCTTGGACAGCTGTCTCCTCTTTTCAAAGCGAAAGTATAAACAATACAAATAGAAGAAGAGCTATCAACCGGATGAAAACGAATAGATTATATGTAAATATGCCTCACCTCCAGTAAAAATGGTATCTGTAAATATTCAGGCCAAACTGAATAGTAATTATAAACTGTACACGCACAGGCTTACCATGTTCTGTTTAAATGGGTTGTCTGTGCTATTGAACGACTCAATCGGTATCAAAATTATCATATTTTAAGGTAATACTTATGAGAGGATTTTCAGATACTATCTGTAAAAAATAAAACAAATACCAACACTTACTCGCAAGGAGCCGTTAATAGTATTTTCCTTCAGTGTAGTCCTGGCTCTATTAGCTGAGGAAGGCTAATTTAGTGAGCCGAAATAGTGGCCGCTAAATAAATCAGCCCATTGCCGTTGAGCCAGCCTTGCATTCAGTTTGTCCTATACACCTCAGGGGGGACACATACCTTTAAAGCTGGCTGGCTGTACGGCAATGGGCTGATTTATTTAGCGGCTTTGCATTCAGTTTGTCCTATACACTTCAAGTGACGTCTGGCCCGAGCATCTCTACATAGAGATCCGGCATAACCGAACCAGTGCATTTTACTTACGCGTTGTGTGGACCTCTGCATTCAGTACTACGAGTGCGTACGAGTACCATACGAGTACATACGAGTAAAACACGAGTACAAACGAGTAACATACGAGTACATACGAGTACATACGGGTAACATTCGGCAGAACCGAACCAATGCATTTTACTTACGCGTTGTGTGGACCTCTGCATTCAGTACTACGAGTACGTACGAGTACCATACGAGTACATACGAGTAAAACACGAGTACAAACGAGTAACATACGAGTACATACGAGTACATACGAGTACATACGAGTACATACGGGTAACATTCGGCATAACCGAACCAATGCATTTTACTTACGCGTTGTGTGGACATCTGCATTCAAACGTTTCTATTACAGTGGTAGCCTGCACGCTCCCAGTGCACGCTCCCAGTGCACGCTCCCAGTGCACGCTCCAGTGCACGCTCCCAGTGCACGCTCCCAGTGCACGCTCCCAGTGCACGCTCCAGTGCACGCTCCCAGTGCACGCTCCCAGTGCACGCTCCCAGTGCAAGCTCCAGTGCACGCTCCCAGTGCACGCTCCCAGTGCAGGCTCCCAGTGCACGCTCCCAGTGCACGCTCCAGTGCAAGCTCCCAGTGCACGCTCCCAGTGCAGGCTCCCAGTGCACGCTCCCAGTGCACGCTCCCAGTGCACGCTCCCAGTGCACGCTCCCAGTGCACGCTCCCAGTGCACGCTCCCAGTGCAGGCTCCCAGTGCACGCTCCCAGTGCACGCTCCCAGTGCACGCTCCCAGTGCAGGCTCCCAGTGCACGCTCCCAGTGCACGCTCCCAGTGCACGCTCCCAGTGCACGCTCCCAGTGCACGCTCCCAGTGCACGCTCCCAGTGCACGCTCCCAGTGCAGGCTCCCAGTGCACGCTCCCAGTGCACGCTCCCAGTGCACGCTCCCAGTGCACGCTCCCAGTGCACGCTCCCAGTGCAGGCTCCCAGTGCACGCTCCCAGTGCACGCTCCCAGTGCACGCTCCCAGTGCACGCTCCCAGTGCGCGCTCCCAGTACACGCTCCCAGTGCACGCTCCCAGTTTAACGCTAAAAACTAGATTATATAAAAAAGTGATTCCATGAGAATATTTCAAAATCTAGTACAGAAAAAATCTTCAAATTTGTATATATAACGAATAGTATTTTTTTCTACAAATACATGAAATAAAAAAGATAGTTCGCCAAAATTAAAGCAAAGCTGAAGACAGCGTGGGGTCGAAAGGCTGGTAATGAATGCTGATGCCAGTACGCTTTCCTTATTAAATGCTAAGAAAAGCCCACCGTTCATAGGCTTTGACAGCAAGTCAGATGCCACACGTCCACGTCGTGATCCTGGATACACCTGCTACCGCGTTTGTGTAACTGAGTGGCAGTGGCGAGAGGCGAGTTTCTGGCGCTTCTAAATAGCGAGAACCCTGTAGCTAGGGGAAGGAAACCTTGAAAGAAAACTCTGGCCCACCCGGTTGGGATTGAGCAGGGCGCTAACCAGCCACTCTCGTATAAACTGGTTACTGAAACGCGAACAAGAGATTCAATGTTTTTGGGAGTCGGAGGTAGGGATCAACCAAACTCTGGTTGGAAGGATGAATAGTGACAACCTAGCCTGCATTGCAGGCGTTTAATGATGGGGCGAACTTTCGAGGACGCGCGCGCGAGGGGAACACGCGGAGAGTCCTCGAAGTTTCGCCCTATAAATAAACCGGCGCCTGCAATGCAGGCTAGTGACAACCAAGAAGACCGATTAAGGTCGCGTTGGGCTGTGATACAGTTAGCTAAAAGCGGGCCTGAATGGAGATCTTTTGTTCGCTCTCTGTGCGACACTTGGTGCGAAAAGGAGCTGATGATGACCAGACATAACTAATCGATGATCAATAACATCAATGAGTAATCGATGAGTAATCAATGAGTAATCAACTGATTAGTCAATGATTATTGCCGATAATTAATGAGCAATCGATGACTAATCGGTGGCACACGGCATTTAAAAGCACGAGGTAAACGTCGTACAGGCCTACCACCTCCATTTTACAATAGATATACTCGTTAGAGCAAAAATATAAAAGGTTTTGAAATGTTTCACACTGGTAGAGATTGTGCGGCCTGTCAACCCTTGCTATCTCCTACTATGTCATTTGCAGCTGCGCGCAGGCTAGGGATAATATCGATTAGTAATGAATCAGTCGATGACTAATTGATAACACCAATGATTAATCGATGATTATATTTTGTGGCCTTTGATTAGTCAACGATTACTCATCGATTATCGGTAATAATCAATGACTTATCAACTGATTACCCATCGATTACTAGTCTATTGAAAACTTTGGGTCGTAACTTTTTCGGGTCTAAAGCGATGGCTATAAAATAATGCGTAAACGTACAGCTATTATTTAGCAATAATATGATAGAATTCGATTTAACTGAGAAAATTTTTGTTTAGTGATAATCGAGATTAAGTGAACCCCACTTATGGAACAAAATCGCACCCGGTGAAAAATTGTTATATTTGTGTTAAATTTCTGGAATCAGCTTACATTGACTTAATACATATCCTTACCAAGTTTCAGCAAAATCGATGGACCAGAAGTGCGGAGGTATAAGGCCATCAAAATTAATCCCTAAAATTCTCTTAAAATTTTAAATACTTGATGCTCTTTGACAAAACAATCCACGAACCCGAATTTCTGGGAGACGCCTTCCCGATGCTTGCTAAATCTGAGTTATAAGCCGAACGCAAATCGTGCGAACTGGTAAAAAGTATTCACTAGTTCGGTAAACATTTTAAAATGATCCAAAACCTGCTCAAATCTCCAATGCTGCGTTTTCCAACATTTTTCGAAAAATTATCCAACAGAGTGGTGTCAAACTCCTTCCACATGAATTTCAAGGTACTGCAATACTTTTGCATTGATTTTTTCTGCTCAGAAGGGCTCTCAGTTGGAGAAATAGTTGTTGTCGCTCCATTAAAAGTTTCCATGTTTTCTATGCGGGAACATTTCCACACGTGCTCATTTCATTAACTTCGCATTTAATTCACTGAAATATTAGCTCTGTATATATCGTTATACAAGGTGACAGGCCTAACACAAATCCTACTCGTTAAATTATGTTAATCGATTTTTGTTCAAACATTTGTGCAAAAAATATATTTAAAAGAACGGCACTTATGTCTTGGTGGCTAAATGAAGATGAAACTGTCAAATCAATTCAATGGACTGAGAACAACACAACTGCGATAAAAAATGAGATTGTTGGCTTTACTGGATAGATAGATAGACACCTTTATTTAAACACGGTGATCCCTTCAGTATAATTAACAACTATTCACCGAAATGGAGGTGGGTAGCGGTGGATATTTCGCGGCGAGGTAAATATCCACCACTACCCACCTACACTGAGGTGAATAGTTGTTTTAGTATTTACTGAAACAGTGAAATAATATAACGAAAATGACGCTTTTTAACTCATTTATTCCTGTAAACGATTACATTTTTCGCGCGCAAATTGCTGGGAGGTGAATAGCACTTGCTATTCCGAGTTTCAGTAGCCAATCAGAGCGCGCCAACAATGCTATATACTGCTATCAATGGGAGCCCAAATATAAAACTTTACAAACAAACAAAAACACGTAGATTAGACAAAGACTAGACATCTACAACTGATCAAAAATTGATAAAACATCTAACCATACCTTAAGTATTCCCAGTGTATAGGGTCATGTAGCAGCTCTCTGTTTTACAAGACCAATGAAAATAGAGGTTTCGGAGAGCTGCTACACTACCGTAGACCCTATTCATAAATGGCGGCCGATTTATTATTCTTTTATATTCATGCTAATCAGCCCAACTAGCCTCGTTAACATGTACAAAATTCAAAATAATTTTTGCTCTAAAATGAGGTTAGTTAGGCTGATTAGCATGAATATAAAATAATAATAAATCGGCCGCCATTTATGAGTAGGGTCTATAGTGCGTTTTCACTCACGTGACCTTCAATCCCGTGGGACTCAAATGACAAAGGCCATGGCAGCCATGTTGGTGTTCCTAACAAAAGAAGTTAATTAAAATTCTTTTGTACGGGAACTCCAATATGGCGGCTATGACGTCAAGTGAAAACGTTCAAAATGACGCGGTGATTGAAGGACCAGTGTTCAGCGGAATCCAAAAGGAATGAACTGTCACGTTGCCATTCAACTGAGACGCCGACTGATAAATTAGCTTTAATATAAGCTTATATGGGGTGCGAGGAAAACGAGAATCCCGGGGGGTACTCCTCGGGATTTTTGGTGGGCTGTGTCGCCCGGTTTTCCAAATCATGTCCCTATTTCGGACCAAATTACGCCATTTTTCATTCCCGTTTTATGACCCGACCTCTAAAATCTATACCCGTTTTCAGACCCTCCCCCCGGGAAAAAAATCTTATTAAGATGTTTTGTCAACGTCATTGTGAAATTGTATACGCTAAACAGTGTCGGAGTCATCAACAGCAAGCGCAATGATTTTCGAATCAGTGATTTCCTTAATTAGAAAGATATTTTGCACGCGATAAAAAAGGCGTTCATCTAAAGAATGATATGTATTATTTGATGGCTCTTGCTATATATCCTGGCGTAGCCAATCGATAATTTCTATAATCGATAAATATGGCGCTCATTGAACATTTGACACCAATCCCAGGCCCTCTCCTTCGTGGGAGTACGCGAACACCTAGGAACTAGGCTGGCGGAAATGGCCTGCTACCCATCCCTTTCGTGCCAATTGGCAGACAAGGCCTCCGCATTCATCTTCCACGTTCTCCTGTCTTGTGTTGCAGCACGCACCTCGTCCCATGTTTTCCATCCTGCTCTGGACCTCTTTCTCTACTGTCCGTCACCATGTTGTTTTGGCCTCCCTCTCTTCCTTTTGCCGTCTGCAAGTTAGAGCCGTGACACAGCTGTTGTTTGGTTCTTGTCTAAGGGTATGCCCGATAAATGTCCATCAACGCCTCCTTACTTCGTCACTGAGCCTCTCTATATCCGCTTTTCTAGTAGTTCTTCTTCGTTCCAAATTCCCGAAAAATGGGCTAAAATTATTTTCGGAATTTCTCTGAGAAGGCTCTTAAATTCTTTCAAACTTTCAAAAATTCTCGAAAATTCTTAAAATTTCTCTCTTGTTTCTACTTATGAGCTGCTAGTTGGCTCACTGGAATCAGCCATATTTGCTTCTAACGGAGATGGAATTAATCGGAAGCATAATTCGAGTGGAAAACCGCTGAGTAGTTGCACTGTAGACGTTACTGTGAGGGTGAGCCCTCAAGTTGGTTAGCGGTAACACAAAAGGTTTTTGCAAGGAAGCACAGGATAACACCATCACCTCGGTATGGCCATTTAGCAAATTTCCACCGATTTGCTGTGGTGTGGACTCTTATTTACCACGATTTACGTCATCACATGGTCAAAATGTTGTGGACTCACGAGGCGCAGCCGAGTGAGTCAGCAACACGGAAAACCGGTGGAAATCTGTTTTTCACCACAATATTTTCACAAGTTGGAACTTTTTTAGACACTACGTGATGTTAGTGTCAGCACCGTTGTCTGCACTCTCATTTACCACCCGCATCGACCAATCAAATTGCGAGATTACCGGCAAGTGTGGTAAAATTGATTTTAGAAAACGTCGATTTTATTGTCATCCCCTTTATTTATCTTGCAATTTCGGACCCCTATAATAAATAAGAAGCAAAGGACCGCGAACAAAAATGCTGCCGGTGTACGTAGGATCTGGAGCAGATCTATAGTAAGGTTGATTTAAGGCGGCTTACTACAGTTTTGAGGGACAACAAATTTCCTTATGCGCGCGTGTCACGCAAACAATACCGCGCGAGCAAAATTCATGCGAGCTATGAATGTTGTTAATGTTAGTAATGTTATGCTGGTAATGCGCGCGCAGATAAGTGAATGAATTTGTCGTAAATTTCTCGAAATCTAGCCGTACGACCTATGGTTTTTTTTTTTTTCAAAATCTGTAAGACAGGTTTTAAAATATTTTTCGAAATTCCTATTTTTGATTTTTTTTTTGATATGCGAAAAACTGTCTTACAGATTTTTGGTTTAACTTGTAAGAACGTTTAATTTTATTCAAAATTTTGAGGTAGGGTCGTACGGGTGGTTTTTGAGTAAAATGGCCTCATAGAATTAGAACCCAGTCTTCTACAACCACTCGGTCGCTTGTTTTAAGCCACTTTTAACAAGAGGATGGTGAAATTACAAACACCCATTGTCTCGTATGATGGTTTTGAGTTTGTACGTAATTGTTGCTAGTTCCCACAAATGGTCACCTGTGATCGATATAATTGAAAGCATCTGGTGACCCCCATAAACTGTGGCAAGCCACCTTAACGAGTGATTCATATAATCTGATCTTGGTCTTTCTCTACATACTGCTTATGACCCAGACGTTCATTACCCTTTAACTCCCAAGAGTGCCATCAATCAAAATTCAAGAAAAATCCCAAATTTCATTTTGTAAAATATTGAAAAACAAATGATACCATAGGATTTCATCAACAGACTCAAAAGTTAAAACAAATGGTACCACGCAAAAGTACCGTTGAAGAGGTTTAATTTCTTTTGAATGGTTACACCATAGGATTTCATCAACAGACTCAAAGTTAGAACAAATGGTACCATGCAAAAGTACTGCTGAAGAGGTTTCATTTGAATGGTCACATCATAAGATTTCATCAATAGACTCAAAAGTTAGAACAAATGGTACCATGCACTGTTGAAGAGGTTTCATTTGAATGGTCATACCATAGGATTTCGTCAATATACTCAAAAGTTAGAACAAATGGTACCATGCAAAAGTACTGCTGAAGAGGTTTCATTTGAATGGTTACACCATAGGATTTCGTCAATAGACTCAAAAGTAAGAACAAATGGTACCATGCAAAAGTACTGCTGAAGAGGTTTCATTTGAATGGTTACACCATAGAATTTCGTTGACAGACTTAAAAGTCAGATAAACCATTTAAAATGCAAGGCTAGTACAACGGAAATTTAGGGAAACCTACTAAATTCCGTTGTACTAGCCTTGCATTTTAAATGGTTTATCTACACTTTGAGTGACGTCTAGTACTCACATCCCTCTGCAAAGGAGATTCGGAAAGAAAGTTATCACAATTGATCGTAGTGTTGAGTGGTCCTCTGCTTTTAAACTTTTAAAAGTTAGAACGACACTACATGTCTCCATAATTGACTCTGGGAATGAAAGGGTTAACAGACTCAAAAGTTAGAACGACACTACATGTCATCATAATTGACTCTGGGAGCGAAAGGGTTAACCTCACAAATGCCCTTCTCCCTTTTCCTATTGATGGTTTGCAATCACGTGACCTTCAGTCCTGTGGGACTCAAATGACAAAGGCCATGGCGACCATGTTGGTGCCAGAACAAAAGAAGTTCATCAAAATTCTTTTCTAGGTGTCCTCCAACATGGCCGCCGCGACGTCATGTGCAAACCAAGAATTCTGTTCTTAATAATACTCGTCGAAGTGGCCACGAAGAAAACATTCTTGACTCCAGAGCGACCTGACGCGCTCAGCCGCTGCAGCCTGGGTATGAGGACCTCGTGCTCAGGCTCCCGCGACTTCGTGGGCAAGGCAGCTCCGGGGCCCAGAATGCAGCAGCCGGAATTTAGTAACCAAATTTTAAAGCGCAAGAGAATTTCGTTCAAGAGTTATAGGCGAACGAGTAAAAATATAGGGAGCGGCCATCTTGGTGTCCAAATATGGAGAGAGTTTAAAACTACACATCTGGGTCAAATTTTTAAGCGCAAGAGCATTTAGTTCAAGAGTTATAGGCGAACAAGTATTGGTCATCTTTAGTAAAAAATGTATAGAGGGGACACAAAGATGGCGGCCAAAACTTCAAAGTCATAATTACACCAAAAATCTCATTACAAATATTGGATTCACTATAAGTTCCATAAAACCGGCTTATAAGCACCTATAATGCAAAAATAATTTTCAACTGGTTCAATTTTGTATATTTTCGGCTTAACTGAAATAGCGCGACGACTGAATTGCGTGGCACATTTAACACCTTTACAAATCGAAAGCAAAACATCGTTAAAATCTGAAACGTTCTGTGAAAGATTATATAACACTGGTATCCACATACCATGTTAGAAACAGCTTTGTAGGACGTATACTTTAGAGTTTTGAATTTTTGAGATGTTATGTGAAAACCAACAATACAATAAATCAAATTTTGTGGCGAACATAAAAGATAAAAAGCAAATTCGCAAACTTTAAAATTCTCAAATCAAATCAAATGTAAATGTAAAACAACATTTAACGTAATGCTATATACGATTTGTTTTAACAAACACGGCTCGATATTATTTTAAACTGATACAGTAGTCCATGATATGATCTGTGTGAAATTTAAAGGGGCTCTGTCACCATTTTTAGTGTCACTTTTAAAAGCTAAAATACATCTTTATATCAGTGAAAACCCAAAAACAAAAGGTCCAATTTAGTTTAAAATTTTCAATTTTTCTACTAGTGCTCTAAGAGTAAAAATAAGTGTCTTGGGATGCAGATGGCCTGGATGGAAATGGATTGCATCTTGAAATTTTTCCAATTTTGTCGCTTCTCTCTTGGAAAACTCGCTAAAATTCTGATCATGGTTTATTTTCTCTTTTAGAATTCACTTGATATCTTCTTCTTAGTGTTCTATAAGCAATTCGTGTATGACAAAGGAAATTAGTTTTAATATGAGGCAGTTTTGACTCGAAAGCCTTGAAATCACCATGACATAGCTCTTTTAAGGTCTACATTCGCAGTCCAGTAGAAAAACTCAAGGATAAAGTGATTTCAAGTTTATGTTCACTTGAGGAGCATTGGCTCCACATGTTGACCTCAGTTTACGCCTGATTTCCATGACGATCGCTACGATTGATGCAAGTTGAGCGATGGTTGCGTTGGCCGGTTTCCATGAGATCGCTACGATCCCTGAGTAAGAAAAATATCGAGAGGACCTGCGCCTAACAACTCCGGGTCTCCAAAAAATCATCTTCACAATTGACAAACTCAACTCTCGAATTTAGCTGGCATGTAATGACACAGGAAACCCAACACGCAAGATTAGAAGTGTCCCCTTGTACAAGTTACTATGAGCCTCCAAGCACCTTTGAAAGCAACATGCTTGAAGCATTTTCCTAAATCTTGAAAAATCTATTTGAAGTTTAATTTTCGAGAGCTTGTGCCTTGAAAATCTAAGGACTCCAAAGGCGAAAGATCAGTACATCGTTTTCACAATTTTCTCTTTTTCGGTGGTCGAGTATTCTCTAAGTATATTTCTTTGCATTTGGGAACGGGTATAAAAGGCCACCATCAGATATATGCGCAAGTCTTAAGCACTTGTCAGCGGAATTAGCAATAAAAACGTTTACAGCCCATCGATCGACCGACGGAGTGAAATTTATCCAAACTGCTATAACTTTTTCAACGCTTAATTTCGCGTATCCACGCGAAAAAGTGTGACCATTCAAATGAAAGCTACTGAGCAGTACTTTCCTGTGGTACTGTTTATTATGCTGTACAAGGTGGTTCTAACTTTTGAGTCTGTGGATGAAATCCTACAGTGTGACCATTCAAATGAAAGCTACTGAGCAGTACTTTCCTGTGGTACTGTTTATTATGCTGTACAAGGTGGTTTAAACTTTTGAGTCTGTTGATGAAATCCTAAAGTGTGACCATTCAAATGAAAGCTATTGAGCAGTACTTTCCAGTAGCGACGTTAATCATACTGTACAAGGTGGTTCTAACTTTTGAGTCTGCGGATGAAATCCTAAAGTGTTACCATTCAAATGAAAGCTATTGAGCAGTACTTTCCCGATCGATCCCGTGGCGCCGTTTATTATGCTGTACAAGGTGGTTCTCACTTTTGTTTATATAAGTACAAACAACGAGTTGACGTCATTGATCACGCCACCCGTTTCTGGGGCGCGGGAAAAATTCGGATTTCGGCTTCAGGATAATTTCAGCCGGTTTGGTTTGCAAGATAGGGACTTTTTGTTTCTATTTTCGGCGAATTATCGCCGCTTGTATTCAAACAATACATTCGCCACTCGTAAAAAAATTCACGCTAGTAAAAGTTCCAACGTATGCAGCAGAAATTGGGACGGTCACAGACTCGAGGACTTTGGTAACCTAACAAACTTATTCAAGTCGAAGGAGGACACGAAACGCCCACAGGAAAATACGCTCATTATAAAGTGGAGAGAAAGGAAATAAACGAATGATTTTAAAGTTTACTTCATATTCTTGTCTGTGAAATCCAAAGTTTCAATGATCGTCAAACTGCTCGACGCCTTTTTTTCAAGTTCATTTCACTGGATTCTGAGGCCAAATTGAACTTGACGATTCCAAATGAAATGTTTTTGTTTATATGATAAAAACAAATAGATTTTAGTTCGCCATTATATGTCCTCTGAGAGTGAGGAATTACAAGTGAAGAGAGTAATTCCTCTTTCAATTCTGTAATTCCTCCCCTGTTTTGCCCATGCTATGACGTCAAACCTTTGTTTATCAGACGCCATATAAAGGCCCTTTCACACATGCGAGTTTTGATGCGACTTCAGTCGCGCTCTCCAATGCAAGTGTAAAATTTGGGTGCGACATTTGCTTTGATTTGCTGTGATTTTCCAAAAGTCGCCGTCAAGTTGTTCGAAATCTCTGCGACATCGTGCGACAAATCGCTCCCAAATCGTACTGAAATCACTGCTAGTTTACACAGGCGATTTGGAGATGCAACTTGCGAGCGACAAAAATTGCACCGAAAAGAGAGATAAAAATTGCACAAAAATCGCCTGTGTAAACGGGCCTCAATGGCGAACTAAAGTCTAATGTATTTGTTATTGAAGTACAAGGTGTTTTTTAAGGTTTTGAGAGTGTGGATCAAATCCTACTGAGCAGTACTTTAATGGAATACTGTTTATCGTTCTGTATACGGTGGTTAGAACTTTCATTATTACGGCTGGGAGCTTGCTTTATTATCTTAAAGGCCCGCCTTCACCCAAAATGCTGTGCGCGCCGTGATCCACTTTATGTGGTGAATTTCTTGTAACACGAAATTCACGCTTGAATGCGGGCAACCAATCAGATCACGCGTATGAACAGTGGAGCATTTCAAAACAAAAACAAACGACTGCAACGTCTTTTGACTGAAGGTGGGCCTTTAAAATAGGAAAAACAATCGCTAAAAATGATAAACTAAAAAGTGAACTAAAATATGAACTAAAAAGACAAAATTTAACGACAAAACTTAAAATTCCATTAGAATGGAAACTTTGATTTTCTAACCGCCCGTCACGAAATCAAAATTGGTGAACTGTAATCCACTTCCATCCTTGCGATCTTGCAGTTTTTCTCCAAACTAGTGCTTCTGTTTCGCTCTATATAATCTCTTGTATATTTGGTTTCGTTTTTCTTGCAATCATTTTATTTCCTGAAGAAGTCAGGCCGTGCCTGACGAAACATTGGACAGAATATTCTGAATATATAGATTACTTCATGGGCATGCACTGCGGGCGTACGGTATCGGTATCGGTATCGGTATCGGTATCGGTATCGGTATAAATCGAACGAGCGAGGCTTTGAGAGCGAGTGAGATTTCTGATACAAACCAACGAGTAAGTAAATACCGTACAAAGCACTGCCCATGCTGTAACTTGTTTATTTTATACAGACTGAGATTTGTGATTGGACGAAACGCTTTTTTCACGTGTGAGAAAGTCGTTTCACCATTCTGATTGGCTGCGAACCCCGAACGGGGGTTTCACACGCCAAATTTCAATAGAAAATCTCAGTAATTATGAAATACAAATTACATAATCCCAGCTGTACAGTCAGCCTTGCTTGATTAGTATAGGAAATCGTATGAACACGAGTGCATTTCGTGATTTATGGGCACGAGTGATGTTTTGAAAGTTCTCAAATTGCACTCGCCGCAATTTTGAGAACTTTCAAAACATCATGAGTGCCCATAAATCACGAAATGCACTCGTGTTCATGCGATTTCTTGTTTATAATATTCTCAACAAAATTTTGGTGAGGCCGTCACGGTACACTGCGCGCGACTATCAACTTTCACTTTCGCGCAACTTTCGTATTGCACTTTATAACCTAATTTGCACTCTATAATCTATTTATGCATTCGTCATTGACCAATCAGAAACTGTATATTTTGTTGAGTATATTATTAGTTATTTTGTATTTGGTGGCATTTGCCGATATACTATCACATGGAAATGAAGTGAACACAATTTCGTTATTTCGGGAAAATGAAAAGCTACTGAGTCCCTGTGCATGAAATCCTAATTAATGTAACCATTCCGATAAAAACTATGGAGATGACTGATTTTACTATTGCTTCAACCCTTTAAGCCTAAGAGTGATCGGCATCAAATTTCTAATAAAAAATTTCTTATAAAAAATGACTTGACTTGACTCTCCTTTTAATATAATGGCGAACTAAAATCTTTTTGATTTAACAAAAACATTTTACTTGGAATCATCAAGTTCAATTTGGCCTTAAAATCCAGTGAAATGAACGTAAAAAAAAGGCGCCGAGCGCATTGACGATCATTGAAACTTTGGATTTCACAGACAAGAATATGAAGTAAACTTCAAAATCATTCGTCTATTTCCTTTCTCTCCACTACCTAATGAACGTATTTTCTTGTGGGAAAAGAATTAAGGACATGATCATACAAGATGAATTCTCTTGATATCCAAACAATTTCTCTCCACTACTTCTATAGGAAATGTATAGCGACAAGAAAGGAGAATTTAAATTTTGATATTAGGGCTTAAAGGGTTAACCGTTTCGTTCCATGATGTCTCTGCATTAGGTGGCTCTAACTTTTGATTCCATGGATAAAATGCGTTCTTTTGGGAAAACCAGAATCCGGATTCTTGAATCCCCCAAAAAAAGAAAAGGATTTTGCGTTTCTTTACTAAAATCCAAAAACGGATCACGAATCCGTTGAATCCATACCCCGATGAGATTCATCAGATTAAATCTTAAACCGGATTCTCGAGATTCGTAATCTGAGCGGTTTTTTATGGAATGGATTCGAAAAACGTAAATAGAATAAGACGAGCGGTCTTTGTGCAACTTTACTTGTTCCGTTCGCTGTTTTGTTTCTTTCACGATTTCATATCATGGCCAATTCAGGTAAGATTTTATTGCATATATTTTGAAAATTATACGTCGAAGCAGAGAGAATAGACATCAGCGTGTCAAAATAGGTTCATTTACATACCAACGGTTTTTCCACGTAAAATGATCCGTTTTTAGATTTTTCTGTTCAGTTGGTCATGAAAATCTATATGATATAAGATCACAAATTCCATTTGGGATCCCCCACCCCCTCCCCCAAAAAAAAAAACAGTGACCATTCAACAGCAGTGTAGTATACCATTGATGATCAGTAGTTTGCAAAATAAACTTTTGAAAGCTCGGATTTCCTTAGTAAGTAAAGTGCTTATTAACAGTTTATTTCAAATTACTGTTTGTAATGCATCGTTTGATCTTCAGCAATACCGCTAACACTTTGTAAGAACTACAAACCTCAAAGAACTTTAATAGAAAGGCTTTGGAAACCCACAACGTTCAAAGATTGACAGCCGAACAATGGCGCCGTTTTCCGAGCACGCGCAAAATCGCAAGCGTGTGCTCGCTTTGTTGTGGTAATTAGTACAGTCTCTGCACGCGTGCAGTAAAAAAGATGTGTTACAGCTCACACAATAGGCAATGAGCTAGTGATAGTCGAAAGACCAGCTAGAGCGGGAAAAGCATCTGCGAGGGACAACACTTGAACAGAAATTATGACAAAAGGAACTGGCGAAGACAACAACACAAACGATCAAATTGTGCCTTCGAGCAAGGAAGTCAACTCAGGTGACAACTCGAGGTATCGCAAATGGGCCCAACTTGATCGAAGTCGACGGCTTAAGGCGAGCGCTCGCGAGCGCAAAAGACGGCATGTTTTGAACAACGCTTTGGAACTTTTGCGCAAGAAAGTGCCCTGTGTGGATCAGAACCCTCAGAAACTTTCCAAAATTGAGGTGCTGAGAATGGCAATTGACTATATCGCCATGTTGAGCTGTTATCTAAAAGGATCACAATCTGCGGCAGTTTTATCTGGGCCGTTTCCTCCTGTGGAAATGACAACAAGCATCACACCAAACATACCTGCCGCTACGAACTTACTAGTGCATGATCAAGCGGTCACCATTGTGGTTCCGAAAACTTTGGACCAATTTCAGGTACAAAAAAGTGTCAATTCTTCTACAAGTTTTTAGTGTTACTATAGTGGCGTAGCTTGTAACCTTTTCTCGGACCAAGAGACCCCAAGACGTCAAGAATTTATGCTTCTTTCTTCATGTGATGTTTCATTCCCAACACTTAACTGAATGTTTTTCATTTCTACAGGCAGGCGATCATTACGGAATTAAAAGTTCGGAGCTGGATGTCTACTTGAAAGGATTTCAAGACTTTAGCCACGATTGATGAAAATAATGACTTGTATATCCATTTATGTGTAAATTATTGTAGATATTAAGAATTAAGTTCCTTTTTTGAATCTTGTTCAAGAAAAGGTTAGATGTATATAGCTGTAAAATAAGTTCGCAAAACTTCAACAGCTTCTATTGACTAAAGTATCTTTATGAAGCGAGCATACAGCTGTTCCGTGTCAACATGTTATTGAAATAAAACCAATTATATAAAGTTGTTTTTAAACAAGCCCTAGTTCAGTTACTATTTGTTATATTCCTCAAAACATCCCGCGCTTTCGTTGGGTCGAAAAAACGCAAACAACTTGCGTAGACGTTCTTTAAGGCAATGTTTTTGTTTTTGGCGGGGCGACTGCATAGAACATTTAGCGCAGCGTGTCTCATCGATTCACTGAACAAGTGGGAACCATCAGACAATTATTTTGTAAGTCAATTAACTAAAAACGTTTAGTTAATTCGCATACATCACCGAAGCGTTTCAAAACTCACTTTGTAATAAAGTTAAAACTCTCTTTTGGCTGTAAACGCGGCAAAATTCGAGACGAAAAAAGGAATTTCTTTTTTGTTGCGGTCCGTTGCAAAATACAATGAATAGAAATTATGAATGCGCCTGAGTTTTGAAATCGCTTAAATTAGGCGCCTTAGTGAAGTCTTTTGTCTGAAGAGCACGTGTAAGATTAGGTCATAAATCACGCAGTAGACACGAAATCTTTGTTAATTCGTATATGATGGTGTGTTTGAGTATCGGCAATAGCAACGTTTTTAACCACGAGCTGCAACGTTGGAAATTAAATGAAACCAAGTTCACTCTGGCAAAAATTGATTAACCTAACTTGCAATTTTCACTTTGACAATCTGAATAAATCGCCCACACTCAACACAATGTAGGACCCGTAAAAAAACAACTTTGTTTTCAAGCTAAATAATCCGCTTCAAGAATCAAGTGAATCGAGACAACGGAGCTTAATGACAATGACTTGTTTTCGGGGATGAAATAAATCAAATTAAAGCAAGACTTCGCCGTTTAACGTTGATTTAGTGTTGCACAATTAAGTTTACATTTCGTGTCTTCGTGTTGAGAACTCCACGTGGTTTAGTAATCCGAGAAATCAAAACAATGGAACTAACTCAACGACTTAACATTCTTTTTTGGTATCTTAGCAACTTGCTGAATAGATCTCAAGATACTCGACCATAGAATAAAAAACAGTTTGCATCATCAGTGACATTTCCAAAAGCACAAAGGAATATTTTAGCCAGTTGTTTAAGAAATTCGAAGTTCAAACTTTGGTATCGATAATTCCATGAAGTTTGCGAGTACCGGTACAAAACGGCTCGCTTTTTTGAAAGTAATATTACAAAAGAAAACTGGCAGAAATAATGCAATTACATAGCTTTGAACTAATCACTTAGGGTTATTTAAACGTCGCAATGGTCGTCTTCCGAATTGTTTCATCAAAAATAGAATTTAACAATTAAACATTTGAATACAGATTTGACAAGTTTGTTTAACAATAAATTTGCGCCAAGTAATCTTGAATCTTCGAACTTTTCGACAACAAAAATGACTTTTTGGCCACTCGGTAAACTTTCTTTATTAAACCAGTTCATTATAAACTTAACTTCTATTATATGCAAACACCTACAGTTATATTCTAGTCCCAGCGAGAGAAAAAATATAAAAACTTTTATTATTTATACACGGGTACTTTTAAAATATGGACACCTTTAAATTGCGGCCGAAAATTCCGTACTTACGAGGCTGCTGAATTAAAATCAGATAATTCTCTTTTAAAGTCGCACTGTGAGTGTTATGTTTTTATAACTATCGAGCAGCACTTTCTTGTTTATTATGCTGAAAAAGCTGTAATTCTAACTTTTGAGTCTGTGGCTAATCCTAAAGTGTGACCATTCAAATGAAAGCTACTGAGTAGTACTTTCCTGTGGTACTGTTTATCATGCTGTACAAGGTGGTTCTAACTTTTGAGCCTGTGGATGAAATTCTAAAGTGTGACCATTCAAATGAAAGCTACCGAGCAGTACTTTCCTGTGGTGCTGTTTATTATGCTGTACAAGGTGGTTCTAACTTTTCCTCCAAGGTGCGGGATTGCAGAAAATTGGAAGATACTAATTTGCATCTCATTGAATAAGAATAGAGCTCATTGCCTCAATGCCTCGTTTAAAAAGAATTGAAAAGAATAGAACCAATTTTCCGCAATCCCGCACCTCACTCAACTTTTAGGTCTGTGGATGAAATCCTAAAGTGTGACCATTCAAATGAAAGCTACTGAGCAGTACTTTCCACGTTTTCTACGCCTTTGTAAAACAAAATTCTTTCAACTTGTAAATAGTATTGTACAACGCCGACGACAACACTACGTAACAAAGTCCCACATACAGTACATATTACATAACTTTGCAACCTGTGAGCAAAACGTTCTCGGCCTTAATTTTGCAACACAATCTTTCGTTGTGAGACAAGTTGCAAACAGGGTGTATTACACTCTTATTTTCGCAATTTTTTATGACGTTGTGCTCTAGTTTGCAATAAAAATAAACAGCACCCTTAACCCAAGTTTTCACTTATGCCGATGTCACTAGTGGAAACCAAGTTATGTCCGGTCCGTATTCACTGGAAAGAAGCACTGTTATGCTTCCGCTTATGCTTATATTGAGCCCGTTTTCACTGGACATATAAGCGCTGTTATGCTTCCGCTTATGCCTATATCGAGCCTGTTTTCACTGGACATATAAGCGCTGTTATGCTTCAGTTTATGTATATGCTTATATTGGGCCCGTTTTCACTGGATATAAGCGCTGTTATGCTTCCGCTTATGCTTATGCTTATGTCGGACCCGTTTTCACTGAATATAAGCGCTGTTATGCTTCCGCTTGTGCTTATGCCTATATCGGGCCCGTTTTCACTGGACATAAGCGCTGTAATGCTTCCGTTTATGCATATGCTTATGTTGGGCCCGTTTTTATTGGACATAAGCGCTGTTATGCTTCGGTTAATGCTTATGCTTCATGCCTATGTCCGGCCGAGCATTGGACATAAGCGATGTTATGGGGTCATGGCTCGTGTACGACGACTGTGTTGTGATTTATTGTGTTAGGTAGTGTTAGGTTGTATTGTATTAGGTTTTACGACGTTAATCAGGTCGTCGTACATGAGCCATGACCCATGTTATGTCTTTGCTTCTGCCAATATCGGGCTCATTTTCATTGGACATAAGCGCGGGTATAAGCGATGTTGTGCTTCCGCTTATGCAGGTTAAGTGCAAGCATTAGCCTGCGAGCAAGCTCTCGGGCTCGGGATCGGGCTCGGGCTCGGGGTTTGGAGGAGGGCGAAGGGGGAGTGGGAAGGAAAAGGAGCGCCTTCCTCCCTCCCCCCATCCCAACCGCTGAGCTCGAAAGCTTGCTCGCAGGCTCCGCAAGCAGAAGCATGAAATCAATCTTATACTTCTGTCAACGTTTGTTTTGACTTGTTATGCTTTCGCAATGCTTACATCGCTGGTGAAAACCTCCACCGCGGTCAAACGAGAGAAATTTGCAAAAGTTATGCAAAGTACTTCAAAGTTAAGGTTGTCTTTTTCACTGTTTAAAGTTTAATATATTACCAATACACTGTCAATTCACTAAACGTTTTGAAAGTATACTAAAAAAGTTCTAAGCGTTTGAAAACTAAACTGCAGAATTGTCGGCGCCATTTGCCAACACAATTTTGCTCAGGCACGAAGCGTTTTGATCAGTTTTCAACGAAAACAAGCTCATTATTTTGAGAAAGACGAAAAGATAGTTACATAAACTTAACAAATTTACACCGGTTTTCCGTGGTGTGTACTCTTATTTACCACGATTTACGTCATCACATGGTCAAAATGTTGTGGACTCACAAGGCGCAGCCGAGTGAGTCAGCAACAAATTTTGACCATGTGATGACGTAAATCGTGGTAAATAAGAGTCCACACCACGGAAAACCGGTGTAAATTTGTTTTTTACAACAATATTTAGAAAAAATACAAGGAAAAATCAAAGTCTTGTTACAAAACATGACAGCAAAGAAAGAGCAAGCGTTGTCTATAACTTTCTCGCAATCTGATTGGTATTTTTCAAGCGCGCGTGATGTTAGCGTCAGCACCGTTGTCTGGACTCTCATTTACCACTCACGTCGACCAATCAGATTGCGAATTTAGCGGCAATTGTGGTACAATAATTATTTTATACATCCTTGCCCACGTTTCCACTTAATATTAAATAAAATCCCATTCAATAAAACGAAAAACGCCTCGGACGTTTGACCGCGATGAAGTGAAAACCAGGCTTTCACTACAGTATACACGACGCCAGACAGACGTTTTTGAACTGAAGAAGTCCAATAATACGAAAACAATAAAACAAACGGCAAGCCGCATGCATCAAAAAGCGTTCAAGATTGAAAAAAACGTTAGGGAAAAACGTTAACTGTAAATAGCCTAAAGTGATAAAACTGTATATATATGCATGAAGGCAGACATGTAATGCAGTTTTAACTTTTGAGTCTGTTGATGAAATCCTAAACTGTGACGATTCAAATGAAAGCTATTGAGTAGTACTTTCCCGTGGTGCTGTTTATTATGCTGTACAAGATGGTTCTAACTTTTGAGTCTGTTGATGAAATCCTAAAGTGTGACCATTCAAATGAAAGCTACCGAGCAGTACTTTCCTGTGGTACTGTTTATTATGCTGTACAAGGTGGTTCTAACTTTTGAGTCTGTGGATGAAATCCTATGGTGTGACCATTCAAATGAAACCTCTTCAGCAGTACTTTCCAGTGGTACTATTTGTTTTACAATTTTTTTACAAAATGAAATTTGGGATTTTTCTTGAATTTTTATTTTTGGCACACTTGGAAGGTAAATTTCCAAAAGGTGAAATAGTGTCAAACATTCTGGCCACATGTGTCTCGATGTAAAAGCAATCCAGACGCAATGAAATCAACTCAAGACAAGCTCGATCTTTTGTTTAAAAGAATCTAACAAAGCAAAGTACCTGTTAACACACGCATTAGAAATCAATAGCGGATATAAAAATTCCCCAGAGTCATTCTACAGTCAGCGCCGTTCAAGAGTCCTTTGTTCGAAAAAAAAAACAGTGTATAGCACGCGTCTAACTCTTTAATTTACTTTTCATAGCAGTGAAGTTCATTTTTTTTAAATAGTTCCAAATTCCAATCGAAAAATTTTGAGAACAAACAGTACCACAGTAAACTAATGCTCGGTAGCTTTCATTTGAATGATCACACTTTTAGATTTCATCCACAGACCGAAAAGTTACAGCATAATAAACAGTACCACAGGAAAGTACTGCTCAATCGCTTTCATTTGAATGGTCACGCTTTAAGATTTCATCCACAGACTCAAAAGTTAGAACCACCTTGTACAGCATAATAAACAGTACCACAGGAAAGTACTGCTCAATAGCTTTCATTTGAATGGTCACACTGTAGGATTTCATCCAGACTCAAAAGTAAGAACCAGCTTGTACAGAATAACAAACAGTACCACATGAAAGTGCCGCTCAGAACAACACCACAAGGAAGCACTGTTTAGCAGCATTCATTTTAATGGATACATTAGTTAGTTAGTTCTCTCCGCGCCATGAGGCGCATAAGGCTGCTAATGGATACATTAAGGGATTTTAACAAGCCTCAAACGTTAAAACATATGACTGCAAGAGTAAAAAGATACTTTACAGCGAGATATAACCGCCTATCACATCTTAAAAAAACAATTTTGATTTCCACGTGGCGCACACTGCTAATGACCTTATCAAAACACACACGTGCAAATTAAAACTGACATTTACTCCGCACAACACTTCTCATATTAAATCCACACAAATGCACTTTCGTTTGAAACGCATAATATTATGCGTTTCGCATTTCACCCAATCTAATACGGCGTTTTTCAACCGCGACAACTGATTTTTTTGAGAACGCCCTCCAGAGTAGAAAAATTTGAAAACGTGAGCTATGCGCTTTACTGTGTGGCACTAAATTGTTGCGGGAGTTTAAATTGCGGACGGGCGATTTTTTTTTGTGTTTTGCGGGAACTAATTTTTGCGATTGGGCGAGACTGGTTCTTCTTGCTGGGAATTAATTTTTGCGATTTGCCTGAAAGTCGATCGCGTTCAATTCGATGTAAAACACGTCAATTAGTGTCATTTTATTACAATTACATCTTGCGGCCCTAGTGGAGTTGATTGCTCTGGCAATAGATCAGTAATAACTACGGTACAACATGATGCATTAACACTGCAATTATCACTCGCATTTTCTTAACGAAAGAGACGGGTTTTTTTTTCAGTAAATGGGCACTAACACAATTTTACATTACGTGTTTATGACGTTTATGGTCATCAGGTTTTATATAATTTCGACAGTAGGTTTTTTTGTTATTGTTTGGGCGCCGTAAATGCGGCTAGGACTTAGCCCAAAACCGCGGAAAAGTTGGGCCGAAAAATTCAACTGATTAAGAGGTGATAAAATTTTCGACTCCGACTTAAGGGGATGTGTGATCAATAGGCCATTTCCGAGTTACGTTATGCCTCACTGTCAAAGCGAGGCAAGGTGCACAACCCTTCATATGAAAATGAGTTTTATTTGCATTTGAATAAAAACTCATTTTCATAAGAAAGGTTGTGCACCTAGCCTCGCTTTGACAACGAGGCATAACGTAACTCGGAAATGGCCTATTTCACAATATTAAGGTTATTGTTTAGGACCGGAAATGAGAGTAGCCGGAAGTCAAGAAACCAGGCAATGGTATGAACCGGAAGTGTACAATCGTGACACATACAAAAACAGAAAAACGGAGGGCAATTCTTAACTAATGCCGCTCTGCGCATTGAGTAAAAAGTAAACGAAAGGGACTTTGGCTCCACACGGTCACCTTACTAAGCCCCTCCAAATTTTCATTTTAAGTCTAGACAACGTAAATTCGAAAGAGAAATGTAGCGAGCACAAATGTCAATTGAGACAGCAATTTGCTTTGGTACAAACTCTTTTTTAATAGTATTTTATCGCACTTTTAAATAAACTGCTCAAAAAAAATCTCAAATTTACAATTTTGTTTTGCTGTATTTCAGAGCGCAAGAATGTTGTTTGATAATTTAATTATTTACATCTACCGGGCAATTGTTGTTGTAGAATCTGGCAAATGAAATCCAGGGTTGTCGAAAAGCAGGTTTCGGCAGCTTGGAGGCCCGGTTTTCTCTGGTGTGCACAAGGTTAAGGACTAAACACAGAACAGTGCAGGCACAGCACAGTGTTGGCACAGCACAATGTACGCACAGTACAGTGTAGGCACAGCACAGTGTAGGCACAGCACAGTGTAGGCACAGCACAGTGTTGGCACAGCACAGCGTAGGCACAGCACAGCGTAGGCACAGCACAGTGTAGGCACAGCACAGTGTACGCACAGCACAGTGTTGGCACAGCACAGTGTTGGCACAACACTGTGTAGGCACAGCACAGTGAAGGCACAGCACAGTGTAGGCACAGCACAGTGTAGGCACAGCACAGTGTTGGCACAGTACAGTGTAGAAACAGCACAGTGTTGGCACAGCACAGTGTAAGCCAAACAATTAACATTAACCGTTAAACTCCCAAAAGTGCCAAACATCAAAATTCAAGAAAAATCCCGAATTTAATTTTGTTAATTATTGAAAAATAAATAGTAAAATTTGGAATTTTCCTTGAATTTCGATTTCGGCACTCTTGGTTAATAGGGGATTTACGGTACTATCACTTTGTAATTTGTAAAAGGATATTTGTGAAGAAGCTTGAACATGCCTGTACCAATGTTCATTGGAATTCCCATTATAATACACTCGCTTACACCTACAAGAAAAAGAAACATCAGATATAGATGGTTTCCACTCACGTGGCCTTCAGTCCTGTGGGACTCAAATGACAAAGGCCATGGCGGCCATGTTGGTGTACATAACAAAAAAGTTCATTAAAATTCTTTTGTAGTTCTACACCAATATGTTCGCCGTGACGTAACGTGAAAACCATCTGTAAGCAAACTTCACGCAAATATATGCGGTAGAGTCTACCTTCTATAGCTCAGAAGGAGGTCGGACACTTACTGAGAATTATATAACGTAATGTCGACACTTAGAATTTTATTTTCAATAAATTTTTAAGTGTAAAAAAGAAAATCTAAAATCCCCACTCAGGATTGAACCTGTGACCTCAGATAGGCTTAGGCTTACATAGCCTATCGTACCACTGTACCACCTAGCTTCTCGTGTTGCTTAGTCCTAAATTTAACTATATAAACTGCTGACCCCAACCTCAACTGCAAGCTAACCAGTTACTCAGTCATGTAAGTCTCAATAAGATGTCCGACCTCCTTCTGAGCTATGGAATCTAGCAATTTCCAATATATGCAATCAAGTTCTAAAGTGATGACGTCACAAAAACTAAATTGATGAAATTATGGGATTTGATGAGATGTTCGGAAACAGCATGAAGAAAAATGCACGCTTGCCAAAAATCAGCATCCTATTGCAATTTGGGGTTAACATATGAGCACATTCATGCCTAATATTGCCTCAGTTCCTAACGTTTGGAAATGAGGCAAAATTAGAAGGGTTTGTATGGAATCTTCAGAGCATAAAAAGACCAATATCTCACCTCCAAAATTTCAATACAATGCTGGTTTTTGCAAGCGGGTATTGTTCTTCACGCTGAAAAAAAAGTTCAGCGATCGTAGCGATCATATGGAAACCACTCTCCAGCGATCGCTGTGATTCTATCTCAGCGATCGTAGCGATCGTAGCGATCATATGGAAACCACTCTCCAGCGATCGCAGCGATCGCAGCGATCGCAGCGACGGCAAAAATACCATGATGCACTGCGTACGCTCACTCAAAGGGTGCGATTTGGCCCTTTTTATGGAAGAAGTGAAAAGATACGACTGTCTTTACAACAAATTTTAAAAACAATTTACAGCCGCTATGTTGAATTTCAAGAATAAGGCGAAACGATATTGTCAGACCCAGGTCCCCTCGATCTTCATTCACTTTCTCAGCGATCGTAGCGATCGCAGCGATCATATGGAAACCATCAATCGCTGCGATCGCTGAACGATTTTTTTCAGCGATCGCAACGATCGTAACGATCGTAGCGATCGTAGCGATCGTAGCGATCATATGGAAACCGGGATTTATATAATTCTCAAAAAGTGTCCGAGGTGGTCCAGACCGTTGTTATCTAAGGTCTTCCGTTCTTCATACTCTTTTCGAATATCTCATCATATCCAATAATTTCACAATTCTAAGATTTTTTGACGTCACACTCAGAACTCTATTACGTTACAAAAGAGCAAGGATAACAGTGGTGAAACCCTATACTCCATCAATATAGCCAGGACTCAAAGTTTTCCTCTCTCCTTTGAAAAATATTTCTCAATTCTAATTCGATCTAGAATATGAGGGGACAGGTTTGTAAAGTTACCCTCGTTATTTTTTTAATTTATTTTATGCAATCCTAGGAATATTTATGAAAATGTCACGTTAAGTGAAATTTGCTTCAATATTAAATTTCTGCTCATGAAGTTATGGTTCTAATTTTGAGTCTGTGGATGAAACGCTAAAATGCGATCATTCAAATAAAAGCTACTGAGCAGTACTTTCCTGTGGTACTGTTTATTATGCTGTACAAGGTGGTTCTAACTTTTGAGCCTGTGGATAAAATCCTAAAGGGCGACTCTTCAAAATAGAACTACAAAGCAGCACTTTCCTGTGGTACTGTTTATTATGCTGTACAAGGTGGTCCTAACTTTTGAGTCTCTGGATGAAATCGTTAAGTGTTATCATTCAAAAGAAAGCTATCGAGCAGTACTTTAAATTACTCCTGTTGGTCTCTCGCTATTTTGAAATTAAAGGTTGGATATTTTTCCCAAACTTGGGAATGGAAAGTTCTCTTACCATCAATGGAATCTGACTGCCCGTGCAGCGCGGCGTCGAACAAATGGTCAGACGTCTTTTCGAACTACAAAGGAAAATTAAATTGATCATTTTACAGTTGTGTGCTTAGTAACCTGGCCTTTGAGTGAAAGCGAGGCTGGAGTTGACTTTGTTTTGATATAAACCTATCTGCTTTTCATACGTAAATAATGTTCAACAAAAACTAGTTAGCATAAGAACAACATGGTTTAAATGTGAAGGCGGTTTGTATCAAAACAAGGTCAAATTCTGCCTCACTCTCACTCAAAGGCCTGGTCACTAAACAGACAGCTGTAAATTCGAGTATGGACAAGCAACTCGCTATAAACTTGAAGAGAAAACTGACAACTAGATAAGTCTAAGCTGGAGCTCACAAATTGTTTAAATTGTTCTATAAAGCCTGGTTCACACTCGCGATATAACGACATAATGACGAGGTCACAATACAATTACAATACAATTCATTTTCGTAGAGCAGTTTTCAATTGCATGCCGAAAGTAATTTGGCGATGGCTTTGGTTTTGCAGTGCTACGCTTTGTGATTGGCCAAAAAATCTCGCCCCACTTTCTCAACCAATCAGAAGTAAGACGTAAAGCAATCGTGACTTGCCTGCACGCGTTTTCCCGCGCTTGGCGCCGGCTGCATGTATTTCCTTCGAGTTCTGATTGGTTCATTGGATTGACTGCGTCTGTTGTGATTGGCCAGAGGCATTACTTTGGTTTTGGTTTTACGACACTCAATTGAAAACTACTCTAAACCTCCCTGGCTGGGGGAGTACTCCCTAATATACGCTATATAGGTATGTGCCGCCCGATAGGATAGGATTTTTAGGTGCTCAGTCCTTAAATAGGGTATCCTTTTTTGTATTTTTGACATTGTGATCCGTAGATATTCCTTAGATAGGGTCACTAAATTGCAGTATCCACCCCAACGCGCAAAACGAAAAAGATACGGTCTGTTAAAACTGTACTACACGCCTGTTTTTGGGCCTTAAAAAGGGTATAAAATCGAGGTTTTCTACCCTTAAATAGGGTCAGGGTTTGAGAACCTTGGCGGCACACACCCATCCTAAATTGTCGGGAGTATCCCCCCCCCCGGGCTGTGCAACAACCTCTTGTGGGCGACCATATCACAACTTTTTTCCTTGGCGATTTGGTGGTGGCATATTACAAGAGGTTAAACTGTATGTGAACTTACCGACGCAAGCATAAGAACACTCTCCTTCATCTTCGCCAAACCGAACCTCGTTATACCCAGCACTTCTCCCTGGGAATAGAAAGGAAGATTAACTAACAGGAGAAGAAAACTGTTAAATTTTCAACCACCAATGAGTTAGTTTTTAGCGACTTGCCGAAGATTTTCCTAAAATTTCGAAAATTCTCCGACTATTTTCCGAAGACTGAAGGAATGTTCCCGATCGTTTTACGAATTTTTTCCGAAGATGTCTGAGGAATCCGAAGATTTCTCGAACGTGCAAGCGCAGCGAGCAAGATATGTTTGTGGAAAAGGCGCTCCACGGGGCGACCCCGTAGCTGTCCAAACGATGTCTGTGATTGGCGAACGATACAATTGATATATCACTTGAGCAATGCCCCTATCCCTAATCCCTATACCAGCGGGACAAATCTATTGTTTTCTTAGCAAATCACAGACATCGCTTGGACAACTCCATGACCAACAAACATCGTTTAAAGCACCTTTATACAGTCAACCTAACAACTTAAAAACTACCCATACCACATTTCGGTCTTCTCGCGTAAGCTCAAGGCTAACCTCATCACCAGGGTCTTCTCCACTTTGTTCAATTCAAAATGGCGGGGCCGGCGGAGAAGACCCTGGGAAAAGCTGCCAGAATACTCCAAGAATCGTTGTTGTGCCCAAATCATACCGTCCAGAAGGACCTCGGACACCTTATTGAGACTTATATAACGTAATGTCGACACTTAGAATTTTATTTTCAATAAATGTTTAAGTGTAAAAAAGAAAATCTAAAATCCCCACTCAGGATTGAACCTGTGACCTCAACTAGGCTCAGGCTTACATAGCCTATGCTTAGTCCTAAATTTAACTGTATAAACTGCTAACCCTATCCTCAACTGAAAGCTAACCTGTTACTCCGTTATATAAGTCTCAAAAAGGTGTCCGACCTCCTTCAACCAATAATCGTGGAGTATTTTGTCACGTGACACACGATGAAATGGCGCTTACGGAGGTTATTTCCTCCGATTAGAAACCGCTGTTAAAACGAAACGAAGACACTTCATCGTATTTTACATGACAGATGACTCCAGGATTTTTGGAGCATTTTGGCAGCCTCGTTCGCAGGTTTTTCCGCCCGTCATTTTGAACGCGGAAAGGGCACTGGGGACGAGTTTGGCTCCAGGCTTTTTGCATCCGTAAACGTTGATTGAATTAGCCTTATTAGGAGAATGACGTTACCTTGTACGTCATCAGGTCAGCAAGTAACATCATGTGACGTGCATCAATACTCATGCCATGGCTTTTCATTGTCATGTTGATTTCATTCATTATCGTTGACCTGACAACAGAAAGCACGTGATATTAGCGTGGTAATATAATGACGTCACAACATCATGTGACGTGCATCAACATTCATGCCGTGGCTTTTTATTGTCATATTGATTTCATTCATTATCGTTGACTTCATAACAGAGAGCACGTGATATTAGCGCAGTAAAATAATGACGTCACAACATCACGGTCGTGCATCAATAGGGATAATATCTGTTTACAAACATTCTTTTTGTTATTCAAATGTGCCAACCACTGGAACAAAAGAACCTTTCGGCAGCCAATAAGGCTCTGGTTGACACATTAATAACAATTGGTGACGTCATTGATATCTTCCCTGTACTCATGCCATGACTCCTCAATTTCATGTTAATTTCATTCATTATCGTTGACCCGAGAGCACGTGATATTAGTCTGGTAACAATGCCGTTATATATGACGTCACAACATCATGCGACGCGCATTAATATTCATGCCATAACTCTTCATTGTCATGTTAATTTCATTCATTATCGTTGACCTGACAACAGAGAGCACGTGATATTAGCGTGGTGACATAATGACGTCATGTATGACATCACAACACTATTTGACGTGCATTAACACATGCCATGGCTTTTCATTGTCATGTTGATTCAAACATCGTTGACTTGACAACAGAGAGCACGTGATAATTGCGTGGTCACGGAATTACGTCACAAATTCAATGTAGTAATCGACCTGGACAAGGCTGTCAAATACTTCAAGAATGGTTTAGTATTTTTTTCCCGTGATACACGATAAAATGGCGTTTTCGGAAAATATTTTTAGTGATCGGCAGCCGTGTTTTTTTTCTGGCAATCTAAAACCGTTGCTCAAACGAAACGAAACACTCCAGGATTGTTACCTTATTTGGGAGCCTTGTCCAGGGGTGTCTACACCCTTCCCGCTATTTTGAAAGCTGAGAAGGACCTGGGCACGAGGTTGAATTGTGCCATCTTGTTTCTGCATTTGTCCTCATGTTTCGTAATTTTCTACGTCTTTGTTTATAAAAAAACTAATGAGTTGAAAAGATAACTGTCAAAACTCGCCACGGTAAAACGTTTCGTCCACAAACCTGGCGGCTTCAATTCCAAGAACTTTTTCAACTTCAGCTGTGTTGTTTGAAGTAGTTGCTGTGCCCTTAACACCTGGTAGCAAACGAACACGGGTCAGCTTTTAATGAACTCGGTGAAAATGCAGAGTATACCTTTTATTGTTAACGTTTATTATTCAATTCTATTAACCCTTTGACTACCAAGAGTGCCAAATGTCAAAATTAAAGGAAAAAAATCCCAAGTGTCCGTATTAGAGAGGTGTCCGTATTATAGAGGTCACCACGATGACGTCACTTTAAGACTCCACTGACAGTTCAGTAACTTAAACCAGGCATTTCCACGTCAACCAAACTTTTTTGTTTTGGTTTCGTGTTTTTATCTCGTGAATACGCTCCCTCCTTCAATCGGCTGTAAAGTTTTGAGTCTGTGGATGAAATCCTAAAGTGTGACCATTCAAGTGAGAGCTAGTGAGCAGTACTTTCATGTGGTACTGTTTATTATGCTGTACAAGGTGGTTCTAACTTTTGAGTCTGTGGATGAAATCCTAAAGTGTGACCATTCAAATGAAAGCTATTGAGCAGTACTTTCCTGTGGTGCTGTTTATTATGCTGTACAAGGTGATTCTAACTTTTGAGTCTGTGGATGAAATCCTAAAGTGTGACCATTCAAATGAAAGCTATTGAGCAGTACTTTCCTGTGGTGCTGTTTATTATGCTGTACAAGGTGGTTCATTGTTTTACAAAGACACCTTTGTGTGTTATGTTCAGTTTTTACCTTGGATTCTTGGGATATGGAAGATGGAGCATAATATTAATCAACTAACACTTACCAACAGTAGAAATAACGGCGAGCAAATCATCGCCTTCCACCAGCAGCTTGTAAGTGTCGCCTTTGGCTTCGTCCACGTGAATTATTGCCCGGCTTACGTTCTTATGACCCTGCCAACATAAAAAAACATAAAAAACAACATAAAAAAAAAAACATGTTTCTTCCACAACACCTGTAGCCATGCCGAGTAAAATAGAAAAAAAATGTTGCTATATCATCACGCTAAAACGGGGAAGCTATTAAATTGACAAGGTATGTATACATTATAGCGGAGCACTTGCCAGGCCGAAGGCCTGGCTGCGCAGCCCCATACTCATAGAACCAGAACCTATGCCTTTCATTTTTCATGGTCATGGCTAGCGGAATGTTTCGCGGGCGCGCGTGTGCCCTCCGTCCGCGGTGTGCCCTCCGTCCACCGTCGCGCAGGACCGGACTACTGTAGCTCCGCCGTCGCGCAGGACTAGCTCGCGGGCGCGTATGACGTCGCAAAACATGCGCGTACGACGTCATGTTAAAAACAAAACGACGCTTTGTTTTTCGCGCAGTTACACGGCCGAATGTCACGTCAGGTAGAAAAACACTTTGATGTTTTGCTGTGAATTTACTAAGCGGAGAAAACCGTTTAAATTAAAGGTGTTATTTCCCTGAATATTTCGCGGTTTGCTACTCAAGACAAGGCTACTAATTAAGGGATACTCAGAAGCCGCTTTAGTGGAAAAAGACGAGCTTTCATGGATAAAATCTTGCTTCGAGGAACTTCATGTATTACGTTTTTATCAAATGCGGGAGATGTTAACGTTTGTTTTCTACGGATTTCAGAACCAGAAATTTCCAAGCAAGCGAGGGACATAAAGGTAAAACAGATTACAGTTTTCGATGAGAATTTATGTTGATATCAATCTGTGAGTGACTTTTTATTGGTGTTATTGTTAGTTTTGGAGAATTGATTTTAAAACGTGCTTAAATTCAGTTGTATTGATCTCTTGAATTTCATCGAAGAAAGCTTGAACTCGATGAGCTATAATTAAATGGTACGCGTTTTGCTTTTAAACGTAAACTAATGGAGATTTGAATAAATTTTTTCGAAAGAAGATTGTGTTGTCCATTTTTATGTGTTTGTTCATTCATTAGATAGTTTGAAAAGCGATTTTATGTAAACAATTAAAACAAGACTTTGATTTTATAGTACAGTTCTATCGCATCGCCTTATGCAAATATGTTTGTGTATTTTTTGCAATTTTTGATTTTCAAATCAGTTTCTCGGGCAATTTTTGACAAACAAAAACTGTGTTTCATTCGGAAACTAGTGGTACTAGTTATTCTAGACAGAGAAAAGTTGTTTTTGTGAACTTTTGTACGGTCTATAAAAATGTACTGTGCAGACGGTCGCGTAATACTGTTTTTGAGAATTGCTAAAATTGAAAATAGCCCGTTCGTCAATCTTAATTCTTGTGCTTCCAACCTTTCACCTTAGTTAAGCTTCACCTTAGTTATAAGCTTGTTCAAAGTGCGACGCTGTTAGGCTTGGGGTATCTATATATATTAGTAATACTGTATGCAAGCTGAAATCTTAGGGTGGGTGGGTGGGGAAGGTCAGTAATGGTGGACGCAACTAAAGCAACTGCTGACCTTACAAGTCATATAACCTGTACCCAGGACCCAATAGTGTGCGAGAAAAATATTTTCCACTTATTTCGTCTCATTCAGCCTCACAACGTTCGAAGAACGCAATCCTAATTTCGTGTTGGTTTCCCTGTGCCTTGTTTGCAGAAAAAAATTGAGATTTTTTGGTGTCCGGGCTGCCGTTTGGCCGCCCCTATTGCTTTTTTAAGAGGCTCAGTTCCGCCGGAAATTCCTTCGATCGCGTCTCCCTAATCTCTGATTACTGCTACTTTTATAGTTCTGTTTTGTTGTTGTTTCCTTTTTTCCTCAGCTTTAAGGTTATTGTAAGTTTGATCAAAGTCAAGTTTTCTCGCGCTTTTATCAAGTCGTCCCTGCGTTGAATTTTAATGTCCTCTTTTCCCGCGCTTTTCACCAGCTGCACATCAATCCTTTAACTCCCAAGAGTGCTAAAGATCAAAATTCAAGAAAAATCCCAAATTTCATTTTGTAAAATATTTGAAAACAAATGGTACCATACAAAAGTAATGCCAAAGAGGTTTCATTTGAATGGTCACACCATAGGATTTAGTCGACAGATTCAAAAGTTAGAACTACAATACATGTCTCCATAATTGACTCTGGAAATGAACTGGCCAAATCAAAGTAAATCGGATTTGCCGTATCCAGTTTTCCCTGGCTGATGTCCTTTTTCCCCGCGCTTTTCAACAGTTGCACGTTTTATCGAAGTCAATTCCAATTTGCTACATGCCAGATTTCCCGCGCTTTTTCCTGAGGCCGCACGTTTAGCATCAGCCATTTGCAAACTGTAAAACCAGAACATGCCGAAATTGGACAAACGCGATTTCCCTCGCCATTTTTAAAGCCGTATAAAAACCATAATCTGTGTTTTGGTTCTAAGTCCACCAATAGCCCATATCCGAGTTGCTCTTAGCCTCCTTTTCAAACCGAGGCCAAGTGCAAAACCACTGATATGAAAACGAGTTTTCTTTCACATGCAAATAAAACTTATATCCATATGAAAAGGAGGCTAAGTGCAACTCGGAATTGGGCTATTCAAAACTACTTTAGATCAAAGGCTCCAACAAGACAACGCGTAAATACGAAACAGCCTTCATACTCTTCCCTCTCGAACGCGTTTTGCTCCATCGACCAACCCCCACCCCCCCCTCCCAACCCTCTGCGTCCAATGGGTAAGGCAAGCTGACCATTACCTATCCCGGGCCTATGGCAAATATATGCGCAAGCCTTTATATATATCCAATGGTCAACGGAGTTAACAAGAAAAGTTTACAGCTGAGTTAAGGAAGGAGTGAAAATTTGCATATTTGTCCCCGTCTGCATTAACTAGTTCAATGCTTCGCGTATTAACGAGTATTAACAAGTGATACCTTGATTAGGACGTCAGGTAAGTCTGTTTTCAGCATCTGCATCGTGTAATGAAGGGAGGATTTGCTACTCTCACTTGGGTAAATACAAAGCTCTGTACTGCTCAGGGCAGTAACTTGCTACAAAGGAAATGATCGGTATAAACCAGTCAATAAACAGCAGCCATGTGTTAATTGTTTATGATATAAACGAGACTAATAAAGTTTTACGCAATTTTCCGAAGATTTTCGAAAATTCTCTGAATACCGTCCGAAGGTTTTAAGGTCCTGTCCGATCATTTTCTGAAGATATTGATAACTTCACTCTTCGCAGTAAAGATAAAATTGATATATTCATGTGTTCAGATATGATGTTTCCGCGGTTGGAGAAATCCATGTATTTCAATGAAGTTTATATTGATAAAATGCCGTAATATTCTGTAAGGTTCACTAAATGGTTAAACTGCTAACTGAAGAGAAGAGACGTATAAGCTGGCTTGAAAGCCTTCGGATAATATTCCTTTAAAAGGGGGTTTAACAGGGCTTATATCCGGGAGGGGGTGCCGGGCATAAATCAAGCGTTCCAAAAGTGTCTTAAAGGGGACACTGTCCCGGCTGAAATATCGTGTTTTCATGATTATGGCCAAGAGCTTGCTTTAAGCTTCTTTATTGTCTTGAAATATTAAGAAATATCGCCAAGAGTGAACAAACATCACCTAAATAAACAAAACAACGGCGACAAAAACTCATTTTGATTTCTTGATCGCCTGTCACGAAATCAAATATCGATGAACTGTAATCCACTTCCATCCTTGCAATCCAGCACTTTATCTCCAAACTACTGCTTCTTCTTTCTAAAGAATCTTTTTATCCACTTTAGTTATAATTTGGTGGCATTTGCCGTTATAACATTGAAATTAAGCAAGCAAACTTTCGTTCTTTCAGCTGGACAGTGCCCTTTGAATTTGTGCTTTAAATCCGTAAACCATGGTTCGTACAACTTCAGGCAAATAAAATTCAAGGACTTTTCAAGGACAAAAAATAGTTTTCAAGGACTACGTTTTATTTACGAAATCGAAACTCTTTGTCCCCTGGTGCATGAAATTGAGGCAGATTACAATTTTGCTTCATGTACGCATTCACGTATTATGCCGACATTTTCGCTAGTTATTTTCGGATTTTAAAAGTCGCTGGTGGCCAATTTTTTCGTAGCAAAATTATTTAATTTATCAGAAAAGTGATAGGGCGTACACAAAGTCCGAAATTTCAAGGACTTTTCAAGACCTAATAAAGAAATCAAGTACTTTTCAAGGACCTTAACCAAATTAAAGGACTTTTCAAGACGACTGCTAAAATTCAAGACCTTTTCAAGATTGTACGAACCATGGTAAACACATAACTTGTCCACTAAACCCAAAACATTGCCAAAATTAACCTTTACTGTCAATTTAATGTAACTTGTTGAAAAAAAATTGACGCCTTGCAGAGGGAATCGGACTATATCAAGAATGACATTTAAACCGGAACATTTGTGGTAATCAGAGTGGTGGGCTTATGACCGGGTTGTGGGGGGAGGGGGAGAGGGCCAAACAAGCGGGGGCTTCTTATGGGAATAAATGGCACTTTTAAAGTCCATTTCCATTCTCTTACCTGGGGTTTTAATTTTAGTTTCCTTGTACTGCAGATAGCAAATCGTATGGAGTCGACATCGACCTCGAGCTGCCAACAAAAAGTGTACATACATTTAGAAATAAAAGCACGAAAAAAACTGAGAAAATGTTTTGTTTGGTTTGATGTTCTGTGATTGGCTGACAAAAACCATGTAACTTGTTCTAACCAATCCAAACAAAGCTGTTGAACGCTCAGCCAATGAGGTCCAGCTTTTTCCCCGTGCTTGTCGCCGGTTGCGCATTTTGGCGCCAAATTGTTAATGGTCGATAACCTGCAGCCACACTGATCGGCACCAATGTCCCCGTCCTACCCCTCCCACAATTCAAATTCTTACCTTCAGCAGTCTGATCCTGTCCATAGCAAGTTTGACAAGAATAAAACAACTGTCGGGTAGGAAAACTTCCTCGATGTACTCCGAAACCTGCAAAACAAGTTGAACAGATAAAACGGGCTTGGCCACGAGGATTTGGTTTTGACGTGGTCAAAACAGTGCTTACATTATTGGTGAGTACCTTATGCTCTGTTTGAGCATCAAGAAGAAGATATAAAGTGAATTCTTTCAAGAGATCAAACCACTGCCATTATTTAAAGGGATTTTTTAAGACACACTTTCAAGTTTCACTAATTTTGTCAAGTTGTAATCCATTTCTTTCTTAACACCACACTGTAAATTCAAAAGTGCTGTTTTAGCCCCAAAATTGGCGCTGTTTCGGGCGAGTCCAGAATAGTACCATTTTGGGGGCTAATTTAGCCCTTTTAAAATGGAGCTGTTTGGATCTAACAAGGAGCTGTTTTGGACCTAAAATGGAGCTGTTTTTGCCCAATTGCACCAAAACTGGGCAACAATGTGGGCTGAATCAGGCCCATTAATGTCCAAAATGGCCCCATGAAGGGCTGAATTTGCTTTAAGGACTCAGAGCTGAATCAGCATTTGGGGCTGAAACAGCTCTTTTGAATTTACAGTGTAATCGACAGTTTCAGGAAAATAATATAGTGATTGTTTACAAAACTATCACAATAATTGTAGCTGTTAAAGAGAAGAAACTGCCAAAAAAACGCCAGCAAATAAGCCAATTTACTTGTTTGTCCCCTTACCTCCCTTAGTAAGGTTTTCTCGATCCACCCTTTGACTGCTCTAACCCACTCACAATTTACTTGTTTGTCCTCTTACCTCCCCTAGTAAGGTTTTCTCGATCCACCCTTTGACTGCTCTAACCCACTCACAATTTACTTGTTTGTCCTCTTACCTCCCCTAGTAGGGTTTTCTCGATCCACCCTTTGACTGCTCTTATCCACTCACAATTTATTTATTTGTCCCTTGCCTCCCCTAGTAAGGTTTTCTCGATCCGCCCTTTGACTGCTCTAATCCACTCACAATTGACTTGTTTGTCCCCTTACCTCCCCTAGTAAGGTTTTCTCGATCCACCCTTTGACTGCTCTAACCCACTCACAATTTACTTGTTTGTCCCTTACCTCCCCTAGTAAGGTTTTCTCGATCCGTCCTTTGACTGCCCTAGCCTCTTCAGCATTCTTATCGTCCATCAGCTGCGCGGAGATAATGGGAGTGCTAATAGATCGAGAAGCATTTATGATCTCCTTTATTCGTGGAACACCAAGAGTTATGTCTGATACAGTTAACGAAAACAACACCCAAAAAGTGCAAGCGGGTGAGTGAGGTGTAAAATAAATGTTATTTTTACGTTGACTGACATTTCGACAACTTAAGCGAAAGCCATCGGACACAGCTGACCTTCCTCGGAGAGCCAGCGACAAATAATCCGGTCGGGAGGAAGTTAAAAAGGGGAGAATTAGATTCGGGCGAAAGTTCACTGAACGCATGGGAATAGTCCATTTCCGAGTTGCCTTTATCGTCTTTTTTTAAACTGAGGTCAAGTGCAAAACCATTCATATGGAAACAAACCTCATATCCATATTAATGGATTGCACTTAGCCTCGCTTTGAAAAGAGTCAAAAGGCAACTCGGAAATGGGCTATTTGCACAAACCGAATTCAAATTATCTCTCCCGCTCCGATTATCTGCCTGGATCTCCAAAGACAAAAAAAAAGAGACTATCTTAAACAAAAGCAAAATCTAACTAAACAAGCATTTTAGTCACGTATCCAAAGCACTCTGAAATACCCCGCTTACAAGCTCCAACGCTACTTTCACGTGATGGCCATGTGAAAACCACGTGATTGAATATACATATCATTGTCCAAGGATACTCATGGAAGCGACTCCAGCGAAATGAAACGTTTTCAGTGTCATTTGTGTCCCAGGCTACCCAATACTCTGAGCACACAGGGCACCCACTGCTGTGCTGGGCTCAATCTTTGCTCTGGAGTATTTGTCTTTGCACATATTCAGGAAGTGCTTCAGTTGGGATTTGGTACAGCGGTCTACCCATGACAACACTAACAGAATAGAACGAAAGTAAATGTGACTCAAACGGTCAGCATTAGATTCTATCCACCAACACCACCTCGGACACTCATTCAGAATTATATAACGTAATGTCGACACTTAGAATTTATTTTTAATTAATTTTTAAGTGTAAAAAAGAAAATCTAAAATCCCCACTCAGGGTTGAACCTGTGACCTCAGCTACGCTTAGGCTTTTACACCTAGCTTCTCTTTCACACCTAGCTTCTCGGGTTGCTTAGTCCTAAATTTAACTATATAAACTGCTACCCCCAACCTCAACTATAAGCTAACCAGTTACTCCGTTATATAAGTCTCAATAAGGTGTCCAAGGTGGTCTTGGTGGATGGAATCTCATGCTAACCGACTCAAACATAGTAGTCATTTCCGGTCACCTTGACTGAACAGCAAATCTGTATTATTAAGTAATGGTCCTAGTAAGAACTAGGCAACCCAACGGCAAGGAATGCAGAAAGGTGTTAATTGTGATATTGTTGAAACGGTCCACCTCATTGGCTAAAACATGAAAATCTACTATCACTTCATCAGGTAGCGCATTTATTTCTCTCTAGTTTTCTTTTTGATTTTCTTTTAGTGAAACTTATTCTGAGTTTTAATGCAGCAAAATTTCTATGTGGGAAACATGGAAAATTAGAAGCCTTTCTTGGCCATTGTTTTGGAGTCTCATGATTGGATAAAATCTTGTAACACAAAAGAAATATCGCTTTAAAATAAAGTTTCAGTACATTTTATTTCAAAAACATGTTGTCCATACGCTGATGCATTCTCAGTAGGAAAATCTAAACAATCGTATGTGGGGAAAGCGAAATGCCGCAGAACAATAGAGGATTGCCTAGTGCTTACACGCATTGTTACTTAAACACTCTTGGGATCGAAAGGGTTAATATGGCCAACGATTTGATTTATAAACAACACACAACACACAATTCCCTGATTCGTCTTGACGAAGGACTAGTACTCAAAACATCAGCTTTTGAATGCGGTGGCCAATTTTACCTTATCAACTCGGCTGATAGAACCAAATTAAAAAATAAAACTGTACGATTGAAAATTCTGCGACTTGTGTTATTCGGTAAAAGTATCTTTTTCTCCGATTGGAATGTTCCTTTGACAGTGTGGCAAGCTGGATTAGTACCATAATTTAACCCTTAGCCATAAAATATTTCGACAATACCACCACATTTTAACGAGGGGGTCACTATACAAAAAGCCAAATTGATTTTTGGTTGCGTCGACAAGACTAAAGACGGTGCGTAATGTTCAGAAGCCATCACTTACCTTTTGGAACATCACTTGTTTTCTGAAACCTAAAGAAAGAAGACATATTCCAAATAACACCTCGTACTGTGACTTGTGCAAACTGACGAAGCTAAAAATTGGAGATCACCTCATTTAGCTTACCCAATAGCCCATTTCCGAGTTGCTCTTAGCCTCCTTTTCAAACCAAGGCCAAGTGCAAAACCATTCATATGGATATAAGTTTTATTTGCATGTGAAACAAAACTCATATCCAAATGAATGGCTTTGCACTTGGCTTCGGTTTGAAAAGGAGGCTAAGAGCAACTCGGAAATGGGCTATTCGCCACTCTAGAATCTGCGAGGAGACTGAGAACTAGCTTTTGGCGTTGAGATTTATGCGATCGTTTGGGTAAGCAATATGAACTATGATTGATTAATGGTTGCTTTTGGAATCCGTCAATCGTAACTGATGGAGTAGTAGTGCACCTCTTCGGAACCTCTAATTTCATCGCCGGTTATCCAAACGATCCCAGTAAGCAATATGAACTATGATTAATTAATGGTTGCTTTTGGAATCCGTCAATCGTAACTGACGCAACTAACGCCGGTTACCCAAACGATCCCAGAAACCCTAGTGCCGAAAACTGGTAGTTAGTCTCCCTGGAGTTTCTGGTTTGACAAATATTAGATACACAGGAAAGAGGTTTTGGGCTTAAAGGAGCTGTGTCATGGTGATTTTGAGGTTACTGGGTCAAACCTGCCCCAAATTAAAACTAAGTATCTTTGTCTTGGGCGGCACGGTGGTCTAGTGGTTAGTGCGTCGGACTTTCAACCTGAAGGTCGGTGGTTCGAAGCCTGGTCACTGCCGTCGTGTTGTTTCCTTAGACAAGAAACTTTACTCCACACTGTCTCTCTCCACCCAGGTGTATAAATGGGTACCGGCGATAAAATGCTGGGGGTAACCCTGCGATGGACTAGCATCCCACCCAGGGGGGAGTAGCAATATTCCTAGTTGCTTCATGCTAACAGAAACCGTGTTAAGCTCCGGCCGTGTGGGCCAAGTGTGGCTCGAGTGCGACTTTACCTTTTTATCTTTGTCTTGCTCAAAATTATTATAGAACACTAAGAGGAAGATAATAAGTGAGTTTTCGAAGTTACAATCCATTTCCATCTTGGCCATCTGCAGCCCAAGACATTTATTTTTACTCTTAGAGCACTAGTAGTAGTAGAATAATAATTTATTTTAAACAAAACTGGAATCTTATCTTTGGGTTTTCACTGATACAAAGATGTCTTTTACCTTTTAAAGTAACACTAAAAATAGTGACAGAGCCCCTTTAAATAAAACGAATAAATCAAGATTCATAACATACGTCTCCAAGCCAAGCTTTCGAAGTTTCATCTCAACTTTGCTCGAAATGTCTTCCACAAACGTCCTAAAAACAAAACATATTTTTTTACTTCTCAAATTCATAATCTTTCATCAAGTTAAAACAAAGAAAATCATAAGCGTCACTGTGGTGTGGAAACCCGATCTTAATTAGCAGAGGTGTTTTTCTCTGTAGTTAATGATCAGTTTGAGAAGCTATATAAACCACTCGAAAGAGTGTTTCATCAGGTATCTAAACACGAAATACGTCTATGACACCCTAATGCGCACACAAAACCAACAACTTAACAAGTTAGGGCGCCGGACTTGAAATCCGGTGGTCCCTGGTTCAAGTCCCGTTCTGCCCACTAGCTGGAGTTGTTTCAAGGTAGACTTGAGTTCAAACTCCTCGCCCACGCTTGCAAAATAGCCAATTGGTCTGCCTCCTGCCAGTTAGGATTTTTAACATGTTTTGTTCAATTTGAATGCTCGGCCCCACTAGCACTTGTGCTATAAACACTGCCGAGGGTAAATAAAGGTCAATTAACTCACTTTAAATCTTTCCTGAATTCTGTTCCACAGTCCTGGAAGTCAGGACTGTCAATCATTGGTAAGGCAAAGTTAATAATGTCTTCTGGAGGGAGAGGAGATTCGTCTTTCATAGGCACTGAACACTGTAGTTAAAAAACAGGGAAGAAGAATACTCCTCAAAATTAATCATGTGTTTCCACATCGTCTTGTTAGCAATAAAATAATAGCAAACATTAAGAGGACAATTTTAAAAGACATGTTCCGGCATAACTTATCCCATCTTCAGTTTATTGAGAATACTGAAAATCTAAGCTATACATATGGCAAATGTACAAGATAACTCGATCACATACATGTACTAAAATAAAGATAACAAAAGAAACTATAAAAACCGTTAGTGCTGTCTGATACTGATATCTTGTATTTACCTACATATATAAAGCTTAGCTTAGCTTAGCTTGGCAATGGCTGCAGGTTTCAGAGTTCGACAACGGGTACACGTTTTCCCGCGCTTGACAATGGCTGCAGGTTTCCGCGTTTGACAACGGGTACACGTTTTCCCGCGCTTGACAATGGGTGCATGTTTTGCACGCTTGACAACGGGTACACGTTTTCCCGCGCTTGACAATGGGTGCATGTTTTGTTGCGTTTGACAACGGGTGCATATTTTGCCACGTTTGACAACGGATGCATGTTTTCCCGTGTTTGACAACGGATACACATTTTCCCGCGCTTGACAACGGGTGCACGTTTTCCTGTGCTTGACAACGGATACACGTTTTCCCGCGCTTAAGAATGTTTGCACGTTTTCTCTTGGTTGCATTTTGCTTTCATTTCTCGCTTTTTCGATGTCCTTTAATGGCTTTTTAATGATTGGCCAAATGTCACTACAGATTTCCGATAACTTAAATCGTGAAAGGAAGTACAAAAGTGTTGAGAAAACGAACGTTGGAGTAATGTGGGGTTAAATGATTGCTAAATATACAATAAAATAAATCATTATATGTAAGAGTTGAAGTATTTAGTACTGCAAATCCGATAGGAGACAACGTGAATCACTTAAAGAAATATCCCAAAAATTAAAGATGAACACTTTTAAGAACCCCAACTGGTGAAAGTCAAACTAGAGAGGAATAGTTCGGTTTAGTTTAGGCTTCGGTTCGTTTAGTCATGAGGAAAACCACTTAACAGTTTACCAAACAAGAAAAACAAGACAAACCTGTACATGACTGAAGACGCGACTAAAGTCCAGCGGTTTGTCCTTTCCTTCCATGTCGGTAGGATCCAGGCCGTCTCCTCCGTACATGAACTGTACGATATCACCAACTGAATTCCGTACTGACAAGTCATACTGTGTTGCGAGATCCTCTAAAGACTGAACACCATATAAACTTTGACTAGTAGTAATCAACCATTAGGAAAATGCGTTCGCACAAAAAAAAAAGGTATGTGAAAACGCTCGGGGAGATGCCAAAGTAGATACAGTTATAGTATAGGTAAAAACGGCAAGGAGAAGAGATTGAGAGAGAAGTAAAAATAAAAAAACGAAATGTTGAATACATTTGCCCGATGTTTCGGTTTGCAAAACAAACCTTCTAAGTGGCGTGGAAACAGAGGAAAACTGAATTGAATCCGGCTACTGCACAGGACACCCAACACAAGATTAGGATTGCACGAACGCAATTAGAATTTATATATTAAAAAATACTATTTACAAGGATGAAAGTTAAAAGAAAGGAAAACCGGACGTTTTAAGTGATTCCCGATGGGAACAGTTTCGCTACGTAAGAATACATTTGTGGGCATTCATTCTTACGTAGCGAAACTGTTCTCACCGCGATTCACTTAAAACATATAAAATCTTCACGCAGCGGACCGGTTTTTTACCCTGAAGTTGACTTAATTAGTTCAAAACGTTCGGTTTTTATTTCTTTTAACTTTTAAGCCTTGTAAATAGTATATTAAATGTTGAGCGAATATTATGGACATCGATTTTTATATTGTTCATACTGATCACTAACACCCTGCAATTCTACAGAAGAACCTCTTCTAATTTTAACGGCCCCCTCTCTACAACGGCCATGTTTTCTTATCCCAAAGTCTTATTCATTGACGGCTCAAATCCTCTAATTATGAACCACCCCATAACGGCCCCCTCTCTACAACGGCCATGTTTTCTTATCCCAAAGTCTTACTCATTGACGGCTCAAATCCTCTAATTAAGAACCACCCCATGACGGCCACCTCTGTACAACGGCCATGTGTTAACCTCCCTGCACTGATGTCCATTATTGTACGCAAAGTTATTTGTCATTTTATGGTGAACGTTTATAGAGGATGACACTTTGGCTGCCTTTCACCTATCAACGGCCATGTTTTCCCGTCAGTCCCAACTTCTTTTTCATTCACTCAAATTCTCTAAGTGATAACCTTCCCATTACGGTCAAATCTCTACAACGGCCACGTTTTCTTGTCTTGACTTCTTACTCATCTACTCAAATCCTCTAATTGACAACCTCCCCATAACGGCCACATCTCTACAACGGCCATGTTTCTTTTCCCCAACTTCGTATTCACAGAAGTCCTCTAAGTGATAATCTCTCCATAACGGCCACCTCTCAACAACGGCCATGTTTTGTTGTCCAAACTTCTTATTCATTCACTAAATCCTCTAATTGATAACCTCCCTGTACTTATGTCCACGATTGCACACAAAGTTATTTGTCATTTTCATATTGCTGGATATGTGACAGAATTGTGCGTTTGCTGAGCGTTTATAAATGAGGAAATCCAGTGTCTGAGTGTTCTGCCACCATGTTTTTGTTCCCCAAATGATTGCAAAAATCATAGCAGCCGAAGTTAGGGTTCAGACACTCCATAATTTTGAAAGTGAAGAACTCCGTACCTTAACCAATCTCCTTTGCATGTACCCGGTTTCAGCAGTCTTAACAGCAGTATCCACAAGACCTAAACAACAAAAACGTCATGAAACATTAACCCTTTCACTCACAAGAATGCCAAATATCAAAATTCAAGAAAAATCCCAAATTTCATTTTGAATAGAATATTGAAAAACAAATGGTACCAGTTTAAATTTAAATTATTTTAACAAGAAGTGCAAATATAATTTTAGTGTACCTAAAAATCAGATATAAATGTCGCCGAATTTCTACTTTTGCAAACAAAAGAACATCGATTCTTTACAGAAGGGGCAATCATGTGACCCCATAAATATTCAAAATTTTCTCTCCAGTTGTTATTTAAAAAATTGAAATTAAGACTTTATTTGCAACAATTTGTTCTAGCAATGGAGGCAACCTTTAACTTCTCAGATTCATTAATAATTCATTAAGGTGAAACAAAGAAAAAATACATAAGCGTGATGGTGGTTTGGAAACCTGATCTTCGGCGCATGTGCAAGCTATGACGTAACCCATTGTTTAAACCAATCGGAAGCGAGTAGATAACTTTGGCGGGAAATTTGCCCGGGAAAATGCCGCGGTCAGTCCGCAGATTAAATGGATGATTATACATATCCATGTGCGCCAGGAAAGCCACCAGAGCGTGTAGAATAAATCCTTCGGGTCTGTGAAGTTTGGTCATCCTTTGCTTTGTTTGGACTAATTATAATATGTGGTTATTGAAGTAAATGTGAGTGGTTTTTTCATCGATAAAATTAGTAAGAAAGCGAATAAAGCATTTTAATCTGTGCACATGCGCCGAACCGTGAAACTATACCTTTAATTAGCATAAACTTTAGTGATTTTATTCCTTCGTTTTCTCCACATTTAATGATCAGTTTGAGAAGCTTTATCAAACACTCAAAAGAGTGTTCCATCAGGTATCTAAACATCTCAAGGTGGTTTTAAAAATCTCGGCTACGCCACGTTTTTATCTCGCGAATACGCGAAATGTTGGACGAGATAGAGGCTCCGTCCACACGTATACGTTAACGTTCGTAAACGCATATTTTTTTTTTATCTAAAACGCTCCCGTCCACACGAAGCCAGCCATCGTTTACGATTCGTGTTCATCTGTCCACACGTAAACGCTAAAACGATACGTAGACGCTAAAAATCTGCAATGAGCACGCGCTAGATAACTTGACCATGCGCCATAAACAGCTGTGACATCAGCGTTTACGAAAATATCCGTTTACGCTGTCCACACGTAAACGGGTAAACGGCGTTTTCGAAAATATCCACTTTGGAGAGCGTTTTCGAAACTATCCGTTTAGAGTGGCCGTTTTCATCGTTTAAGTGTGGACGGGAGGCCTAAACGCATAAAAAAATATGCGTTTACGAACGTAAACGTATACGTGTGGACGGGGCCAGAGTATACGGGGAAAATCATGCAAATTTTTACACGAATAATCACTCGGATGAAAACTTTTTTAAAATTCCCCAGTGTTTTACGTCATTCAGTTGTCTTGACAGTCTCGTTTCACACAATGCATATTTATGTCACGCTAAGATGTTTTGGTCGTTTTTAATCTGTTTTACTCTTCAATTCTTTGACTTCAAACTCAGTATGGAAAATTAAAACCGATCTGTAGACTTCACCTTACGTTGTTTCGTAATCACGAGATGGCTCTTAGAGTCCTTTAGATTTTAACCCATTTCTTGGTGTATTACTAAGGCATTAACCGGAAGGCAGATTCACTCATTACTCATGAGCGTAGCGGCATGAGGTAAGGTTTCGGCTCCGTTTTTCTTGTTATTATTTTTATTATTATTATTTTTATTTTTTGTGTCACGATTTTGCATGCAAATTCATGCACGCATATTTTAAATTGTACACTTCCGGTTCATAGCTTTGCCACTACACTTCCTGTTTAGTGACTTCCGGCTACTCTCACTTCCGGTAAAAGAGCGTTACTCAAGTGTCACGACAGCGTCTCCTACAACCCTACTTACATTAGCAATGTTCATGTTTGGTATATATAAGACTTAAAAGAATCACTGGCTTCAATGTGGTACAGCCTTCATTTCCAAAACATTCAATAGTAAACAAAGTGGTTTGCAGGAACGATGACTGAATGAAAGGAGCAACTTATCTCCATATCGGACATCTTACAGATCTTCTTATCATGTTTAAAATATATCATAAAATTTTCTTACGCATGCGCATGAGTAAAGGCTGCTTGGAGCCTCTTGTTCACTTTGATTTACAAACAAACACAAGACTGAAAACATGCATAATACCTTCTCGCCCAGCCATAGTGTGGAAGAAGAATTCTGTTGGCGTGAGCCCGGAGTAGAAGCTGTTCTTTACGAATCCTTTTGCCGCTGGAGATTTGGCTGTAGAAAAAAATTTGGTATCAACAATAAGAACTACATTAAACAGCAAAACTTATTTTAAAGATAGTGAGATCAATAAGTGTCAATGAGATCCTCATGCGTGATCATTCCAATTAAAGTCACTGAGCAGCACTTATTTTAAATATTATTTTTGACAAATAGTGTACATCTTACAGTGCCGGTTGAAGTGAGGAAGGGCTCTGTCTTCAAACCCGTTGGGGATTCGTTTGCCAGAGATAGCCTGCTGACCCACGCATGCGATCATCTGTGAGATGTTGATAAATGACCCTGTCACAAGAAATAACAGCAAGAAATTAAACGATGAAAAAAGAGATTGTCTTTATAATAACTTTTGAGTCTTTGGATGAAATCCTAAAGTGTGACCATTCAAATGAAAGCTACTGAGCACAACTTTTCTGTGGTACTGTTTATTATGCTGTACAAGGTGGTTCTAACTTTTGAGTATGTGGATGAAATCCTAAAGTGTGACCATTCAAATGAAAGCTATCGAGCAGTTCTTTCCTGTGGTACTGTTTATTATGCTGTACTGCGTTTTCTCAAATTTTAAACCGGGCCTCTACCAAGAGTTAAAGGTAAATATGTCCCCAGCCTTCCCCATGAGGCATTCACTTTTTGTCGCCACCCCTCCCCCATGAGACACTCAACCTTTGTCCCCACTCCTCCCCCATGAGACACTCACTTTTTGCCCCCACCCCTACCCCATGAGGCACATCTGTCCCCTACCCCTTCCACATGAGGCACTCACCCTTTGTCCCCCACCCCTTCCACATGAGTCACTCACCTTTTGTACCCACACCTCCCCCATGAGGCACTCACCCTTTGTCCCCACCCCTCCCCCATGAGGCACTCACCCTTTGTACCCACCCCTCCCTCATGACACACTCACCCTTTGTACCCACCCCTCTCTCATAAGGCACTTATCCTGTGTCCCAACCCCTCCCCAATGAGGCACTCACCCTTTGTCCCCACCCCTCCCCATGAGGCACTCACCCTTTGAGCCACACACCGCCATAGTCAGGGGACTGTTGGACTTGTGTAATTCTCGCAGACACGCTTTCCCTGCATGATCTCTTATCACAGACAGTTCCTTTAGAATAACAGCCTGTAACAAAGAACGAAACACATGATATGTAAAGCATTTTGTCTATTCCCTCGACCCTTGTTAATAACTTTTCACATTTAAAAAGCTCAGAAAATTGTTCCAGGTCAGATGCGACAAACCCGTAATCAAAGGGCTCTAAAAGCCATCTCGTGAATACGAAACAACGTAAGATTAATTTTATTTCTTGATATTTTTAAATTAAGTTTCAAGCTTTTGATAATCCCTAACTTGACTTTTAGAGACATTACTGCGGTAATGGCATGAAAACATGTTAGCGTGACATAAAAATGCATTGTGTAAAACGAGACAACCAGATGACGTAATACACTGGGGGATAACCAACAAAGGTTTACAGCCGAGTGAGCGAGCGATGACAGCAATGAAGCGACATTTTCCCCTTTAATGTTACAAAATCCACAGATCGGTTTTTAATTTTCCATACTGAGTTTGAAGTCAAAAAACTGAAGAGTAAAACAGATTTAACTTAGCGTGACACAAATATGCATTGTGTGAAACGAGACCACCTCCCGTACGCGACCACCTCCCATAAAAGCGACCACTTTGGCCTGGCATTTTGAGTGGTCGCTTTCGATAAGTTCAACTGTCTTTAACACATGAAACATGTAATCCCCACTCACCTCAAGCGTGTCATCTGCACTGCAACCTGGTTGAGTTTGTAACTTGCCTTCTTTAAAATCCTGGATGAAGTTATCGCACTTGGAATAACTGGAATAAACGAATAATGATAATCTTAAATGTACATCTTTCACTAAATTTAAAGTTATACTATGATCACAATTTAGCCTTGTCCTTTCTCTTCAGTTTTGGAAAGTAGAAGTGCTGAATACTTCCCATGCCAAATTTGAAGTTCAAATTCCGACGGGAAGACCAGTGATTTCAAAAGTAACGTTCAGTATCAGCTTGCCGCCATAACTTGATTCAAATGGCCAAAATAATAGGAAGACATCATATGACGTCATCCTATCAACACGAAAAAAGCTGCTTCCAGGGGTTTGCTTCATTGCGTGGAGAAGCTGATCTCAAATAGACAAAGCCTTCCTTGTTATAGTGGTTCTGGGGCCCGCTTTACAGCGAAGACGTTTTTGTAAACATGCAAGAAGATACTCACATATGAGACCACATTAAGAATTATTGCAGGCTTGCATTTCACGAACTGAGTAATGGCAGACAGGGTTTCGACAGTTTCTATTCCCAGCACTTTAAGATTACTGCTATCTAGTTTTAGCGTGAATTTAGCGATTTCTTTTAAAATCGCTAAGTGAACATTAGTAGTCGCTAATTTTTACATTTGCTTAAAATAATCTACTAAAATTGTTTAAAATTTGACTTTGAAACCCACAGAAATCAATAATTGACTTAGTAGGGAATAAAACACTGTTACTGAAACATCGCTTAGTTTAAGTAGCACAAAGTTGAAATCTTTTAATAGCACAGTACAGTACAGTACAACAGTACAGTACAGTGCAGTGCAGTGCAGTGCAGTGCAGTGCAGTGCAGTGCAGTGCAGTGCAGTGCAGTGCAGTGCAGTGCAGTGCAGTGCAGTACAGTACAGTACAGTACAAAAGTACAACAGTAAAAAATCTCAATTTTATTTTTTCAACAACACTTAAAGGAGCTGTGTCATGGTGATTGAGGTTATTGGGTCAAATCTGCCCCAAATAATTAAAATTAAGAAGCTTTGTCGTACACGAAATGTTTAGAGACCACTAAGAGGAAGATATCAAGTAAATTCTCGAAGAGAAAATAAACCATAATCAGAGTTTTAGCGAGTTTCCAAGACAGAAGCGATAAACTTGAACTTGAACTTGGCCATCTGATCTGCAGCCCAAGACACTTGCTTTTACTCATAAAGCACTAGTAGAATAGCTTTAAACAAAAGTGAACCCTTATTAATGGGTTTTCACTGATATAAAGATGTCTTTTGGCTTTTTAAAGTAATACTAAAAATGGCGACAGAGCCCCTTTACATCCAAACAACACCAGAAAACATGCATGGCCTCAAAAAAAATGACCACGCCCTTCATTCAAAATGGCAGACAAACACGAAGTAAAAACTTTGGTACAATATCCGCATATCTTGAAGAGATTACGTAATTCAAGTCCAATCACCAACTGCTATTGGAAGATTTAAAGTTCACATGATCCACTATCTGCCGCCATTTTGAAAGCCGAGTGGACCCTGGGGAAGACACTGTACAAGATTCCCACCCATTGCTTAGAAGTTCATCTTTTGCTCTCAGAAGTCCTTGGCCAGGTGTGACGTCACCAATGCCAATAGAAAACCCTCGATTACCTGCAATATAACAAGAAAGCACTCTTCAGGGTTCAGAATCTAACTTATCTTGACGTTCGTTTGTGGTAAAGCTAGAGTCCATGCGCAAGCAGGCGGAGAATGCCTTGTGTCTACATTTTTTTTCAGCATGTTATTGCTCAACTCTGTTGGTGTGTTTTACCGTAATGGCGAACGCACATGTATGGTACAGATTGTATGTTAATAGCATTATTTGCTTTATATAGTCCTGGTGCTTGGCCGAAACCTGCAAAATAAACCTACTGGAACATATTTACTGTCTGTTGCGTAGTAAACCTGAAAAAAGAAAAGATCGATTTTCAATTGAGTGTTGAAAGTGATTTCGTAATTGCTTGGGTTTTGCATTGCTACGCTTTGTGATTGGTTAAAAAATCTCGCACCACCTAATCAACCAATCAGAGGACTTAGTAAAACCAAACCCAACCATAACTTGCTCGCACGTCTTTTCCCGCGCTTGGCGCCGGCTACCTGTATTTCCTACGAGTTCTGATTGGTTCATTGCATTGTCTGCGTCTGCTGTGATTGGTCTTGCTACACTCAATTAAAAAATCGCTGTAATGTCTCGCCCAATTGGACGGGATTGTAAGGTAGTTTGGTTGTACTTTACTTACTAAGAAAAAATGGACAAACTCTCGCTACTCTCCACATGGCATCTGCAGCAGCCTGGTCAGCGAGAGAGATAACATCCCATTAGTAACTATTCAAAACCATTAAGTAGCAATTCCAATAAAGTTTAGTTGGTTGAAAGCAAAACAAGGTCGATAAAAAAAAACACTGTAAAGAGTACTACAGAAACTACGTACTAAATTGTTGGTCTTCGTTTTGTTTGGAAAATGGATTCAGATTACCAGACTGCATATCGCTTTTGTCACGTGACAAAATACGCCACGATTCTTATATTTTCCCGCCATTTTGAACGCTAAGTCCCTGGGGACAAGGTTGCAGGCGCCTCGTAATTTATGCTGATGTAATCTTATCGTAAATGAAATGTAAGGCGGACAACCATGTTCGTCAGTTTCAGTAAAGAATTCAAACACTGAGCAAACCAGAAATGGTCGAAAAATCTTTGAATATCCTCCAGTAATTTTTGCTAAACTTCCGAAATGTTCGTAAAAAGACCAGAAAGGATTGTGTATGATTCTTGCACAATTTTCGAACATCTTCAAAAAAATTTGGTCGGTCTTTATACAAGATGGGCAGAACACTGGCGACGAGTTCCTATACCACTCACTTCTTACAACTGGCCACTCGCCACTCGCCATTCGTACAATTATGCCACTTACCTGACCACCAAAGTCTCTGAGGAGAACATAGAAGATGCTGTTTTTTGAGCCAGAACCAAGCACGGCTTTATCCAGTGCACCACACATCAGTTCACTGTTATTAATCACGACATCTGTTCAGACAACAAAGCGCTACTGTTAACATCACGATAAATCTACTAATAATGTTACGAACTCTTTCCTGTCATCAGCCAAATACACCTTGTGTCGTGTTTCCAACTTTTGAGTCTGTAAATGAAATCCTGAAGTGAGACCATTCAAATGAAAGCTACTGAGCAGTACTTTCCTGTGGTACTGTTTATTAATAATTATGCTGTACAAGGTGGTTCTAACTTTTTAGTCTGTGGATGAAATGTGTGAACAATCAAATGAAAGCTACTGAGCAGAACTTTCCTGTGGTACTGTTTATTATGCTGTACAAGGTGGTTTTAACTTTTGAGTCTGTGGATGAAATCCTAAAGTGTGACCATTCAAATGAAAGCCACTGAGCAGTACTTTCCTCTGGTACTGTTTGTTTTGTTGTACAAGGTGGTTCTAACTTTTGAGTCTGTGGATGAAATCCTAAAGTGTGACCATTCAAATGAAAGCTACTGAGCAGTACTTTCCTGTGGTACTGTTTATTATGCTGTACAAGGTGGTTTTGACTTTTTAGTCCGTGGATGAAATCCTAAAGTGTGACCATTCAAATGAAAGCTATTGAGCAGTACTTTCCTGTGGTACTGTTTATTATGCTGTACAAGGTGGTTCTAACTTTTGAGTCTGTGGATGAAATTCTAAAGTGTGACCATTCAAATGAAAGCTATTGAGCAGTACTTTCCTGTGGTACTGTTTATTATGATGTACAAGGTGGTTCTAACTTTTGAGTCTGTGGATGAAATCCTAAAGTGTGACCATTCAAATGAAAGCTATTGAGCAGTACTTCCAAGTGGTACGATGGTGTCTGCATTACGGAACAGAACTGCCCGATATTACAGGTTTATCTTACGGACATTATCTCTATTTGAATGTCACTTACAAGAGTCGTTAATACAAAGATCTTCTCCGCTTGTGTACTGCTTTCCCTTTGTTCGTAAATTCATCTTGATTGGCATGTCCTTGTTTGGTCGTAACACAACATTGAATACTTGTTTCCCAGTCCACAATTTTACTGGCTGCAATAAAAACAGTACATAACGTAAGGGAAGTGGTCATAACAACTATACTCGACGAGGACCCACCTTATGTAGGGGTACGGGGGCTATGCAAGATACCACGCATCTGATGAGCCTAATAAACAGAATGTATCGGCCTAAAAATTAGACTTTAATATTCCACGAAGTTTGTATTGCTAGCAAAACGGCACAGGAGGGTTTGAATATTTTTCCCAGCTTCTACGTTCTATGCAGTTTTCAATTGAGTGTCGAAAGTAATATTACAATTGCTATGGTTTTGCATTGCTACGCTTTGTGATTGGCTAAAAAATCTCGTGCCACTTTCTCAACCAATCAGAAGTAAAAACAAAACCAATCACGACTTGCCTGCACGCGTTTTCCCGCGCTTGGCGCCGGCTACCTTATTCTTACTAATTTTCGCGCGTACTTAATTTCGCGAAAATTTGGGAGTTGTATTTCACGAGTATTAATTTTCGCAATTCCAGGAAAAAACTGAACAAAACGATATTTAATTTCGCGATTTTTCCATTTCTTTAATCTAAAAGAATGTTCACAAAATAGCTATTTAGAAGTGACAGTTTTAATTCAGGACAATTACCAACAAGTCTGTGACTCACAACCTTTATAATTTATGTATTATTTTCTCATATAATATGGTATTAAATTTCTCGATTTTAATTTTCGCGCTCTCTTTTTTTGCGAGTATTAATTTTCGCAATTTTTTCCAAAACGCGAAAATCGCGAAATTTAGTAAGAATAAGGTACATGTATTTGCTTCGAGTTCTGATTGGTTCATTGGATTATCTGCGTCTCTTGTGATTGGCCAGAGTAACTACCGGTACTTTGGTTTCGGTTTCACGACACTCAGTTGAAAGCCGCTTATTACCTACCTTCAGGATAACGGGAGGTGGGAGATCAATTCTTATATTAACATCCTTCCCAGCCAGAATATAGGCCAACAACTGCGCGATGTGACTTCGGTCGAAAAACACATCTTTCTGCGTCAAAAGATATGCTCCTGCAAAATTACAACGTAAAAACATATCAACGCCTTGATAACAGTGAAACATTGCATTCAAAATAATTTGATATCGCTGAAAAATCGCATATAAAAACACAATGATATCGCTGAAAAAATCGCATTCAAAATACATTGATATCCCTGAAAAATCACATTCAAAACATCTTGATATCGCTGAAAAACGAAAGCAAAATCACTAGTAGTTTCCACAAAAAGAAAAATTGAACAAATAAAAAACATTTATACCTGTGATGAAGTCTTGTATTGCTGCTATGAGAGGTTCGCCATTGCGTGGTGTCACTAAATTAGATTTCACCTGCAATGAATAGATACACAGTTATCTGCCTTGTTACCCCAGGCGCTTTTTGGGATTGGCGTCAGGAAAAGCGCAAAAAGGCCTGCGGGAAAGCTTGACAGAGAGCGCAAAGGACCATGGGAAGCCTCATCCTTTCCATGAATCCTTGCGCTTTCAAAAGCTCCCATCCATCGCGAAAAAAAAAGAGAGGCGGTTGGGTATAAGGTAACACATTCATTTTCAGTCATAATCTTGTTATATTGTCAATTCGCTCCTCCAGTAACTGTGGGGAGACTGGGTACTAGCTTTTGGCGCTGAGATTTCTGGGATTGTTTGGATAACAGTAAGAGCTATGATTGGTTAATGGTTGCCTTTGGAAACCATCATCCTATCGTAACTAACGCTAGTTATCCAAACGATCCCAGAAAGCCTAGTGCCGAAAGCTGGCGCTCAGTCTTGCTGAAGTTTCTGGAGTGGCGAATTAAGTACCGGTATCTGAATCATTGTCGGGTTCAAATCAATTCCAAGTCTACAAGGTCGATATCTGAATAAATATCTACCTACCGCCTTTGTTTGGCGTGTTTCATGTAATAAGTAAAAGGTGATAAACAAAGACTTCATGTTTATCATGAAAGAAAAACATCTGAAACCCTGACAGGAATTGAAACTATGACCCTCTGCACACCGGTCGGATGCTCTAACCATTGAGCAACGAGAGACTTGTAGCGAGTTAGGCCGTACACTGGGTTAACTTTTGAGTCTGTGAATAAAATCCTACAGTGTAACCATTCAAATGAAAGCTATTGAGCAGTACTTTCCTGTGGCACTGTTTATTATGCTGTACAAGGTGGTTCTAACTTTTGAGTCTGTGGATAAAATCCCACAGTGTTACTATTCAAATGAAAGCTCTTCACAAGTATATTCCGATAGTGTTGTCTGCTTTTCAGTATTTTGCTAATGGAATTTTAGATTTTGGGAATACAATTTTAGTCACCATTGGGAGTAAACAAATAGATAAGATGTCCCACTGTACTTACACCCATGAGTGTGAGCGCTTCAGCCTTGGCCTCTTCTGTTTGTGGAAGGTGAAGGTTCATTTCGTCGCCATCAAAGTCTGCATTGTAAGGGGTGCAGACACACTCGTTGAACCGGAAAGTGCGATGCGGCCGCACAACAGCCTATAATGAGTAAAGCAAGATGTAATGACGGAATTACTCCGACCAATCAAAACAGAGCATATGATCCAATGAACCAATCAGAACTCAAAGCAACTAAATGTACATGTAGCCAGTGCCAAGCGCGGGAAAACACATGCTGACACCTAACGGTTTTTCTTCTGATTGGTTGAGAAAGTGGTGCGAGATATTTTAGCCAATCACAGAGCGTAGCAATGGAAAACCAAAACAAAACAAAATTACTTTCGCAACTCGATTGAAAACCACTTAAGGAAATCTGAGAAAAAGAAACATTTTTTAATCCTTCCACAAACCTGGTGAGCCATGATGCTGAGCTTATGAAGAGACGGCTGTCTGTTGAACAATACAACATCTCCATCCATCAAGTGCCTCTCCACTATATCACCATACTGAAAATAGACAAATCATCATCAACAAAGAAAAGCCCACAATCAAAGGCTCCTTTGACTCATAAATATAGACGTTTTGCTTCCCCGACTCCCCCCCCCCCCCCCCGGCCCCTGCATCGAACTCCTCACCCTCCCCTCCCTCTAATGCTGTCCCCACGGGTATGGCAGATGACCATCACATATCGCAGGCTCAATGTTCACCGACCCTCCCCTCTCCAAGGCATTTGTTCCATCTACCCACCACCCTTTGTGTCTAACTCCACACCCTCCTCTTCCTCCAAAACCATCCCTATGGGAAAGGCAGGTGACCATTGCATATCACGTCCTCAGTGTTGACAGCCGATCGACCGATCAAGTTATATTTTGTCCTACTGCTATAACTGGTTCAATGCTTCACGTATTCACGAGTTAAAAACTGACTAGCTGAAAGAAGTGTGACTGTGTGTATGAGCATCAGCGGTTAACTATCATTCCACTGGGACAGGGGTGGGGAATAACGAGAATCCGTATTAAGTGGGTGTCCATAGTAAGTGGCTGTCCCTATTAAGCGAATTTCTGCATTAAGTGGGTATCTGCATTAAGTGGATGTCCCTATTAAGTGGGTGTCTGCATTAAGCGAGAGTCTGTATTAAGTGGATGTCTGCATTAAGTGGGTGTCTGCATTAAGTGGGTGTCTGTATTAAGTGGGTGTCTGTATTAGGTGGATGTCTGCATAAAGTGGGTGTCTGCATTAAGTGGGTGTCTGCATTAAGTGGATGTCTGCATTAAGTGGGTTTCTGTATGAAGTGGGTGTTTGCATTAAGTGGATGTCTGCATTAAGTGGGTGTCTGTATTAAGTGTGTGTCTGTATTAAATGGATGTCTGCATTAAGTGGGTGTCTGCATTAAGTGGGTGTCTGTATTAAGTGGGTGTCCGCAAAGCAAAGTTTGACTGTGCTGTTTATTTTACGAATGGCACAATCACATGACAAGAACGTCCAGTTGCGTGAACTCTTATAAAGTATTTTAGACCAGTGGGGTCATGCTGAACATTGTATTTCATTATTACCTTTAACTCTTTGATTATCTGTTTCCTGTTTCCATATTTCAAAAACCTTGGAGTGAAAGGAAAAAAATATTAACTATTAAATTGCATAAACTACACTGCTTTCTGAAAAAAGCCTTGTAGCCATAACCAACAAAACACCTTTAGTTAGTTTGTTGTCGATTTATTGTATTGATAATGGATTTAAAAAGTATGCTCCTAAAATGTGGCTCATCATCATGCATATCCACCGTGGTCAAACGTCCGAGGCATTTTTCGTTTTATTTAGTGGAATTTTATTTAATATCAAATGGAAATATGGGCAAGGATGTATAAAAAATTAGTTGACGTTGCTATCTTTTATTTTTTCTCAAAACGATGGGCTTTTTTCCGTTGAAAACTGACCAAAACTCTTTGCGCCTGATCAAACTTATTTTAGCAAATGGTGAAGACAATTCTGCAGTTCGCAGTTTTTAAACACTTAGAACTTTTTTGGTAAACTTTCAAAACGTTTGGTAAATTGACAGTGTATTGGCAATATATTAAACTTTAAACAGTGAAAATGACAACCTTAACTTTTGCAAATATCTCTCGTTTGACTGCGGTTAATCATGCATAAGGCCTATTTACAGCTGCCCCCTTAGGTTAACAAATAATAATAATAATAAAATGACAATCAGTGCACACAGGGTGGATAAAAGGAGTTATGAATATGGTGGGGAATACGTTGAGCATTTGTCAAGGTAGTAAGAATACAAGTTAGAAGAAAGTAACAACAGGGAGACACATTTTTTACAGCCCGGTGGTAAATTATTCCATAAGTTAATGGCTAATTAATTAGGGAAGAAAAAAGAAACAAGAAGTAATTTTGTCTGTGGTTTGAGCTTACAAAAAGGTTGCTTGGATCGAAGTTGCGAGTTACATAAGCGCATGTGGCAGAAGCAAAGTATTTACTACAATAAATTTACTACAGTCAATTCAGTCCCCTAGAATGCAAGCAAGTACACCAAGAACTTACTTTCTAATGTTGGTTTGTCTTTGTTGAATAAAGTTAGCTCCAGGGTGTTTGTCAGCACCATTGAGAATCAACCGCTTCATCAGCCTCATGTTGGCTTCTGTCACCTACCGCACAGTACAAATTTTCATTACTTCATGATATCGGCCGGCCTTTCATTTTAGCAATCTTTTACAACAATATAATCCTCATCAAGGCCTGCACTCCTCCGGCAAGGGTCTACTAGCTGTCCCCACAATAAACTTGGTGGCCTATGGGGACCACGCACTCTCCATCACCAACCCAAAGCTATGGAACGCAATTCCAACTCAAGTTAGAAATGCAGATTTGTCATCAAAATGTAAGACGCTTTTAAAAACTTATTTATTTGAAGTTAGATTTTCCTAATTCTCTTTTTTGGTATATAGGTAGAACATTTTAATCTTTGTTGGGTATTCTTTTAACTATTTATTATATACCATGCACATTTTAGGGGTAACACTTATTCTTTTGTTAAAACAATAGAATATTAGGACACAAAAGAACAACAATACAATAGAATGAGCAGTTCTTTCCTGTGGTACTGTTTATTATGCTGTACAAGGTGGTTCTAACTTTTGTTTTTCAGTATGTATTTTGCAAAAAAAATTAGGAGTATTTCTTAAAATTTGAATTTGGCTGCTCTCGGGAGTGAAAAAGGTTAAGACAAATGAGTACTGTAAATTTCGTGTCTGCTTAAAAGAATTACGCGGTATCTGTTATCAGATGTTCAATGGTGCAGCAAGTTGTCGTTTAAATGATATACCAACCCTTTCTGGATAGGTAAGAACCTTAGCCACATGCTCGGGAACTGCAACCTAAGATAGAACAAAGAGTAAACCAAGTGGGAACCAAGACACGGGGCAGCTACTGGGAATGCAGTGGGTGAGAACCACGGGAGAAGTGAGTGAGCACAAGGAGAAAAGGGGGAACAAGGTGAAGGGAGAGAGGCACTGGCAGTAAGAATGGTTGGAACTGGGAAATAATGAGGCAGGAACAGGGAGAGAAGGAGGCAGGAATGGGAATAGAAGGGGCAGCAACAGATAAAGAAGGAGGCAGCAACAGAGAAAGAAGGAGGCAGGGACAGCTCTAAGAGAAGGAGGCAGGAACAGAAAGAGAAGGGAGCAGGAATAGAGAGAGAAGGAGGCAGGAATGGTGAAAGAAAGGGGCAGGAACAGAAAGAAAATTGATATTATTCATGAACATTAATTTATTTATTTTATTTTTGTGCATCAATACAAAAGACCTAGTTCATAAGGGTAACTTTGCCTATAAACTGACCTGATCAATATGAAGGTTTGGGTCAGGAGAGATGACTGTGCGTCCAGAGTAGTCAACCCTCTTTCCAGACAAGTTTCCTCTAAACCGTCCCTGCTTCCCCTTCAGTCGCTGCACAAATCCTCTGGATCCTTTCTTGGGCTGACCACGCAAAATAACAAAATATTGAATTCATTTTTAGTGTTATCTTTTTTAATGACCCAACTGATAGTATGCAAGAGTGAGGGACAGAACAAGCAGACAGGTGGAAAGATCAACAATAACTGACTGACTAACTCTCTGACTTACTGACTGTATGTCGAATTGATAAGGTAAATGAGTGGCCACCGTAAAATGATTAAAAAAAGCTGGCATTTCGAGCACTATCCCTTAGTCAGTTGTGGGTTGTATGTGAGTTATATATAAAATGATGGAGCTACAGTATTAGTGGAAACATGATAATGTGAAAAACAAGAATAAATTAGTTGAATGAAAAGTCGTTCGTTGGAAGATGCATATTTGCTCTAGATTTTTGCGGCTTTCCGTGATTTTCCTGACTTTCTAACTGATGAAATGATGGACTGAACAAACTGTCTAACTGACTGTCTGTCTCCGTGATTGACTTTCTGTCTGTCTTGTCTGTCTGTCTCACTGATTGACTTTCTGTGTCTTCTGTCTGTCTGACTAATTCAACACTGATTAAATATCTGCTGACTCAGAATGACAGATGAAGAAAAAACTATTAACCAATTGAAATATGACAAAACTTATGTCATTATTTTTATTTATTTATCAATCAAAATGTAGTGTACATGTAATTCTTATATAACTGGACTATCCAATACAGTAAATGAGTAATTACATGTATTAATCAATGGACTGACTTGACTTACTGACTGACTGATGACTGACTGATGTCTAACTGACTGGCTGATTGTCTGACTTGACTGACTGACTGACTTACTGACAGACAGACAGACAGACAGACTAATTGCTGACTGACTAATTGACTGACTGACTGACTGATGACTGATTGCCCCGACCTCACCTGCATACTCAGAGGAATCCCTGACATTTCACTGTTTATGTACAATGCACACTGAAGCTGAAGAAAATCCCAGTCCTCCTGCAAATAAACCCCCACATATTTATTTATTAGTTGAATGAGTAACCATCAGATTACTGTTAATTGCATAAAAATTGAACCAATCACAATGTTGGACCACACTGATGTGCTATATCGTCTATCAAATCAGATCCCTGTCAAATGGCCATGAGTTCATGATTGACCACACCTCACAATGAACCCTCTTTCTTGTAAGTGCCCACTTTTCCATGAACATAACAGAAGATAAATACATGTGTACAAAGATATAAATTTTCTCTTTGTGTGTTTAACTAAAAATCTCACTCATTCATATGATATAAAAATTTCTGAAGATTTTTGAAAATATTCCAAATTAATACTGTTGGAAGGCTGTGCGAATGTCTCCAATCATTTTCTACAATTTTCGGAAGATTGCTAAACACTTCTGAAGAATAGGATTTTGATGCTGGTAATGATAACATTCATTGTGTTTTAAATTTGCCCACCATTATCATCTGAATTTTAGCTCCAGTTGCTCTGTGTTTGCTTATAACATCATTGAGGAAAATAATTTCTGTCAACTTCATGGTAAGGTCATCTTCATTCCTGTGGGAAAAACATAAAAATAAATGCTTATTTAAATTTCTACATGCCCAAAGCCCTGGTACATGTCGCTTGATCACCAGTACATTTCTCTACTAATGTCCAGGATTGAACATGGCAAATTTTACCATTTTTAGCAGTTTTTTTTTTTTTTTTTGCATTATTCGTAAATGTCCCAGTATCCGTCACTGCCCTTCCTTCCTTCCTTTCCAAGGGCTGATGAATTTTATCATTATTTTTTTCACAGTATTCGTAATTTTCACAGCATTCATAAATTTTGCAGTATTCCAAGAGTGCCCAAAATAAAAAATAAAAATACCGGTATAATCCAAATTTCATTTTTCAAATGCTAAAAAACAAAAAGCACTGCTGAAGAGGTTTCAATTCATTTGAATGGTCACACCATAAGATTTTGACTAAAGACTCAAAAGTTAGAACTGCATCAAATGATCTGACTCGTCCATTACAAACTCTGGGAGTGAAAAGATTTAAACTAAGAGAAAAAAGGACTAACGTTCCACTCTGCAGATCGCTGACAACTGATGGCCTTATGCAGACTGGAGGCACTAAAAGTCGTGTTACTACAAGGTTTTCTGGTCTTCCAAGTTCAGGCTTCATCATTAGTAGAGAACAATCCTGTTGAAAAACATATTAGTAGTATGAGAAAGATGTAATGCGAGTCATCATATCATGACCATGGGACAAAGAAAAAAATCTGAGAAATCGAACCTGACCTTCCGCACACCAGTCAGATGCTCTAACCACTGAGCTATGAGAGACTTGTGACGAGCTAGGCAATATACTGGGTTAATAATCAACCAAAGACAAAAGTGTTGGGAAGGTTCCTTGTTTTCCTGACCCCTCCCCCCTCATCCCCCCTCTTTCAAAGTTGCTGTTAACGCAAATACTTAACATACACTGTCTTTTGTATAGACGTCTTCAACATTGGATTTGGGGGAGAGGGGGCTATAAAGAGCATTGCGCGTGCCTTTAATTGAGCTGAAACCCAAAGGTACAATGTAGTGTCAGTTTTTAGCATTTTACAAACCTTTCCAACTAATTTTGTCTTAGGTTGTGTGTGGAAGATTACTTGGGTGTGGTCTATGCATAACGTCTTTTTCTACAAAAATTCAAGGCATCAAATACATTATCATAGTATGAAATGTGCTGTGATTGTGTCTAGCATGAGTATCGAAGTATTAGTAGTTGCTTTGGTCAATGACAGTATGGGATAATTAAATTAAAATTGAATATTCAAACCTTTAAAGAACATTGTTATTCGAGTTAATTGCAACAGGTAGAGATGTTAAATGTAAGATGGAAATTTCATTTGATTTGGTGACAACATATGATCACTTCTTGTCTCCATCGCAATAATGTGGGACCGGGGGCATTGCACCTTCAGGTTCTAGACTCCAAGGTTTTATATTGGCCAAGTTCCCATTAATTTTTAGCAAACATCAAGAACAGTAAACAAATAAAATCTGATGATTAAACAGCATACAAACCTGGTCTGGTATTTGCTCAAACAATGTTATAACTCGCAATGGATTAAGCACTTCCTGTTAAGGGACAAAAACATAAAATTAATGGTAAAGTTATTTTGAAAATTCTCTGGGCCCAAAGGTCTGAAATATATAGTAGTCATGTTCATTTTAACATTGACATCATTGATGATGATGATGATGATGGCAATGATGAAGTGGCTGTTAGTGAAGATGATGGCAAGAATGATGGCATTGATGGTGATGATGATGATGAAGATTGTTTTATAGTCTAGTACACGACCCCTCAAGCATATTAATTGCTTTAATTATTGATTGTGTTTAAATAAAGGATCTACTACTACTATGATAATGATGATGACAATGAAGATACTGATGATAACGATGATGATGATAATGATGGAGTTGATGATGATAATAATGATGACGATGATAATGATGATGATAATGATGAAGGTAATGATGATGGTGATGATGATGATGATAATGATAATGATGATGATGATGATGATGATGATGATTATGACGATGATGAAAAATAATGATGATGAATTGATGATGATAACGATTATGACATCAACAATGGCAAAGACACCAAAGCCAAATCACTAGGTGCAAAAGCAATGAAATTGATGATAGGGAATAGTGCTAGTAATGACCATGAAAAAGACAATGATAATCATAGCAACAGTGACAAGAATAGCGATCAATCATTGATGATGATAACATTTAGTTACAATAAAACTCCTTCTCACCTGAGCTTTGTTTAATAAGCTATCCAATTCTTTATTGTATTCAATTGCCGAGCCGAATGACTCTTGGAATTCAGAGATGACAGGATCAACATACTTTTTGGTAGATTTGTACTTTTCATGAACAATCTTCATCATGCCACTCTTTCGTACAAAACCTACATACAAACAATCCAATCACTATAAAGTTCTGAACAAAATACTCCTTATTATCATATGACCCATACAGCCCTGTGAGCTTTTTCTTTGCAAAACCATTGATGAAAGTCCCATATGAAGGCCATAAGCATTTGCGAAAGCGGGGCTGGAAAAAGCTGTGTGGCCCCACTACAAAAGAATATGGCCTTGTGTGTTAAAATTAAACATACAAGCAATTTTGTCTTCAATTCAGTCATAATTATGATAAAATACTTATTGACTAAGTTAGGTCGGGCCAGATGGGAAGATATTTGGCGCTTGGTCCGTTTGCCGTGACCTCGACCAAATATTTTCCCAAGCAATCTTAATTTGCATAGATTTTGGCAATTTTATGCCTCTGTTTCCTCTTTAATTAATAATCAGTTATTAAGCTATATCAAACACTTGAAAGAGTGTTTCATCAGGAAACCCCTTGAACAGGGTGTTCATTAGGCATCGGAGATCGGAGAATTCTCTGCCTACTACGCAGAATTCTCCGGCTAAATTTTGATGGCAATATGTAGCTATCTTCGCTCTTTCATAATATTCTCCTGTTACTTTACACTATTCTCCTGCTACTACAATTCTTAATGAAAACCCTGCCTTGAAGCCAGTTAAAAAAACTTGGCTGTGCTTCCTTTTTTTAACCCACTTCTCAGTGTTTAAAAATCCTGATGAAACACTCTTTCTTGTGTTTGATAATGTAAATCCTCTATTAAACCCCCTCTCAAATAACCCCCCCCCCCCCCCTTCTTTTATACATGTACGCCCCCACCCCTAAAAATGTGTGAAATAAATAAGCTTAGGGGGAAGGGGGAGGGGGGGGGCTTAATAGAGGATTTCATTTTACGGTGTTACATAACATCAATCTTACCATTCAATGCTTCACAGTATGGACAATGTGAAATCTTTTTACACTTTTCAACTATCTTTTTCTTGATACCCTTTCTCATCAGAGAAGAGACGGCTGCGCGACTTAACTGATCCAGAAACTGCTTCTTTTCTTGTGGTGGTAAAAGCACCCTTGAACATGTCTGTTAGAAAGGAAAAAAAATGTTTTACCCTTTAAGACCATATGTCAACAAACAAATTCTCCTTACTGGTCTCTATACATTTGTTATAGTACTAGTTAAGAGAACCTGTTTAAGTACCAAGAATGTTCATCTTGAAGAGACACTGTCCCAGCTGAAACGTCTCAAGTGCTTCATGCCACAGAAACCAGGTTAAGCTCTGGCAGTTGTGAGCCATAAAGCTTGTGAAGACTTACCATATTGTACGTTAAACTCTAACACAAAGCTTACCCTAGCTAACTCTAATACAAAGCTAACCTTAGCTAACTCTGACACAAAGCTAACTCTAACACAAAGCTAACCCTAGCTGACTCCAACACAAAGCTAATCCTAGCTGACTCTAACACAAGGCTAACCCTAGGTAACTCTAACACAAAGCTAACCCTAGCTAACTCTAACACAAAGCTAATCCTAGCTAACTCTAACATAAAGCTAACCCTAGCTAACTCTAACACAAAGCTAATCCTTGCTGACTCTAACACAAAGCTAACCCTAGCTAACTCTAACACAAAGCTAACCCTAGCTAACTCTAACATAAAGCTAACCCTAGCTAACTCTAACATAAAGCTAACCCTAGCTAACTCTAACATAAAGCTAATCCTAGCTAACTCTAACACAAAGCTAACCCTAGCTAACTCTAACACAAAGCTAACCCTAGCTAACTCTAACATAAAGCTAACCCTAGCTAACTCTAACACAAAGCTAATCCTTGCTGACTCTAACACAAAGCTAACCCTAGCTAACTCTAACACAAAGCTAACCCTAGCTAACTCTAACATAAAGCTAACCCTAGCTAACTCTAACACAAAGCTAACCCTAGCTAACTCTAACACAAAGCTAACCCTAGCTAACTCTAACATAAAGCTAACCCTAGCTAACTCTAACACAAAGCTAACCCTAGCTAACTCTAACATAAAGCTAACCCTAGCTAACTCTAACACAAAGCTAACCCTAGCTAACTCTAACACAAAGCTAACCCTAGCTAACTCTAACATAAAGCTAACCCTAGCTAACTCTAACACAAAGCTAATCCTTGCTGACTCTAACACAAAGCTAACCCTAGCTAACTCTAACACAAAGCTAACCCTAGCTAACTCTAACATAAAGCTAACCCTAGCTAACTCTAACACAAAGCTAACCCTAGCTAACTCTAACATAAAGCTAACCCTAGCTAACTCTAACATAAAGCTAACCCTAGCTAACTCTAACATAAAGCTAACCCTAGCTAACTCTAACATAAAGCTAACCGTAGCTAACTCTAACACAAAGCTAATCCTTGCTGACTCTAACATAAAGCTAACCCTAGCTAACTCTAACATAAAGCTAACCCTAGCTGACTCCAACACAAAGCTAACCCTAGCTAACTCTAACACAAAGCTAACCTTAGCTAACTCTAACACAAAGCTAACCCTAGCTAACTCTAACATAAAGCTAACCCTAGCTAACTCTAACATAAAGCTAACCCTAGCTGACTCCAACACAAAGCTAACCCTAGCTAACTCTAACACAAAGCTAACCCTAGCTAACTCTAACACAAAGCTAACCCTAGCTGACTCCAACACAAAGCTAATCCTAGCTGACTCTAACACAAAGCTAACCCTAGCTAACTCTAACATAAAGCTAACCCTAGCTGACTCTAACACAAAGCTAACACTAGCTAACTCTAACATAAAGCTAACCCTAGCTAACACTAACACAAAGCTAACCCTAGCTAACTCTAACACAAAGCTAACCCTAGCTAACTCTAACACAAAGCTAACCCTAGCTAACTCTAACATAAAGTACTTATGTCCAGAAATGCACGTAACTTGGACCTTGGGCACTTCATATTACACACAATTATTTGTAATTTCCATGTGACTTCATGTTTGACAGAATTGCTTGTGTTTAGGTGAGAATTAGGTCTAGGGGACAGTTCATGATGTCTATCATAAAGAGCATGAATCTCATTAGCGTGCATTTCTGGACATACCTCACATAAAGCTAACCCTGGCTAACTCTAATACAAACCTGACCATCACACCACTGGCTACATGTATTGTGCTAGGGGTGGGTTAGGGTTAGCTTACCTAGATTGAATACTGGGCACACATTTAAACTAGATTGAATACTGATCTAACCTGAGACCAGACTTTGCTGCAACACAATCATACATGTACATGTAGTTGCAAAAGCAGATTCATAGCTCTGTACTTACTTTACATATAGTTTGTAGAATCACAATGGTGGATCTAAAGAACCCCACATGGAAAATTGGAAGCTCAAGATCCAAGTACCCGTAGTGACCCACACAATCAGCTAATGGTTTGCCACATGTCTCACAATTCCGATCCTTGCTACTTGTTCCCTGCAGAGTAAAACACAGATGCAAAATCAAATCATGGGAGAATCTATCTCTGAATCAACAATTCAGGGCTGCAAACTTAACCCTGTAACTCCCAAAAGTGCCAAAATTCAAAATTCAAGAAAAATTCCAAATTTCATTTTAGAAAATACTGGAAACAAATGGTACCATGCAAACGTTCTGCCAAAGAGGTTTCAAATGAATGGTCACACCTTAGGATTTTGTTGAGAGACTCAAAAGTTAGAACTACACTACATGTCTCCATAATTGACTCTGGGAGTGAAAGGGTTAACAGACTCAAAAGTTAGTACTACACTACATGTCTCCATAATTGACTCTGGGAGTGAAAGGGTTAACAGACTCAAAAGTTAGTACTACACTACATGTCTCCATAATTGACTCTGGGAGTGAAAGGGTTAATTTTGACAGATGTTCCGAACTGCGCTAAATAATATTCAATTTATTTCTACTCGCCCAAGAAGATTTGACACTGCGCAAGTGGGTGAGTAAAAATTTCCATCCTTGCAATTTCATCATAAAAATTTATCTCTTTCGTTTTAACACATTTGCTTCTTACACTAGTTATTAGGTTATAATTTTTCTTTATTCATGTTACCTCTATAATTTTGCAGTTATTCTATTGTCTTTATTTGGCAAAGTGCATTTTCCAGTTTTTTAGTTATCTTATGTTGTATTTCTGGAAGCAAATGGCTTACACAGGATGTTTTTTGTTCATCTATTGTCTTTATTCTAGAATATATATAACATCAATTCAAATTGCAGAACTGAAGATGACAGTCTGTCAAAAATGTGTTTCTAATATCAAACAAATCACATTTTTCTTGCAAATAGCTGATAATTTGCTGTTATTTAACCTTTTGGACAACTACAAAATAGAAAATAAATACCATAAGAAAAAAATGTCCTACGTACCATGTGGGAATCTAAAACCCCAAATGGGATGGGGGTACGGGCGGGGTCCTGGTTATACAGGTTTTTGCTGACACAATGAATGTGAGCATATTGGTGCATTTGCTCTGGCGAGAACAAGCCGAAGTTGACATGGCTTCTGCAAACAGCAAGAGTTAATACAAGTGGTAAGCAACTACATGTATAGTCAAATCTCTATTAAGCGGCTGTCTGTTAAGCTGTCACCCTCCATTAAGAAGTCACTTATCAAATCCCCTGGGAAATCGCTCCCCTTATAAATTTGACCTCTTTTGAGCGGTCACCTCTAATAAGCGGACGCAGTCACCATTCAGATCTCCCAATTGGGGAATTTGATTGTATTTCACGTTTATTAAACAGTTACATGTACCTAGTTTAATGGGCAAGAAGAACTCTCATTTGTACTAAACAAAGTGATACATGTAGCCAGGCATAAACTTCCTTTAACATACAATAACTTAATTAGTCATGCATGAAGCGGAATGAAGTAAGGTTTCGGCTCCGTTTTTCTTGTTATTTTTATTATTATTATTTTTATTTTTTGTGTCACGATTTTGCATGCAAATTTATGCACGCATATTTTAAATTGTGCACTTCCGGCTGACATCTTTGCCATTTACACTTCCTGTTTAGTGACTTCTGGCTATTCTCACTTCCGGTAAAAAAGCGTTACTTAGGTGTCACGACAGAATCTCCTACAACCCTACTGTATGTTCATGTTCACGTTTGGTATATATGAGACTTAGAAAAATCACTGGCTTCATTGTGGTTCAGCCTTCATGTCCACAACATATAATAGTAAAGAACGTAGTTTTCAGGAACGATGACTGAATGAAAGGAGTAACTCTTCTCCATGTCGGACATCTTCTTTAATATCATGTTTAAAATATATCATAAAATTTTCTTACGCATGAGCATGAGTAAAGGCTGCTTGGAGCCTCTTGTTTCTATTTATCACCTTTGTATTACTGTTGCTTTTAGCAATAAAAACTACATCGCTGTGAGCAATTTTGCATTCTAGTTCAATTTTTGCCACATTACATGCTAAATTTTAGCACACCTCATTAAGCGCTAAACCTCTATTAAGCAGTCAGTTGGCTATTCCCCAAGGGTGACCACTTAATATAGGTTTGACTGTACATGTACATGTAACTTCTCTTTTCAATGTCACTAAATGGTTAAACCAACAGGACTTGACCACACCTTATATAAAACAAAGGCTTAACTGCAGAATATCCTACCACTTCTGACTTTTCGTCAATGCTGTGTTGACATTTTAAGTTTGCACTCATGCTTGAAGTTGAACCGGCACAATACTCGAAAGTTGCGGAGCAAATTTTGCAGATAGTTTAAGACATCTGTTATACCATCTTTAGCCAGAAAACCATAATAATAATCTAAAAGATGCAAGTGGAGTCACGATCGCTTGTTCATTTGTCGCCATGTTTGAGAACATGACAATGAGCGTGTTGTGCATGGCTTGCCTTATTTGGAAATTCTCAAGGGATGGTAGAAGGGCAGCATTTTTACCAGACAACACAAAATGGTGCACTAACTGCAAATGCCTTTGCTCATCAATCAAAAACGCAGATTTTAAAATGTTCTGAATTCTGATTTCACAATGTAATAACTCATTTAGGGCACCCTGGAAAAGGTATGCAAAAATCGAACCAAAATTGAAACGTGGAAGCAAAGAATCGCGAATCGAACCAAATGGTCATAATCACAATTTATCGAGAATTTGATTAATCATTAAATTGATTTCAAAGCATTGTTGATTGCAAATCATGTGAAAGGAGCAACATAAAATGACCTACACTGTACAAACCAAATCACAAGTTGAGCCGATTTGCTCTGATCTGTGACAAACAAACTGATCTGAGCGAGTGTGCTCGGTGGCCAGTGTATCAAATGATCCATTGTGGTCGCAGAAAAATGAACTGAGCGAATGCGCTTGGTGGCCAATGTGCCAAACGACCCATTATTGTGGTCGCAAACAAACCGAACTGAGCAAATGCACTCGGTGGCCAATATGCCAAACAACCCATTGTGGTTGCAAACATATACATTAAAAGAACAATTTTATTTATGCTTAGCTTTGTTGTCATTGTTCTTCTTCTTGTACGCGTTTGTTTATTTGGCCTACATATTTCGACTCCAAATACCTAAATCAAAAGACACTGAAGACTTACTGCGTCTACTAATGAACATATTTGTTCCTCTTTACTACAATCAATTTTTGACATTACATGGACTACCGAATACCTCCCAATATTTTTTCGGGCAATTAAGAAATATGATGATTTATAATTAGACCATCTGCTCGCAGCACTTTACCTTCCATTAGGAACCACTAGTTAATATTCCTTGCTCTAACAGTGAAATGCCCCAAAGTGTAATAGGAATAAATACATTATTCCCGCCTACCACGTACCACATAGCCAGCTCCTTATAAACTTCTCTTACTTGATTTCATTTCTTTCAGCATGCCGCGTACCGTGTAACAAGCTTCTAATAAGCATCTCATACCTTTCCACGTACCGCATGCAATTGAGTATTCGGAGCAATTTTCGAATACCCGTCCACTTATTATATTTTACATATCCCTAAACGTTTTAAAGAACGAAGCATATAAAAACAAAAGGATCCATTCTTATTCAATGAGATGCAAATAAGTGGCCGGGTATTCTACAGTTTAGGCGAATATTCTGCAGTTACTCCAAAATCAATGTGGACCTTAAAATCTTGGGACCCTATTGGCTAAAATTTTGCTCCAGGGAATGTACATTCACAATACATGTAAGTTTTGATAGATGTTGGAAAGATTTCTGTATACATAAACCCCATAGAACGCCTAAACAAAAACAATAGCGAATAAATGCGTAATTTATTAATGTATGGGGTTACACGGAAATCTTACCACAGACTTCACTGACCTAACCAAATTCAATGTTTTTTTGTTCATGTCAACAGCACACAAGCTTTCAAAAGTGCACTTAATATTAACCAAAATTTAAATAGTATGGACACAAAAGAAACCAATCATAAAAGCCTTACATCTTTTTCGTGACTCCTGTCTCTCTGAACTGATCTTTCACCATGGCGGAAAAGCAGAATCTCTGCGTCTTTCCTGGGCTTTATCAGTAAGTTACAAATCCGCCATTTTCCTACATTTGAGCCAACGTTGCTCAGATGTCAAGCTCAGCGGTCGTTTCCTCGTCACCAGGGTCTTTGGCAACTTTTTTCCCGGCATTCTGAAAACCGAGAAGACCTTGGTAACGAAGAAAAGAAAAGTTCTGTAACTGAAACCAAAATGGCGCGTAAGTTGTTGATATTGTTCATGTCGTTGTTATGGTGCCTTCCTTCCGTGTCCGTCGACTTTAAGATCCCCTATGTGACTCCACAAAACTGCAAAGGAAATCAGTACTTTCAATTCTCGTCGTTGCGTTGCGTAGACTGCGGAACTCCTGGTCAAAAACGTGCCGATAATGTGCTGTCGTGCGTTTGCGAAATGGGGTACAAGACAATGAAGGACACAGGTGGACCTACGGTTGTTTGCGAAAAATGCGACCCCACGGGCTCTTCAAACAGCACAAGCTCGCTTGATGGTAGTTTCTGTATCGGTTGTCCGAACGACGTTGGTTTTAATAAAATAACAGGTACATGTAACAGTTGTCAAACTAAAGGAAATAATTATGTCGCTACTGATCGAACCCAAGATGGCAACCGATTGTCGAGGAGAGAGTGTGTTTCTTGTGTGGAGGATACAATGAAGACAGGTGTAAACAACAAGCCAGTTTGCCGGCGCTGTCATTCAAGCTTTTTCATCTTCAATGAAACTTTTTGCTCCGATTGCGTTAACGGCTACATGACATCTGGAGGGGTATGTTTTGAAGAAACGAAATTACAAGCGCTCGCCGTTGTTACTGACGAAGTGAAATATAGCGACAAAGAAATTTCGTCGTCTTTTTTCGTGGATCATTTAAAAGCTGCTCAAATACTTTGCAGCGAGGATTCAAACTTCACCGCATGCCAGTTATTGGGTAACCTGTGCGTGATGTTGGAATATACACAGGTTGGAAATGATGCTTGTAAACAGTATCGAGATCTTGTTACCAGCAAAAGCTCAGCTGCAGTGGGATTTGTTAATGATGATAATCGCGATTGGCCTGTTGTAATGCCGTGGTTGTTTTATCAAAATTCAGCTAGCAATGCACCTGACGTCCTCGACAAGAAAGACATAGCAAAGAAATTCCAATCAAATGAAGTCATGAGCTTTGTTTTTGCAGTTTTCACTCTAAATGGTTCATTCGTTGGATTTGAAACAGGCCTTGATGCCTTGCAGATATGTAAAGATCGACCATCAAAAATGGCTGCAGCAGCAAAGTTTGCTACCACTTATCAATCTACTTGTTCGGTTGCAGTGAAAGATCTCCTGAACAAACCAATGTTCCTTTATGATATGTACCTTGTACTTGAAAACAAACTCTATCCTGTCCCATTATTGGTTGAGAACTACAAGACAGGCGACGAAAATGTGAACCAAGGAACTGATAGAGAGAAATGGAAGTTAACAAGAAGGTTGTTTATTATTGATAATCTTGTTGGAAAGTCTACTAATCAAGCGTTGAAATGGATTCGTTATTCTGAAAAGATTGAGCTGAGCATAAGGATGCGCTCAACTGATGGTGAAATTTATCCCCCAATGTTACGCGTCAAATACAAAGCACTGGATGTGCAGGACGAGGAGACTTTAAATGGAAACCAGGATGCATCATTTGCAACTACTTATGAGATGGATACAAGCAAAATAGAAAAAGATGCAGAGGTATTTGTCCACTTCGACAGCTCAGTGAAAGCTGTATCACCCTCTAGAGTGCCTAGAGATAAAAAAATTGAAAACAAATCCACATGGTTCGTACAATCTTGAAAAGGTCTTGAATTTTAGCAGTCGTCTTGAAAAGTCCTTTAATTTGGTTAAGGACCTTGAAAAGTACTTGATTTCTCTATTAGGTCTTGAAAAGTCCTTGAAATTTAGGACTTTGTATGCCCTATCACTTTTCTGATAATTAAATGATTTTGCTACGAAAAATTGGCCACCAGCGACTTTTAAAATCCGAAAATAACTAGCGAAAATGTCGTCATAATACGTGAATGTGTACATGAAGCAAAATCGTAATCTTTGCCTCAATTTCATGCACCAGGGGACAAAGAGTTTCGATTTCGTAAATAAAACATAGTCCTTGAAAACTATTTTTTGTTCTTGAAAAGTCCTTGAAAAGTCCTTGAATTTTATTTGTCTGAAGTTGTACGAACCATGAATCCATTTTTTTTCCTAACATTCAAAGGTCTGTTTCATCCACAGTTCAAAAGTTAGAAATAGCTATTTTGTAAATGGAAAATATAAAAGCAGGAATTAATTACTGTCAATGAAACCCCAAAAGATTACCTTAGAGTCTTTGAATGAAAATAATCCTATATTGTACAGTGTGACCATTCAAATGAAAGCTTTTGAGCAGTACTTTCCTGTGGTACTGTTTATTATGCTGTACAAGGTGGTTCTTACTTTTGAGCCTGTGGATGAAATCCTAAAGTGTGACCATTCAAATGAAAGCTACTGAGCAGCACTTTCCTGTGATACTGTTCATTTTCCAACTTTTCCTAATTTACAATCTTTCAATATTATGCAGCCCAGAACACCAGCCGTTTTTAAATTGCGATTTTTAAGCAAGAAATGACGTACAAGTTTTTCAAATGAAGCTGGCGCGCATTGCAAACTTCTTATTTAACTAAAAAATACATCACTGCAAAGATAATTTCATAGCAAACAAATACATTAAAAAAGTAACATTTATTTCATTCAAAGCATTTACAAAACCAGTGAAAATGCTGCATAACTCTTACCGCATTGTGTAAAGACTGTCGAAAAGTATTGCAGTTGCATTCAAGTGAATATCTTGTTGTTTATGGTTCACAGTTAGCTTGAAATGTCTTCCTCGGCTTCAGCAGTTATCGATCGAACAATTCTATAGATATTTTCTTTTAACTCTTAGAATTCATGTCAAAATTTGATCTTGACTATTGACTTCACTTTGGTTGTTGTTGAAAATGGCAAGAAAAATCGCGCAAGAAGTTTTCTTGTTCGATTTACAATGCTTTTTTTGTCCTCCAGTTCATGAAAACAGATCGCCATTTTGTTTTCAAAGCATGTGCTTTCACTTGCATAAATTAGTTTTTCATATAAGGAACGTAGTGCCCAGTCATTCACATAAGAAGAGAACTCGTTTGTTTGGCCAGATTTCCGGCGCGTTGTGTCATAGACTCTTTTCTTCTTTGCCGTAAAACCGACGCGTGGTGGTGAAAGGGCTAGGAAGTAAACAATAAATCTTGACTAGAACCAAATATTATCTCTTTTTAATCGACTGCCTTTGCCTTGGCAGATAGCTGTTGGATGCCTCTCTGCTCTTGCTGCAATTCTGGCTTTGGTCAAGGTAACTGCTTGGCGACGACGAGAGGGCAAACTTGAGATTGATGGTTTTTCCTTTGTAAAGTTTATTCTATTTTGCTTTGGCACATTCTCTACGATGCTCTTCTGGGTTGCCTTCGGAATGTCCGTCCAGTGGCTGATCTTTTTCAAACGCCAAAAAACAGTTTCCTTGCTTCTGCCATCAGACAGCCAGGAGGAGTTGTTTCTCACACTTATGTATGTGGCCTTTGCCTTCAAGTTCCTTGATGTGATTCACATGCTGGTGTCCCAGATCTTTTTTGAAATATTTTTTGTTGACTGGGAACGCCCCCAGGGGAGGGTAAACCAACCTACCCAGGGAGGAGAGGCAGGGGCGATGGATGCACCAGTTAGTATCTGGAGAACTTTGTTCATTGCAAATGAGTGGAATGAAATCCAAACAACCCGAAAAATCAACCCTGAGTTGCAGATCTTCCTGGTTGTGTTCTTTCTGAAGGTCTTTGGATTTGAGTATCTAGCCACCACGGATCCCGTGAGCAACTTCTCTGCAAACTACACAACCGATTATGTTGGGGAGTTCAGCAGAGTCTTGCGGTTTGCCATTCTTTCGATCTTGTTCTTGATCGTAGAAGCAGTACAGTGGTTCTTCTTTGCATTTATCTATGAGCGTTTTGTTGGGGATTCCCTCGGTGACTTCATTGACTTGTGTTCAATGAGCAACGTGAGCATCTTCATTTTAGAGGTAAGTCCAATACCTATAAAATTATTACAAGGAATTTGACAATGCAAGTGCTTGCTGGCGAAGTGGAATTCACGATTACTGAGAGTGTAGAAAAGTTAGTGTCATCTTTTTGGGATACTTACAATTATTCAAAACATAACAGCATTCAACAGCGTATTCATTGTTCAACAGTATTAAAATGTACCATTGTACAAAATACCAGATGTACTTTCCTATCTCCAACATAATCAACAGAAGAACTAGAAGAGTTGCAAAATCACTAGCTAAGACCACTGGATAAACATGACGTTACATAATCCATCCTAGCTGTAGACATATGGGTTGAATAAACATTAGACTTTATACAACGTAAATTCTCACAAAAAAATTTTTGAATCTTCTCCGCTTATCCACACAGGCCAACCAGCACATATAAATGGGTGTACATAAATGATACCAGCGACAAAATGCTGGGGATTATCCTATAATGGACTGGCATCCCATCCAGAGGAGAGTAGCAAATTATTCCTAATTGCTTTATGATGCAGAAACTGGGTTATCCTGTTTCCCTCTGGCCGTGTGGCCTTATGTGTGACTTTACCTTACACATGCAGGGCAATAATAAATATTTAATGACTAGTCCTGAGGGATACAGTGAATTTTGTTTCCCAACAATCTTGATTGTCTCTGGAAACATCGAGATTCAAGGGAAACAGAATTCACTGTTTCCTGAGGGATCAGTCATTAAGTGATTTGTTATATAGTTTTTTTCATTGTGGGAAAAAACACAGTATGAAAAACCCACGAAGCACTCAAGGGAAACATCAATCGCATCATGATCATGCCACTTTTTGTCACAGTTTGATCATGTGCGCTAGCGGGCAACAGTGCAGTGTTACCCTCAGACGTAAAACATGACTGTTGCCCACTTATGGACGTTTGGCGGGAAAGAGTTTGTTTGTTAGATGTCACGTGACCATGAATCAGCCAATGAACGCACGCATTGTACTGTATTTAGATAAACTACAGCTATATAACAATTTTGTTTGTATTTCATTGTAGAATAATCGGTATGGTTACTACATCCATGGGCGATCAGTTCATGGCCGCGCAGACACGAACATGTGGCAAATGAATGAACAGTTGAAGCGAGAAGAAGATGACTTGTGTGGAAAGAGGGGCCTAGAACCTAACTCTGAGCGGCAAACCTTTGAAGTAGAGGTACCGTTTAAGTTTCGCGAGCAGTATGATGATGTTGTGAGGCCATTGCGTCAGAGTGATATACAGCAACAGAGAAGAAATGTGCCGAATAATCCCACGGGTGAGTTCCCAGCTGGTTATTACTCATGCGCACAGCAGCATAAGTTAAGGTCTGCCCTCCATTTTTCTTTTTTTGTGTGTCACAAATGTGCACTTCTTGTTCATAGTTTTGCTGTGTACACTTCCATTTTTGTTTTACTTCTGGCTTCTCTCACTTCCAGTTCTAAACAATAACGTTAGCAAAACAGCATTCACCCCAAGGGGTGCTCCGGATTTAAAGTGACAGGGATGTGCAAAGGATTTTTGGGGTTTGAAATTTTCGATTCCAGAATTTTTTTGACTAAGAACATTTTCGCAAGTATTTTTTGGGATGGCTTGAGTGAAGTAGGGATTTTTTTGGGTATTCATAACAATATGAAGACAACAACATTCAAAGATTTTTTTGGGTAAGAACATTTTCACAAGTATTTTTGGGGATAGCAATAATGTTAGCAAAACAGTGTTCACCCCAAGGGGATACTCCGGATTTAAAGTGACAGGGATGTGCGAAGGATTTTTTGGGGGGTTGAAATTTTCGATTCCAGAATTTTTTTTACTAAGAACATTTTCGCAAGTATTTTTTGGGATGGCTTGAGTGAAGTAGGGATTTTTTTGGGTATTCATTTAAACAATATGAAGACAACAACAACAACAAACTTTATTCTACCCCAAAATTTACAAAAGAGTGTACTGGCTACACAAAATAACCTTAGAGTTAAAAATGACACTGAGGCAGCCAGTTAGTAGAAAGTATATTTTACATGTTAAGGTCGGGCACACAAATAAACAAAGACATGCATACAAAAGTAATAGTAAATAAATAAGTTAAGCTAACAATTATATTTACAACCAAACTTGTTATATCAGTTAATTCCTTCTGCATGGGATTTTTTTTTTAGGTTTAATTTTGGTTTGGGGGATTTTATTGGGTTTTGAGGGGAGCCCTAGGGATTTTTTTTGGTTTTTATTTTTGCCCCCATTCACACATCCCTGTCACTTTAAAAATGGAGCCCCCCCCCCCCCCCCCCCAGCTATTCACCTCCACTTTATTGAATATTATTGTTAATATTCTTCTATATCTAGGGCAAGATGGCCGTACAAGTCGCCTTCCTCCAGTGGTAGAGAAGCGAATTCAGGCCTACAATACTCTTAACCGTTTTCTGTCAGCCTTCATTGATCACTCCCTCAGAGACATGGATTACATTGTAAGAGACAAACTACTGTTTGAACACATCTTAAATATGGAACTTAAAGAACTTCCTCCACCCGACAAAGCCATATTTTACAACGATGATGGGCGTTCATTCAACTCCATTCTGTTTTACGGTAATGAGTGGACCTTGATGTTGTTTGACCTTCTCATGTTTGCCTTTGTAGATTCGTTTGCCCAGGATTTTGTTCTCGCAGGTGTTATCACCTATTTTGTCACTAAGTTCCTTATAATAATGAGAGATAGTTTAGGAAGGAAAAACTTAACAAGAAAGACACTGGTTGATGAACGGTTCTTGATTTAATCCTTTTATTTTTACACTGTAAGATTTCATCTACAGACTCAAATGTTAGAACCACTTTGTGTAACATAATAAACAGTATCACAGGAAAGTACTGTTCATTAGCTTTCATTTAAATGGTGACGCTTTAGAATTTCATCTACAGACTCAAACGTTAGAACCACTTTGTGTAGCATAATACACAGCACCACAGGAAAGTACTGTTCATTAGCTTTCATGTGAATAGTGACACTTTAGAATTTCATCTACAGGCTCAAACGTTAGAACCACTTTGTGCAGCATAATAAACAGTATCACAGGAAAGTACTGTTCATTAGCTTTCATTTGAATGGTTAGAACCACCTTGTACAGCATCATAAAAGTCAGTACTACGCAATAGCTTTCGTTTGAATGGTTTAGCATTTCATACACAGACTTAAAAGTTGTGACCACCTTGTGTGGTATAGTAAACAGTACCACAGGAAAGTACTGCTCAATAGCTTGTTCCCCTTTTTGGATTCTAACCGGAACATTAATTAATTAATAGATAATTTACGTCCGTCTGAGGTATTATAATCAGGTGCACCTAACAAACCCTTTTGGGAGAAAAACTGTTTTTAAGCTTCAGTCATGTTTAAACAGCAATTCAAACTGAATTTAGCTTTTGCGTAGTTTCCTGTAAATGCGCTAAAATGGCGTGGAACAGGCAGGTGCACATCAACCTTTGGCTGCCTTTTCTTAACCTACATAACCAAATAAAGTTGTTGTTGTTGTTGTTGTTGTTGTTGTTGTTGATTCGTACGGTCATGGAAAAACCTGGAAAATCGTGGAATTTAATTGTGGGTCATGGAAAGTTGGAAAATTATGTTTATGGTACAAAATCACTAAGGCAGCATACGTTGTGGGAATAGTAAAGCAAAATGATCGTTTAGACAAAATTTTGAAAACAACTGCGTAACTCTAGGTCATGGAAAATTTGAAAAAGCCATGGAACGTTGTAGAATTTTAAAAGCTGAAAAGAGTACGAACCC